>JAUPFT010000002.1:28574196-29169196 GCA_036936625.1 Parnassius smintheus behrii
CTCAGGACAGACCACCTCAGCAACGGGTGGAAGGACAGCCTACGACATGCACAGCAGGAAGATCCGGACATCAAGCCGATTCTGGGATGGATGAAGGCCCGTGCTACCAAGCCTAAGTGGAGGGACGTCTCAGCGATGAGTTCAACCACGAAAAGCTATTGGGCCCAATGGGACAGCTTGCTGATTCAGGATGGAGTCCTGTGCCGTAAATGGGACAATGGTCGAGGAGACAGCTGTCGTTTGCAAATGGTCGTCCCTAAAGCTAAAGTGCCGAATGTTCTACAGCTGTGCCATACTGGTCGTTCAAGAGTCCATCTGGGAGTTAAACGAACTCTACTAAAGGTCCGAGACCAGTCTTACTGGGTCCATTATCGTGATGATGTCGAGGATTGGTGTCGTACATGTACAAGTTGTGCGGCCGTGCGGGGACCTCAGACACGTAGTAGAGGAGCACCGAAATTGTACAAAGTTGGTGCACCACGGGATAGGACATCCCTTGACATTGCGGAGCCGTTACAGAAAGGCGCAAGAGGGACTCCTAAGATCGTCCATGTGGATCGCTTAGCGCGTTATTATGGGACCGATAATGCTCGGGACGAGCATGTCTTAGGAGGGGGCAGTGTTGCATGAATAAGTCAACTAGCGCCATCTAGTGTCAGGAACGAGAGCGAGTGGAGCGTTGCAGTAAATGACATCACACATCTTTCGACGGACAGCGCCACCCGAAGAACTAAGTTTCTAGAAAATCTATACTCGAATTCTCGTTGCCTGGCGCGCATTTACGTGAATGTTCGGGACGCTTCTTTGCTAATTATATAAATAGGCGCTGCAAGATGCGATCGAAGTAGTGTTGATTTGGCGAAACAAGCGAAGCTACGGAGCGGAATTAAGTGAATTAGTGTGTTTAATTATTAGTGTTTTTAACCTTAATTTGTGTAAAGTAAATTAAAGTGCTAATTTAGGTAATTCTATCGGCAATTTTTATTGTCACGAACCTCAAGCTCGTAACACTACTATAATTGTTGCGTGGATGGACGCTAAATGACCAACAAAATATTTCAGATATATCTTTCTTTATTACCGAAGGATTTAGGAAGTTATGAAACGTGAATTTATTTAATTTTTATTGTTAGATAGGTACTTATAGCAAAAAATAATTAAGTAATAATTTATTTAATATCTACGAACTTTATTACAAAATTTAGTGGAAATTTACTTCACTATCCAAGTATCTACTTACGTACATATACTTGCCTTTTGTATTAAAATATTTTAAGCTGTTATTTTAGCTTAAAATATTTTAAGCTAAAATAACATAAAACACTAAAATCAAAACTTTGTTTACCAACAAAATTTTTAACTAAGTAGAATACGGTTACATTTCTGTTAGGAAGTTAGGAAGTTTATTTGTTGTTTACACTATAATATACCTTTACCTTCCAAGCCAAGCGTCGCGATTCCCGACGAATGGCCTTGCAAGTTACACGCGTTAGGTATCACAGAACTAAGGTAGGTGCGAAAATATGGTCTGTCGATCATAGTCAGAATAGGTATTTCACCTAAGTAACCTAATTAGTATTTCACAATGTATTTTGTTACTCTTTATTGACATCCCTCCATAACAACGAAAGTCTACCGTAACGTAGGAAGAGGAAAATGTGCAAAGCAATACGGACACTCTCGCGCAGCGATAAAGTTTTATTTAGCTTGCGAGCGCGATTTATCTAGTTAATAATAATCATGTAGGCTATTAAATGTCGGCAAGCTGTCTACATTCAAAGAGCGAAACTTCTGTACGTAGTTCTATTATTTATTCCGTGGCACTAGATACATACTTCTTTCTTTTATTTTAACTCTGTTTCAAGTTAAATTATAGTCTATTATGATTTCGGTGACACTTACTATTTGAAAGTTGATCTTTTGTAAAGAGTTTTACAATTGGCGCAAGTAGATTTTGGTGGCCTGTGGCGGCCATTTTATTTTGGTGACATCTATCAAATCATTTATTTACATATTATTCAGTTACTTAAGTCAAATCACCATGGCAAGTTACACGATAGAAAAGCACGTTCAAATGATAAAACTTTATAATCAAAATGAGTGTTCGTTAAAGCCAACGTTGGGCGCATTGCGCCCATTTTACGGTAGACGTGGTGGCCCTTCACAGTTGACTCTTCAACGTTTGGTGACCAAATTTGAAACGACCGGTTTGGTAAACAATCAACCAACACCCTAAGGTTCAAGGAACGCGAGATCGGCCGAGAACATCGTCGCGGTTCGTGAAAGGGTACAGCGGAACCCGAGGCAGTCGATTCCTCGGTTATTAACTCGGTCTTTCGCAGACTCCAACTTGGCTAATTTTGCGTCGGAACTTAGTCCTACACCCGTACAAGATTCAACTGACCCAGGTGCTCACAGTTCATGACCATAGACAAAGCCGTTTGTTCGCTGGGTTTAAAATAGTTTGGAAGAGGACCACAATTTTGGCTGAAAAATCATCTTTAGCGATATGGGACGACGCCAACCCACGCGAGGTTCACCTAGTGATAATGCATTCTCAAAAAGTTACCGTTTGGTGTGGAGTTTTGACCGGCGGTGTCAGTGGTCCGTACTTTTTCGAAAACGACGCTGGTGAGGCGGTCATCGTCAATCGCGAGCAATACAGAACGATGATAACCAATTCCTTATGGCCCAAACTGAACCATATGGACCTAGACATGTGGATCCGTCGTACATCGTGCCACACAGCGGACACCACGATTGACATTCATCATGACCGATTTGAGTGTAAGCTTATCTCTCGCAGGGGTAATGTGAATTGGCCACCAAGGTCATGAGATTTGACCCCGCTAGACTTTTTCTTGTGGGGGTTCTTGAAGTCGCAGGTCTATGCAAACAAACCACAATCGACCGATGCCCTAAAGGTGAACATAACACAGGCTATCACTGAAATTCAGCCGAGATCTATGCAGAAGAGTCATTAAAAATTGGACCACTCGGATCCGTGTCACTGTAAAAAGCCGAGGCGGGCTTTTGAACGATGTCACATACCACACTTAATGGCTCATGTGGGCCCTTCAAATAAAAAAAAACATTTTGTAAATACCTACATACACAACCTGTTTTATTTCATTTTAACATCTACCTGCCCTTATTGATAAACCTGGGATAACCTGATAAACCTATCATTTTGATATCATCGTAATTGCTTTATTTTATCATGCAATATGCCAACTCTACACGAAAGTATACCGAACCATATAAGTAGAGAATTCCGAAGGCATTAAGTCTGCCTATTAATAATTTAATTTTAAATTAAAGTAAATAATATTTGTCTTTGTATTTAGACTTACGAGAGTACTTACGAGTTGCAAGATGAAGAAAGAATTGTGGGTGGCCATAACGCTGAATTGAACGAGTGGCCATGGATCGTAGCGCTCTTTAACGGTGGCCGGCAGTTTTGCGGTGGTTCCCTCATTGATGACAGACACGTTCTCTCCGCAGCGCATTGTGTAGCTCAGTAAGTGTAGAGCTAGACATTGAGTGTCGAGCGTGCAGCAAGGCTGGGCGTTTATTGTGCATGACAAACACTTTCTTTTAAGACAGTTTCCTGAGTAGTTAAAATGTATGCCGCAGCAACGCCTCGCCGAACGCTCTCCACTCAGCTTTCAAGCTACGAGTTACTCGTATCTATTTCTATTCCTAACTGACTACAAAAAAGAGGAAATTCACAATTCTACTGTATTTTTATGGTTAATGACGAGAATCGGAAACCTTTTTTATATAATAAGCAAAGGTTAAGCACGCGGTCCATCTTTTGACCAACATTTATCTTCAATTAAGAATTGAAATGTAGATGCATTGTTATCCCGGAACTAAGATAAAAGGTTCTCTGCACTCACCATAATATAAAACAAAGCAGCGTTAGGCCAATAATTTCAAAAGGAAAGATAGGCCCATCTAAACATTTTTCTCATAACTTTTTCATACAAGAAAAAGTAGCGCATCTGTCATAATACAAACGTCATATCAAAACACGACGTAACCAGGGTCGGATTTAGTAGTATAATTATCCTAATTGTACCATTATTTCATAGTTTGTAGTACATAGTATCGTAATAATACTAAGCGAAAATACCATAATTTTACCTAAAGGTCGACTTGTATTGTTATTGGGTCCTTTTACTTTTTAATATTAACCCTACGATATCGAGAATTTCTGTATTGTATACATGAGTACCGCATTTTTTTTTTTAATAAAATTAGAATTAGCTCCCTTTCTGGTCAATCAGTGCTCGATCGATGCATTTATGTTGCATCCTTTATAGAACTATAATGAGGGGCTACCACGATAAAAACTCTATGCTCCAGATGCAATCGGCTTGATAACAGCATTCAAAATATTTTATGATTCAGATTTTCAGATTCAATTAAGCAGATATGATTCTTATGTACTCTTTTCGATTTACCCTTATTGAATATAAAATATATTAGGTGCCAATTTACAAAATTTAACTTACACTTAGTTTTTCAGACAAAAATAGAACAGAAATAAAACCGTCAAAAAACGAAACATATAGACAAACTAGACGCGTGACGCCATAATCCCGGCACATGGGAAAAAATAAACATGAAACGTCAAACGTGATATAATTTTTTTTAAATACTTAGTATAATTTTATTTTACATGTACAATATTTTTGGGGGCTGAATCCAACCCTGGCCTAACTAACAAAATGAATATTAGGTTATTTACCGATGGTAAGATATCCCATGTTCCTTTTCAATCTTTGTAGCGTAATTTTTTATCACGCAACTAGACATATTTATGACAGGCATATCTGTCCTGCGCGCGCACCACTGTCGACCGATTCGCGTTGGCCCTAAACTGTAATTTTAGGGCCAGCGCACTGGTCCGTTTTAGTTGTTCGGTCGGCCCGGTCCTTACGCTAGTAATATATAAGTCAATGCGTTAAGCTACTATTTTGGTATTATGTGACATCGTGGTCCTTCCGACCTAGCCTACCCTTTGCAGCACGTATTTGTTTGCAGTTCGGCTCGACCGGGCTCGGTAGCCGTTACAACTTGAAGCAAGTGTAATCATTTTAATTTACCATACCATAAATTAGAATGTACTTATCTATTTAGCTTTTGTATTTTATATGTACCTATATTTTTTTATCATTCTGTATCAGAGAGTAAAACGGATCCTTATTAATGTCACTCTGCTCTTTGTCTGTCTAATCCGTCCGTTTATGACGGATCTCTAGTATCCGGAATGAGAGTAGCTTAAATCTGGATACTATGTGAAGAATGTTGTTAACCCAAAATCAAATAGTGACCAAAAAATGAAACCAGTTTGAATCATTCTTATTCATCATCATCACCATTACAGCCCTTCACAAGTCCACTGCTGAACATAGGCCTCCCCCAAGGTATGCCACAAAGCACGGTCCTGAGCCACCTGCATCCATCGACTTCCTGCATGTCTTACCAGGTCGTAACTCCATCTAGTGGGGCGTCGCCCTACACTTCGCCTACCGGTACGAGGCTGCCACTCGAGAATCCTTCTTCTCCAACGGTTGTCGGTTCTTCGAGCTATTTGGCCGGCCCATTGCCACTTCAGCTTATATCCCCCCATTTTTGCTCACATAAACTAAATTAGTTAGGAATTTGAATTCTGAAAATATTTCTATATATTATGTACTTACGTATGTTATGTGCCATATTATACTGTATTTAAAAACAAATGCTGAAACATCGATTCATAATGTAGTTTATGAGCTGTGACCGAAATAAATACACTCTTAGGTTTTTTTCTTTCACGGGTTAGAAAAAAACATTACCTAATAGTGATTGCAAATTACGTAATGATTTCTTGCACTGCACTGAACTTGCAGAATAGGCAGAAGAATAGGGGTGGTGCCTATCCAGATGGGCTCCTAGGCAAAAGTTTTACCACGTAGTACATTAAGTAGTGCGCCATTATCAGTATAGAAAGTATAGTTTACCTACACATGCACATATATTATAAGTAAGAAAAAATGCACCATATCATATTATCCAGGTGTTGTCTGTTGAAAACATATAGGTATCCTTTAACTACACAAAGTGTATTATATTTTAGCATGACCTCATGGGATGTGGCTCGTTTGACCGCACGTCTTGGCGATCACAATATTCGCACTAACACCGAAACTCAACACATTGAGCGCAAGATCAAGAGAGTTGTGAGACACAAAGGTTTTAACATGCAGACACTGGTAAGTACTAAATAAGATTGTTATACACAAATATACGGTTTGAATGTAAAATTCGAGGAAGTATTATGATCGAGCAGTGACTCAAGAACAAGTACTTACCTTCTCCTTTCTCCCTCTTAAAAGTTTGCGCTCTTTCAGTTCATTCTGGTAAGTAAAAGTGGTTTATTGATATTATTATTATATTATAACAGCATTTGGTTATGATCAAGTTTGACCTAAGTGTTTCTACCCACCTCGTTGTCCCATTTCATAAAAATCAGAATGTCAAAAAGCCCACAGTTCACCTGATAGTATCGGAATACCTGTGCCACACCTGGGCCACAGCCTTTAGACTCATCTTCATCTATCCTCGATAAAAAAAAACATATGCATTGTGCAGATGAAATGCCTCATTACTTGTGAAAACAGTCCCCTTTACTAGTCATACACATGACCATATTATGAAACATTGCAACATAATTCTGCAATTATTGGTATTTTTGATTAGTTTAATTTTATTCTATGTGAATGTAATCCCTCACTAGTAGCTTGCATTCGAGCTGCAGCAAGTATTCAGATGCCTCGTAGCACTACACGGGTAAAATTATGGATTAACCGCCGACCACACACCGAGCTAAGCCGTTCAACTTAGATCGCAACTGCATCGTTTTTTTTTAAACTTGCTGACAACCGAAGCTATAATCAAAGTAAAGCGAATTTACTGAACTATATGACTAACCTATTTTCATTTACAACTAAAATAAACGTCAAATCACGTCGACAAAGTGCGCACATAAACAACGACAGTGTTTTATTAGTCATATTAAACAAAATTAATATTAGATTGTCGAAAAGAACGTTCACGGCTCACAAAAAAAAGAACTAGTTTTAGTGCTCAATGCATTATTATAGATTACTTAGTAGTGCCTGTCTTGTAGTATACCTACATAGAAGTTTTTACCCACAACATATTAATCGCAATCTTAGAGTATCATAATAGCTCGCTTATGTATATTCTAAGATCGCAATATACTAGATTAATATAAACAGGTAACGACACAACCTTAATATATATATATATATATATATATATATATATATATATATATATATATATATATATATAAGAAATGGTATACTGGTAACGTAAAGTAGCGTCAATATCTTCATACCCCTCACATAGCTTCGATATCCAACAGCAGAATATTATAAGAATAAACTGTTCACATTTATTTAAACACCATAAAACTCTTAAAAATGTATTTTTCAGTACAATGACGTTGCGTTATTAACAATAGAGCAGCCAGTAAAGTTCTCAAATACAATTCGACCGATATGCTTGCCTAGCGGCGGCAAAGCGTACGCTGGTATGGTGGCTACTGTAATCGGATGGGGAAGTTTGCGAGAAAGTAAGTATCAGTTAACAAAAACATAACGATTGATATATAAAAGACATCTACATTTATCCTCCTGTTTGAAGAATTAAAACGCATATGCATTGTCAGCCCTGAGGACTAAGGTGGAATGCTTCGTTTCCAGTAAAAAAGGGTCTTTTTTATAGAATAAGGGTGACAAACGAGCACACAGTCCACCTGATGGTAAGAGGGTGTTGTGGCCCGTAGACATCTACATTTATATTCAATTAAGAATCAAAATGCAGATGCGTTGCCAGATCTGAGGTCCGAGATGGAATGCCTCGTTTCCAGTAAAAAGGATCTCCGGTTCTCTACACTCACCATACGAAACACAGCAGCATTAAGCTGCTATTTTACGCTGGTATTCTGTGAGATCGTGGTCCTACCCCGGTCGAGCCGACCCATTCGTGCTGCAACCACAATATAACATATAATAATAACATATAATAACATCTATAAAAAAAAATATAATAACATATAGCAGCATGGCTCTATCACGCCTTCACCCTAATTGTTTCAAGGACTGTCATGTAATGGGCTCTTCGTCATAAATTCTTTGTATTTTTTTTATTATTTACTTTGGGTTATTCCGTTTATCCACCCTAAAGAATCTACCTTAGGGTGAATACTCGGTATCGCATATTCATCTATCCACCCCAGACGGGGTGGAATAGCGGAATTCGTAAACATTTTTTTTTCGATTTTCTTCCCCGGCTGTATACAGTAATTTATAGAAACATGATAAAAACTGGCTCAAGATACTTAATAGACATTACCTATAATAATAATATATAATACTTCTTGTTTTATATAATACTTTTTGTTAAGGTCAACACCGAAATAAAAGGAGTACCTCACAGGATGACATATTCATTGGAATCTTGGCAAAAAATAATTTAAAATGAAATTAAAGACAAACATCCAATCGTAACGTTTTTGGAATGCTTGCAAAAAACGCCCAGTTCTTCGCTAACACATCTGTGGTAGCAAAGAAATTAAAAAAAATTGCAAATATATATATATATTAAAATTGACGTTTTTATCCAGGATATCAAATTACTTCTACTCTATAATGAAATTAGTATTGGTAATTGCCTGGACATATTGCTGTATTGGAGATATTTTCTTTTATATTATTTAAAACGAGGAAATTTAATTTTATTTAAATGCAGTACTTAAAATTGATTTACCACCTGCTCGGCAGTGAAGGAAAACATCGTGTGGAAACCTACATTTCTGAGGAATAAGAGAAAAAAAAATATTTCGAACACATGTGAAGTTCGCCAACACGCATTATGGCAGCGCGGCGGACACTTCCTTGCCCTAAAACCCTCTCAGAAATGAGGGGAGGCCTGTGCCCAGCAGTGGGACGTATACATATAGTATAATATACTTTTACTTTTTACTTTAAATGCAATAAGTAATGCGTGGACTATACACTGTAATTGTAACGGTAACCGCAACACGTAATGATTTTTTTGATGTTTGTGGTCATAAAAATTTTATTAATAATTAAAAGTGAATTCCGATTATCAACCTCGTCTGGGGTGCATAGATGAACACGCGTTTCCGTGTTACCAACCTAGGGTGAATTCTTTAGGGTGGGTAAACGAAAAATGCTTTTACTTTTCTAATAAATGTTGATAAAATTCAACGGCTTTGAATTTTGTAATATATCGGACGAGTCATAAAATATAGTCTATATACTCCGTTTTTTCTTAATAACTGGATCCTTAATATGTCATCTACTGTCCATTATTTCACATAATAATCCAAACACTATAAAAAAAACTTAATGCTCTAATTGGTTAAGTTCAGCCGCCCTCCAAATGTGTGTTATTTTTTCTTTATCAGCCCGTAAAAGCCCATTGTGTATCCCTTGATGAAAGGATTGCTCTGAATTTTAACGCTTGGTAAGCAATTTAACGATCGCATTACCAGTCTCCGTCTAGCATCTATCGATTTACGAAGATTTTACTAGCTTTTCCCATATTTGCCTCTTACGACAACCACCGAATGAAATGGGTGACGGACTTTCTTGCGCCACCACACAAGTTAGGAAACATGGCTCACTGAAATGAAATGTTCGAAATCGAACATTTCCTAACTTTTCTCCAAGAGACATTGTCATTGGTAAGCACAGAAATCGTAATAATAAGACAATAGAAATGAATCAGCGCTCGATTACTTCCAAAACCGTTGTCGCCACATCTTACCGTATTATAAACATACGCAATGCACAATGATATCTAATGTTTCACATTACATTGCTTGGCGAGTTTGTCAACGTCGCGTGTGTCGCGTATTACGGTAGAACAAAAGCAGCAATGGTAATTGTACAATACGAAAAGTAATAGATGAGTTTGCAAAGGTAAATGTCATAGTGAAGTATTCATCTAGATGTAAATTAATTAAGCAATGATAATTAGTAAATAATCAACTTACTGATGAAATGTTATGCCTTTATTAGTTTAATTACACGTCCTTAATGAATTTTTACAACTGATTATGTTGCAGTGCACCATTATAAATTTATAACAAAAATTCACGTACGACGTACCCCGCACAACTAAATCACAAAATGGTGAATTATGTTCGTCAACCCATATAAGCGACGACAAGGTCACACGTCTATGCGATTTCTACTGTCTTAATTATTACGCACAGAGTACTTGTTATAAACTGGAATTATTACGATTTCTGTGTTGGTAGGTTGTGTTACCTTGCCGTTTGACCTAAAGGGCGTTCGCGACCGATTTTTAGCGAAGATGACTTTGTGCCGAAACCAAAACTCATTATTTGGTAATGTGCTCCCCACACTGCCAGTCCAAGAGTATCGATGTTGCGATCACCAATTGAAATTATGCAATCTTTCAAGAGGCATGACTCTTAGTAAGCGCATTCATGGAAAATATTATGTGCAGTAATGAACTTTAAAGGCTTTGATGATGATGACAAAAAACAAACACAAAGCAAACAATATTTTATAATTTATTCCCAGGTGGACCTCAGCCATCAGTTTTACAAGAAGTAACGATTCCAATTTGGCAAAACTCCGATTGTAGGTTGAAGTACGGCATTGCGGCTCCAGGAGGAATTGTTGATCACATGATTTGCGCAGGCAGGGCCAGCATGGACTCGTGTAGTGTGAGTTACATTTTTCAACTTTTGCTAATAAAGGAACATAAATTTTTATAACGTAATAGAATCGTTAATGCATCTGTTAGTGATCGCATAACTTAAGAACGACTTGTTATACACAGGGTTATTTTGCAATATACGGCCAAATTTGCAGAGAAGGTTCAGAATAAGTAATATAGGCGAATGGTGACGAACAATTAATAAAAAAAATCAAACATGCTATGCTTTTTTTCTTTTAAATTCAGAGTGCATGATTTTTTTTTCATGGGGAAATGCCTACGCATACCCGCCTCGCGGGGGCAAGGACGGGTTATGTCGGACTCGCACCGACTAAAACCCCATGGTGTTCCACCTTTGTCGCATATTGGCAGGGCTACGGGAACGCTTTCGCACACATCCGCGGCCCAACTAGCGCCTGCCGCCCCATGGCAGCACCTCCTCGGGAGAGGAAAACTCCTCCCCGTTCTCCTTCCCAGGTAAGGCGCACCAGAACACATGGCGCGCCTTCCTCCACGGCCTCCAATTACGTCTGTGCAACAAACGCCCCCGCGTCCGATGCACAAAGGCCATGGGGCCAGGAAAAACGAGCACTTAGAAGTACTAGCCTTCCCGACCCCAGCGGCGGATCTGGTCTATGCCTCCGCCGCCAACCAAGATTCGGCTGCGGAGGGTAGGGAGAGCGGCGCCTCGCAATACCGACAATCCTCTCCCCCCGCAGCCCCACCTCCACCGCATCAACGGTGCGGCCCCGTTTGAGTCGCGAAGGATAGGGCGAGTGACGCATCGCCATACCAACACTCCTCTTCCTCCGCGACTCCACCTCGGCTGCAGCGGTAGAGGGTGCGCGAGTCCCCACTCGCTGCAGTCCACCAGCACACATCCGAAGTGGGCTCCCCAAGCCCACTCGGAGTGGCCACCTCAGGCCGGCCCTTCACCTCGGGCCAGCCACGTGGGTTCCTCTTTGTTCACCGTGGGAGACCAAGCCACGGCTACTAAGCCCCCCCCGCCACGACAAGGCGGGAACCCGTTCGGGGGGGAGAGTGCATGATAATGCATTATTTTAACTGATTTTCATTTATAAATATCTAACACCTACTATTTTAATACGCACGCACATTCGTAACGGTCGGCCGGTCGGCAAAAACTGAATTGAATCGCACACAGCGCGTGTACTCATAGTTGTGGCCCATAAATTACATTCAATTTGGAATAATTTCAAAAAAAAATAGAAGCCTTATTTACTCGTACTTTCAAAAACTGTAATAACGGTATACCATCTTCTTATATCTTATCTTATACACAAGAATCATTGCTGTCCTTTAGTCTCGCTAAAAAAATCATGTCCAGTCTTGATCTGAAACTTTTTCTAACGCGTCTAGTGATGTAAAATATCTTATAAAATTGCATATTTTTTGCTTATTAAGTATCGCATAATTGAATTTTCAAATAAAGCCAGGAAAAAAAAGTAATGTTAATATATTTATCATTCCCAATAGACTTGAGACGGAACGTGTTTTACAATGGCTCAAAGACCAAGAATCCATGCCAAAATATATAAAAAACTTGTTTTACACGTTCCGTTTCAGATTAACAAAAATTTGTTCATTGGTTTATGAATGTTCAAAATAACCAATTGCAGTTTTTATAACTTATTAATTATTAGATACGATTTTCTATCGTTTTATACTATGGTGTGGAAAGAAAATACAGTGTACAGACTGATTAATCTGATTGCTATTATAACCTCAAAAAACGTATTTACTTAATATCATTTTTACCTGACCTCTAATTGAAATGACGATAAGTTGATGTTATTATAAACAATAATTGTTTTTATATAACACTAGTTGTAGGTAGACTCGACCTGTTAAAGAAATCAATTGATAGGTCAATCGACGTATGGAAAGTGGGCATGATTCTTTGAAAACAGCTCGAAAGATTCTGATGAATGTTTTTGTGTGTACTTCAGCGCGTCCCTGGATGGTTTAAAAACTGAGTTAGGCCGGGTAGGTGGCGCTGCTGCTGAGAATCAAAAATCACCCGTGCGAAGCCGGGGCGGATCGCGTTATTTATATATTTGAACTTAAGTATAAAATTTGGCTACTCTGAAAAATAACCCTGTATAATTCCAACGTTAAATTTGAACTGCTAGATACTATTAAAACGTAATGATTATCTCTATGGGTACTTACAGTTGGAACTTTATAAAGCTACGATTTACTGGGTTATGGACAACAAAATTACTTGTATTTAATATTATATAATATATTGTTTTATAGCCAAAAAAGACAATCATATAATCTGGGCCCGATGAGAAGCGCTATGGTGCATGTGCATGTGTATGGTGGATGCAACAAATATTCAGTTACTATTTGGTATTCAACCTTTCATTTTCTGTATTCAGTATTGGGCTAATTATTCGCAAACAAAGTAATGAATACTTTCATTCCGTAAATTTTTACGTGCAAAATAAGCAAATCTTTCCTCAAATATTCATAGTCACTATTCGTGACATTTCTAAAGTATGTGTACAGAGTGGAACAGTTTCACACGCCGATTATTCCGTAAAGGATAAAAATATTTATCACCTATACGGGTGGATAGTCGGAATTCGTAATATATTATTTTCTTCCGACTTTCCCCCGGTGCTGTGTACAGTCATTTATAGAAACATGATTAAAAACTGGCTCAAGATACTTGGTAGACATTACATATAAAAAACCTATATACATACTTATTTTTTGAAAGGTCAACGTTGAAATAAAAGGAGTACCTCTCAGTAGTACAGATTCATTGCAATTTTTGGAATAAAATAATTTAAAATAAAGTTAAAGACAAACTTCCAATCGTAAGGTTTTAGAAATTCTTGCAAAATGCGCAATTCTTAGCTAAGACATCTGTAAATAAAGAAATTTAAAAAACGATTGCAAATGTACATCAAGTGGTATATTTATCCAGGATATCATATTGCGTCTACTCAATTTATGAAATTAGAGTTGATTGACCCGTTGAATTACCTCCCGTGAGGACTAAGATGGAATGCCTCGTTTCCAGTAATAAGGGGCTCCGGTTCTCTACTCACCATACGAAACGCAGCAGCATTAAGCTACTGTTTTACGCTGGTATTCTGTAAGAGCATGGTCCTTCCCCGATCGAGCCGACCCATTCGTGCTACAACTATACAACTAATATAACTGCAGCATAACTAAACGGAATACGTAATGCGTGGACTTTATGCCGTTTCGGTATCGGTAACGCTAACCGCAACACGTAATAAGGTTTTTGATAAGGTTTGTGGTTTGTGTTTCTTCCCAATATCCACCCCAGACAGAGTTACCCGTTAGGGTGGATACTCGAAAACACGCGTTTTCGAGTATCCACCCTAGGGTGGGTTCTTTAGGGCGAATAAAGGGAATAACCCGATGCGATTCAAAAACAAAATACAAGTGAATTTTTCTCCTAAATCATCGGAAATCTTTATTTTTTTTTGAACAGATTTACTGAAATAAAACTTTGTATGTCATCTAATTGTTTAGTTTATATTTTTATAATAGTATTCCATTTTTACAGGGTGATAGTGGTGGTCCTTTAATGGTGAACGAGGGTAATCGATGGACTCAAGTAGGAATAGTCTCTTGGGGTATTGGTTGTGGAAAGGGACAGTACCCCGGCGTTTATACACGTGTAACGTCATTCTTGCCTTGGATACAGAAGAATTCTAAGAACTAACGAAGCCTTAAGAAAATGCATCGCAATTATTTTGTAGTTTTAAATTACCTATCTTTCCATCAGTTATTATGTATAATTTTATCTATCAATTATTTGAGAAAGTCAATACCGGCATCTTGTCTTTCTTAATAAATTGGTTTATTAGATTCAAAAAAGGCATACAAATTCTTATTCCTGAATGTGTGCCAAATAGTTTAAGGTTTTCAAATAAATGAATGAAACAAGCATTATATTTTATTTAACAATAAATATTATTATCCACAAAAATTTAAATTTGCAGCTATAATTGAATTTAATATTGAGTACATGATAAAGGTATTTGTATATATTAAACAGTTATTGACAAAACAAAAAAATTCAATTTAGCTACATTAAGCTTTATTAATTCCAAATATACAAGCTTGTGTTGATATTATTGATAATCAACACAAGCATTAAATACATTTATGGACATAGTTAGGGACCGAAAAAAAAATTAATATTTTTTTCTCAGGTATAGTGTGAAGATCACGTACTTGATTATAAAAAACGGTATTTAATCGTTTTTTGTTTGGTAGTTTTCTTTGATTTTTATCGGCCATGCATTAATAATTTCGTTTCGGCTAAGTGTATTAGCATGAATGAAAATTTATGAAAGGTTTTTTTGCAAACATTTTACGTAAGCCTAATTTTATAATGTCGGATTCTCCAACTTATCTAGTTTTCGATCTGTAACTTTTAACTGAAAATTGTTAATGCTACTGAAAATTGTATCTGTCACTTTTGCATTGTTAAACGATATTGGACCGACTGGGGAAGTATTCGAGAGACAAATGGCAAAGTCTCAGAAGAGAAACAAATTAATGACAGATTTATAACAATAACCATACTCATTCGATCAAAACCATTCGATCAAATCGGAAATAATATTCAGATAATTCTACAAGTGACGATTAGTATACAAATTTAAAAAAAATACTGGCCGGTATCAATAGCATAAACGCCTTAACTTACCAAAGGTCAATTCGTTAAAAGGCTAGTCCCTTCACACCAAAACAGGGAAATGCTTGTAGTAAAGCAATGGTACTAACTGGTACCGATTTTATCTTAACTTAAATGATAAAAAGGTTATAGCTAAGTGTGTAACGTAGTAACAGTGTAGGAGGTATTTGTATTAGAGCGTGAACGGAATTAACACATCTTGAAAAACGAATACCTGGCATATAACATACATGCAATTTCGGCAGCTAGAGCAGAGAACTTTATTTAAAGTTCTCGTCAATGTTAATATTTTTATGACATTAGAGCAACGAAGTAACAGTTCACCTGGTGTTAACTGTTCATATAAACCCATCCAAAACCGACTTCAAACAAAGCAGGCTAGATGTGCATAGTCCTGAGGACTAAGATGAAATGCCTCACAGTCACAGTAATCATACTGACTCTTATCATTCAAATCGGAGCACAGGAGTGGGAGCACAGATGCTTGCAGCAGAAATAGGTAAGAGGGCGATATTAACTGCTTGATAGAAAAAGAGTTCTACCACCCCGGGAAATACATTAGTTTAAACCCTTTAGTTTTTTTTAAATTAATTTCTAGAATTATGAGTTTACGACTTTTTGTGATAAAGCTATATATTTTTTATTTTTTAACCAATCCTTATAAAAAGATTACACACATACTGTTTTTATGCTAATAATCTGTCTCAATTTATTTAAGTACCTCTAAATATGCCCACAAATGTATATTAATAATACAGATTCATATATCACACATTATGTTATATTAAATTATTAGAAGGATGAATATTCACAATCTTCCTTTCTTACACGTCAAAGTTTGATACATGTAATTGCTGCAAGATGTTTCTGGCTGAAAACAAATAAACCGTTATTAATTATAAAAGTTCACAAAAGCATACCGCTAATCACAAAAACTGGCAAATGAACTAAATAAATCGAAGGTAAAGCTAAATATTTAGTAGAGCTAAATATTTTCGAAGGAAAATCGAATATGTTATGATTTATGAACTAAAACATTTATTGCTAAATTATGCACAAACAACAAAGTAACGGTTCTTATGCTTCGAAATGTTGGGCACAGGACTCCTCTCATTTACGATAATGCATTTCTAATAGGTAATGGAGCAATTAGTCCGGCACGCTGCTGCAATGCAAGTTGGCAGACTTTACATGTCCTCGAAATATGTTATTTTGAAGGAAAACTTCTTTATCAACGTGTTGGAGAAAGTTTGTACAGTATTAGATATAAAAAATGTCACATTTTTTGTCAGGTTTCACGGCTAGGGCTGCATGAGTATATATGCATGAATAATAAGGGCCTCCAAACCGAATTTCGTTCACGGCGCGGCGGCAAGCCACAACGGACACTAACCATCGGCGCAGGACAGGATTAAAATGCCCAAGTGTATGCGCAAGCACAAGTGCACGCTCTACTCCCTCATTCTCATAGACCGATGGAACGGTAAACCAACGCCTCTACACATCCTAACTGATTGCGGACCCTTAATACGCAAATGTAACACTCATCTGGGAAACTATGTAATCCGCCCAGAAGAAATGAAATTGCTCACGGCTAAGCAACTCCTTCTATTCATTGAAGACATAGGGCTTAGCCGTGAACTATAGCCATAGCAGCGATCACAATAGATCTTCTATGTCGCAGTGATACTGGTCTCTTTCCCTAAATCTGCAAAGCTGCTCGCACATAATAAATAAAAAAGCGGTAAACCAACGAGACCGGAGAGAGATCAGGTGCAGGACCAATGGCTTTTACGTGCTTCCCGAGGCACGAGGGTGAAACATCACCAACTTCCTGACTCCGGGCAGCTTCTAAGAATTTCTTGACGGAAAAACTCAATAACTGATTTTGTTTTGGGCCGAGTCCGAATTTAACCCGGGACCTCAGGATCAGCAGTCGCGTTTACAACCACTAGACCAGTACACAATAAAACTTATAAAATAACAGTACACAATTACACGCACAATTTTTCAATAGACATGCAAACTCTCTATCGATATTATATATGTATATTTATTTTTATTTTACTTATACGCTGATAGTCTAAGGGCGGATTCGACCAAATACCATATCATTTCAGAGTAAATAACTCTCGAATAAATTTACTCTTTAGTCTTACTCTCACATAACTTCGTTTGCATTTTTCCAACACAAACAAAAGTAGAGTAACTAATACTTGGTATTGTTACTCTAGAGTTGGTGAATGAATAATGAATGAACATGTAAGCCAACTAAAACCGAAATACAATTGTTTACATAGCGCAATCCAAAATTTTCTGTTCACTTATAGTTTGCCGGATTATAATAGTGTCAACTGTCACTGAACATTAAAATATTAACAGGAGTTGTCAGTTGATCAATTTTTAGAGCCTGTTCTCTGTTGAAAGTTAAAACCGAGTCACAAAATAAGAAGACTAACACAAAACCACAAAATTACGAACAGTAAGCTCCCGAAGTGGCGGATGATTGAAATTACGTAGTGGATTTTTTTAGCGCGGCCTTGTATATATTAACTTTCTTTGCTTACACAAATTTACTTACTTTAGAATTTTGAAAATAAAAATTAAATTAAACAAATAAATACATTAAGAAAATTAATGCTCCAATTATTTGAATATTTTACCGATTATTTGAATATTTTTGCCGATTATTCGCATAACAATGAATTTTAATCATCCAAACACTACGATAATGTATATAGAGACGTATCATTGATACGACGTCAAGTAAAAACGTTGATACTGGTTATTTTTTAATATTTAGCTTTGTTTGAAAGATTAAAATTGAAATTAGTGATTAAAAACTATACACATTGTAAAGAAATATAGATAACGCACAAATTTGTTAGCAGAAAAAGTGCAACTTTATGCCTTATTTATATACTTAATAAATAAATGTTCGCGGCTTTCCAGTCGCACCCCAACCTTCTATCGCTGATATTACTAGATAGCATAATTTTGGCTTTCATTATTTTATCTAATAATAGTGCCATCTACTTACTGCTAAATAGTCATAGTCATAGTCATAGTCCTAGTCATTTATTCCTTAGAACAATATTACATTGTATTGGAAAATTAATTACACAAAATCAGAAATTACGTTTACATGCAATTGACTTAAATAAAACAAAAATCGAATAAAATTTAAATATCATTTGACAATCATTCCATATACTTATATACATTTAATAGTTTTCATGTCATAATTAAATATTTTTCATGTCATAATGGATTAATATATAGTACATAAACAAAAAAAAATTAACATTCATTAAGTTTATTTTTCTCATTTAGGTATTCGTCAACTGAGTAGTAGCTTTGCTTAATTAATAATGATTTGAGTTTATTTTGGAATTTTTTTTTGGCAATAAATAACTTTAAATGAGATAGGTAAAGAATTAAATAGTGCAATGGCTTGATGCCTTGTGCTGTGGCGTACAACATTCAATATTGGTGTAATTGAAGTTTTTAAATCTTTTCGACGTGTCATTTCTCTCTTTTTCCTTTCTTCGTTTGTTTCATATTAGTAAATTTTTTTTACTAAATATGTAAGTGAAACTAAGATATACAGAGAGGGAACCGTAAGTATGCCAAGTTTTCGAAAATGTTCTTTACACGACTCAATTTGTGGAATACGTAACATGGTGCGGACCGCTCTTTTTTGTAATACAAACGCTTTCTTAATATTATATTTATAACTGTTGCCCCAGAATTGTATGCTATAATGAAGTTGTGATTCTACTAGAGCAAATAAACCAACTTAAGCTGCTTTAACGTCACTTCGTCTCGTAAACTTCTTAAAGCATAGCACGCTGAACCGATAGTAGATTCTAGTCCTGTCATTTCCTTTTTCCAGTTCAAGTACATGTCAATGTGGATTCCTAGAAATTTTACTGATTGAACAGATTCAATATTTTTACCGTCAATGTTAATGTTTATTGAGTCCTTTTGTCTTGCTGTAGATTTGAAAAGCATTGCGTACGTTTTATTTGTATTTAGTAGTAGATCGTTAGTAGCAAACCAATTTTTAAAGTCATATAGTGTGCTTTTCATTTTGGTATTTAGTTCGTCTATCGAGTTAGCAGATACAATCGCGTTTGTATCATTCGCATAAATAGTTAACTTTACGTCTTGCTGTTTGGTATGTATGTAAGCAGTTAAATCATTAATGAATATTATAAATAATATGGGTCCCAAAATGGAGCCTTGTGGAACACCCTTCTTTATGGTTTTCAATTTAGATTTGTATATCGTTTCAACGCCGTCTATTATTGTTTTAATCTCAATAAATTGTTTTCTATTTGATAAGTAGGATTCAAATAACCTTAAGATTGAGCCTCTAACTCCGTAATGTTCCAATTTCAGTAGTAACATATTATGATTTATCGTGTCAAAAGCCGAACTCAAGTCTAAAAATAGACCTCCTACCTGATATTTATCATTGAGTCTACATACTACATCATCGACTAGCGTATTTATAGCATCTATAGTACCTACACGCGTTTGATAACCAAATTGCCTCTCAATATATTATTTTGTCGCAAATGTGCTACTAGTCTAACCTTTATCAGCTTTTCATAAATTTTAGATATAATTGGTAGCAAGGAAATCGGTCTATAGTTTTTGGGGTCCATTTTACTTCCCTTTTTATGTACCGGAATTACTCGAGCAACCTTAAGCTGATCAGGAAACAGAGATTGTTCCACACACTTATTGAAAAGATAAGCTAAAGATTCAGCCAATATATCAATATTATCTTTAATAATCTTGATGGGTATTTCATCATAACCATGTGATCTTTTATTTTCCATTTCCTTAACTGTTTTTAAAATTTCATGGCTAGTAATAATCTTAAAAGGACAGACATGCTGTTACAATTTTCTGCACACTTTGTTTGAGAATTAATTGTGCGGAGATTGTATCACTAGCGTTTTTGCTTAATGAATTAGTTTCACTAAAATGACTTGAGCAAACATTTGCTACATCCTGTTTATTACTTACGATGTTATTGTTTACCTTTAGTAGTATATTCCCTTCTTTTTTACGAAACGAATTTTTCCTACTTCCATTTACAATATTCCAGATTTCTTTATTAGAATTTAACGCCGACTCAATTTTTCTTTGTATAGCTATTTGTTTTGCTTTTCTCAATATTCTTCTATATATCTGTATATATGACCTTTTATATTTATCTGCAAACACTCCATTACATATTTTAACATTTAATGTCAGAAACCTTTTCATTTTACTTGAAACCCTAATACCTTTAGTGATCCACTGTAATGTATTTTTTTAGGATGTATTTTTCTCGTCCTTTTTTTATAACAAGTTTTAAAAGTGTAACTTAATTTATTGAGAAAAGAATTTATTCCTAAATTGTGCCAATTTATTTTGCTAATTTGCTTTCTAAATTCTGCTGAGTTGTGGTCACTTAAAACTCTACGACTAATTTTTATACTTTCATTCATGTTACGACTCATTTTATTTTCCAATTCTACTGTACAAAATAAACCAGCGTGACCGTCTGCGAGACCATTATTCTCTACTCTACTGTCATTATTTGTTGTATCTATATTAGTAATTACATTGTCAAGACAAGATGTTACATCATTGCGCAAAAAGGTTGTTGAGTCAATTAAATATTTGAAATTATAACAAGTCAACAAGTTCAAAAATTCATTTTTTTTGTTTATCATTGTTCAATAAATTAATGTTGAAGTCACCGCACAATATAAATTTCTTATTAAAAAAATGTTCAGAAAATCGCTTTAATCTTTCCATAAAAAGATCAAAAATTTTCTGTATAGGATTTCGATAGCAACAACAAACATAAATATGTGAGTTTATGTCTTTAACACCACAAATTTCAAAATGTTCAGATTTATATAGTTTTTTGCAGAAGGCATCTTCCTCACATTTAACATCATTTAAACCCAATATCATTGAACCACCTCGTATTTTGTTTGTTCGGAAATTGTAAGCTACTAATTTACAACCTTCTAATTTAAATATAGGAGCTGAAACCTCATTTAAGAAATGTTCACAAAAACAAACGTATTGTACCTCAGATTTTACAGAATTGATATACAGTTCTATCTCATATTTTTTATTTGTTACGCCACAGATGTTTTGATAGAAAATATTCATTGTTTTTTTTTTGAGCAAGTGACTTAATGTATTATTATTGACGAAAAAGCGAAATGCAACTCTGAGGCGGAATATCCTCAGTTTGAGTGCCTGCAGTGCACTTCATATTATTAGCTGTTTGAGTTACAAATTACAATGCAAGGAACATTTGCCCTCATAGTATTATTATTATTCGAGTTGCGTAGTTTGGTTATAAAATTAATATAGTTTATTTTATATGTCACTCTCAATATTTCACGAAGAATTAGTTTTGCAACAGTATTTAAATTTTTATACCCACGACCATCATTATGAACATTATTATACATCAAGGGCACAAAAGACGCGTGACTGAAGCTTTTACAAATCCACTGAACTAGGTTATTTAGCTTTGTTTCATTAAAATAATATTTTTTTTGAATTTCACATACAACAACATTTGTACATTTAATTTGGTTTAACGTATAATACAAAAATGATCATTATCATTTGAACCAACAAGGATAATTACATAATCCTCCTTAGTAAAGTCCATGCAGAGAGTATTACATGAATTTAATAATTCATTTAGCTTTGCATTCGGCTTTAAAAAACATGTAACATGATAATCATTCCCTAGTAAACTTTGTAATTTGCTTCTCAAACCGCGACCTGCTTGATCTGACAATATCATGACTCGATGTTTGATGTTTTGTTGAGTGTGTGAAGTTCGAGTTTCGTTGAGCGAACTTGCTCTAGCGCCACGTGACCTCACGCAAGGTGTATCATTTATACACGAAGCAGTGTTCTTAATCGGTGTGCTGTTTTGTGTATTTGAGATAGATGCCATCCCTTCAATCGGTTTCTAACAGCTTTGAAGGTTATCGAAACTTTTCGAGAAAGTACTATTAAGCTGCAACTTAATAGGTTTTGCGGATTTAATCAACTGGGGAGAAGCTAAACCTCCTAAAGATTTATATACTGAGTTTATTTTTCTATACTGTGGTGAGTAAAATCTTTTTGCTAAACCAGTTGAATTTCTTCTTAGGCCTTCTATCCCAATAGTTTTGTAGAATTGTAATTTATTTTCATAGTTCTGCAACTTTTTTTTAACGAATTATTTTCAAGATTTAAGTTATCAATCTCATTGTTTGCAGTTATTAACTCCTGAGTCAATTTTTCTATAGTAGATTTTAAATGTTCAACTTCCGTAGAATCTAATGTACCAATACAGGGCAGGCTTTGATATGTGTTATCGAGGAAGGATTCATCACTCAATTGATTGTATAATCTGGTTTTATTTCTTTGTGTTATGTTGTCATAGTCTTCCTCCATTTTTGTGTAGAATTATTTGTTTTTTATTTGCGCCCTCTAGTGTCAAAACGTCGTGAGACCGTCGTATAAGTATTATTTATGTCAATTTATTCATGGAGTCGTTTGTTTAATAACAGATGGCGTTCGTATTGTATATATATTGTATTTGTAATAAACTTACTATAAGTCACTGATAAAATTTAATAATAGAGGCTACTGAACACTTCACACCAAAACTTTAAATCGGTACCCAGACCAGTGACCGGTGGCCAAATGACTAACAAAACTGTCATATTTAATAATGTGAACATAAAACTGTGACTATGAGAGAAGCTATTTAGTTGAATATATTAGATATATATGTATAGATGGATATATCGGCATAGCTTTAATTTCACCATTTCATTTCATTCATTTGCGATCAAGTTGTCTGAACCGTTTTGGGTTCTACGACTATCAAACCGTTTTACGGTCTGTTTTCAAACAGTCTTCGTTATAGAAACCAGTCTTCGAATTAGTTGGTTTATTTTACGACTATGAAAATACAGTCGAGAACGCAAAGATTCAACTATCTATTTCACTCATCGCGTCGCCGTTCTTATCGTTCCACGTTACATTGTAGTCTTTATTTCCGGGTTCGTTACAGAAGTAGACAGAGGCTAAACAGTCCTTACAATAAAAAAGTGAACTTTTGTCAATTAAATACAGTCGCTAACGTTAATTATATTATATTATATATATATATATATATATATATATATATATATATATATATATATATATACATCCCGTAACTTATTGTACGTCCACTATGGCTAATTTTGCATATAATGTGGCGTCAACCTGCTTACAACGTCCAATATACGGACGTCAAATAGGAGACTTAGCGCAATGTTCGCAAATTGTCATGCTGATCACAGAAATGTCAAAATGTAAAAAAAAAATTGGAAGTCATTTTTCTTCCAATCTTGCTGTAGTGAAAATTTACGTAGTTCAGCTAATTTTCGTTGCTGATAAATAATAGCGCTGCTGTCGACTTTTGAATACTTTCATTTATGGCCGTATTTGACTTCCGCACAAAATTAGGAGATGCGACGTTGCCGTTCCGTCACCGTTGCCAACGTGTTACTTGTATTTGGTGATATATGGTTATGACTGCCTCGTTGGTCTAGCGGTTGTAGTAGTGCGACTGCTGATCGTGAGTTCGTGAGGTCCTGGGTTCGAATCCTGGGTCGGGCCAAAAAATCGATTATTGAGTTTTTCTGTCAAGAAATTATCAATAGCTGCCCGTAGTCAGAAAGTTGGCGGTGTATCACCCCTTCCATCGGAAAGCACGTAAAGCCGTTGGTCCTGCGCCCAATCTCTCTCCGGTCGTGTCGGTTTACCGTCCCATCGGATTATGAGAGTGAGGGAATAGAGAGTGTACCTGTGGTTGCGCATACACTTGGGCACTATAATCCTGTCCTGCGCCGATGGCTAGTCTCCGTTGAGGCAGACCGCCGTGACCGTGATTCGGTCTGCAAGACCAATGTCCTGCAGACCGAATTACAAAAATTGATATTTATATTATAACAATTTATATGGTTTATACTGCGCTTCGTACTAGTAATTTTACTTTTAAACTTGTTTTCTTAAGCTTACATTTACCTACACATAATATAGACGTCCGAATATCCTAAAACTTTCATACTGAATTTTTGAATTTAGTTATATTTTTATAAATGTAGATGCGGACGTCGGCGTATCGGTTTATTTCATGCTGCACTATATTTTAACATTTTACATTTGGTACTTTGTAAGCAACCCATAATTCTGTTTCAGTATAAGTTACCTTCTGATTGAGTATAGGAAGATGGACACAATTGTAGATATTGACAGGTTTCATAGAAATTTGTTTTATTATGTTGTAAATAATAACCTCTGAGTAATAACCTAATCTGGTCTGGCGAAGAAACTCATTTTAATATAAAGTTTCATTGCATTAATGGCAATAGGTTGTTAATTTCTATAATAGACCGTGGCATATTGTTGCTGACATGAATAACTCCGAAAATATAATTTATTTACTCAATCGTGTTGAGTTTTGGTGCTCTCACTGCGTCTTAAAGATGAGTGCGACTATTGTACCTAATCTGTACGAAATTACTCTCTACTTAACTAGATTCATTTCTTGAAGAGCTATTTTTGTTAAATTATGATATTATGTTTGGTTTTACAGTTAGTGGAAATACAATTTAATTTTTCACACAAGTTTGCTAAGCTTCTAAGCGTTTTGTCATTTCTATAATGAAACATTTTATAAAACACCAAAGTGACTATTTTACACCGCATGGCCTCCCTACACTAAAATACGAATAAAACAATAGCGAAAAATGTCATTAAAACAATGGTCATTAATGTGTGTTTAATACACAAGGAATTAAAATATAAATATATTCATAGTTATATGGACGTCAAATATCGTGCGGTAAACTTTACCGATAATCTGACGTTCACATATAGAAATAAAACAAAATTCAAAAATATGGACGTCAAATATCATTCAGTATGAATGTTTTAGAATATTCGGACATCCATATTATTATATGTATATATATATATACAGGTAGTAATTTAAAGTTAAAATTTTGGCGCACACAGTGCCCCAGAATCCCCGACAAACGGCAACATTTATCAAAAAAGAAATAAGAAAGGTTTTCCAAGCGTTTTATCGTTTCGAGAATGGAGCATTTTACGAAACACCAAAGTGAATATTTATACAACGTCAAATATCATTCAGTATGAATGTTTTAGGATATTCGGACGTCCATATTATTATATGTAGCTAAATCTAAGGACACGAAAACAAATTGGAAAGTAAAATTATCTACTAGCACTGAGTACAGTATAAACGGACAAAAAATACCTAAATATGCCTTGAGCACTAAATAAATAATCAACATAAATAAATAGTAAAATGCAATAATCAACAAAAACTTTGAAAGTGGACGTCAAATAAAACTTAGTGTGAATATTTTAGGATATTCTTACGTCCGTATATGTGATCATAAAAAGTAAACTCGCAGTGAGAGCACCAAAACTCAATACGATCAAGTAAATAAATTATATTTTCGGAGTTATTCATGTCGGCAACAATACGCCACGGTCTATTGTAGAAATTATCAACCCATTGGCAGTTAATGCAGTAAAACCTTATATTAAAATGAGTTTCTTCCCAATGTCATATTAGGTTATTAGTCACAATATAAGAAAATGAACTTCTATTAAACCTGACAATATCTACAATTAGTACTTATCTACAATAGTAAAATAAATAATAATATGGTCAATCTATAAAGTATCACGGCTGGGCAATCCTAGATATTTTTTCGTATTTAGTAAACGAATAACTAGTTGGTAATCTGTTTTTTTTTTCGCCGGAAACAAAAATGATATTGCGTATTTTTCGTAACTGTACATTCTGTGGATTTATTTCATTATTTTGAACAATATACGAAACTTATGTGACTAAAATTAAATCTAATCTATACTAGAATCATAAAAACTGTATTATTCGTGCTAAACAAATCTCATAACGATCTGTTATTTTTGTCTCCTGCGATAAAAACGGACTGTTACGCGCTCCAGTCTACGACACTAGCGCCATCTAGTGTCAGGAACGAGAGCGAGGGGAGCTTTGCAGAAAATGACATCACAAATCTTTCAACCGACAGCGCCATCCGAAGAACTAAGTTTCTAGAAAATCTACACTCGAACACTCGTCGCTTTGCGCGCATTTACTTGAATATTCCGGATGCTTCATTGCTAATTTGTATATATAGGCGCTGCAAGATGCGATCGGGGAAGTATTGGAGTTGGCGACACAAGCGAAGCTTCGGAGCGGAATAAAGTGAATTAGTGTGATTAATTATTAGAGTTTTTAACTTTAATTAGTGTAAAGTGAATTAAAGTGTTAATTTATTTATTTATTTAACAATTCATGTACACACGAAGTGTTTTACAATGAAAAATAAAAAGAAATTTTGTACAAAGGCTCTGCTTATTTCATAATGAAATTTCTTCCAGCAGGCCTGATACTGGACAGATTCAAAGAGAAGCAGATTTAGTGTGCACCCTCATAATAAATTTTATAATAAACTTAATATAAAATAAAGATAATAAAAACATATACATACATTCATACATACAAACATGCATATACCTAAATACTATGCTATATACATATATAAAATGAAATACAAGTAGATACACATATATTTACAAGTCATACATTGGATCATTGGGACGACAAAGAAAGATAGTGCTCTTTAACTCGCCTTTTAAACACTGAAACTGTTTGAGCCTCACGAATTGCAGTAGGAAGAGAATTCCATAACCTAACTGCATGTACTGTAAAAGAATGAGAATAGTACTTAGTTCTGAAGGAAGGGAAATTTAGGAGGGTTTTTAAATGTGATCTGCAAACTGCATCGGAAGAACGAGCAAAGCGGAATCGATCACGTAGATATGGTGGTGATGTTGGATCGTAGAGTATTTTAAAAAGGAGGCATAGGATTCGGGTATTCCTGCGAAGTCGGATTGGGAGCCACTTGAGCTGTTTGCGATAGGAAGAGACGTGGTCATACTTTTTTAGCCCAAAAATGTAACGGATACATAAGTTTTGCAAGCGCTCAAGCTTGTTTAATTGCTCCTCAGTCGCATCCAAATAACAGACATCAGCATAATCAAGAATCGGAAAAATAAGTGTTTGGACAAGAGAAATCTTCGTTGATAAAGGCAAAAAACTTTGAAGACATTTTAAAGAATGTAAAGTATAATTGATTTTCCGACTAACTTCTGTGATATGTGCATTCCATGTCAATTTGCAATCCATTATGATGCCCAGATTCTTAACAGTTTCTGAAATGCTTAGTGGAGTAACATTAATTTGCAATGCTGGAAGTGAAGTAAAATCAAGTAGGTTACGAGTAAACCTGGTGCCTATAATAATTACTTGTGATTTTTTGGGATTTATAACAATTCCGTATGATCTGGACCACTCATAGATTTTATTAAGATCTTTATTTATTTCAAATATTGCTGAATTTGCTTCAGTCGCTAGAAAATGACGATACAGCTGTAAATCGTCTGCGTAGAGATGAAAGTTTGAAGATATCACCTTGGAGATACAGTTAATAAAGACAGAAAAGAGTAAAGGAGAAAGGACGCCACCTTGAGGAACACCCGTAGCTAAGTTGCACCACTTAGATAAAGTTTCATTTGAACGAATACACTGAGAACGACCACGGAGGTAGGAATCAAACCATTGAATAGTTGAAGGAGACACATTAATAGAATGAAGAATGCTAAGAAGTATATCGAAATCAATAGAATTGAAGGCACTACTAAAATCCAGCAGCACGAGTACCGTTAAGTAATTTTGGTCTATACCGCACCGGATATCATCCGTTACCTTAAGGAGAGCAGTAGTTGTACTGTGGCCAGGCCTAAAACCGAATTGAAAAGTACTTAAGATATTGTTACGGTTAAGAAACTTAGCTAATTGTGTGTGGACAATATGTTCAAGCACTTTTGAAAGAAATGGTAGAATAGAAATAGGCCGATAATGAGTTGTAGATGAAGGATTCGAAACTTTGGGTATAGGGATAATATGAGCTAATTTCCATGACGACGGAAAGCAACAAGAAGATAAAGAGAAATTAAAGATATGAGTAAGAATAGGGATGACAAAGGGAAGAATCAATGTAATCATTTTAGAGCAGATGTTATCATTTCCAATAGCAGTAGATGAAATTGCAAGCACGGATCGCTTGGTATCATCTTCAGTAATGGAAGTGAAATTAAACGAGGAATAATGAGGAATTGGGCATTTGGATATTTCGAGTAGAGTTCTGGCTTTAGTGAATGATGAGACTATGACAGGAGGGTTGGCAAAGTTTTCGTTGAGATTATCCAAGTCAATTTCACTTCCCACACTAGCAGAATATTTTCCGACACCGACAGATCTCAGAAAACTCCAGGCTTTTGCAGTATCGCAATTTGTGAGGGTATCATGAAAATAGCGCCTTTTAGTATCTCTACACAAACGATTGCAGCGATTTCGTAGAATTTTAAAGCTGATTAAATTGCGTTCAAGGGGATATCGCTTATATCTTCTTTTGGCTCTATCTCTACGCGCCATCAGGTCTTTTATATCAGCTGTGATCCAGGGAGCAGGATTGTATCTTATTTTCACACGTTTTACTGGTGCATGGTGATTATATAGATCTAAGATTAGAGAATTGAAGTTAATCACCTTATCCTCAATATTAGAACAATCAATTACCGGTGTCCAGTCGATTAAACTAGCATCACCCTTCAACGTCTCCAAGTTTATGCCCTTATAACTTCTAAGATATCGAAAATGTGGCTTGCACTTAGGGGGACGTACACGGTAAGATAGGTAGATGAGATCGTGATATGAGAATGAAGCGCATATTTGTCCGTGATTAGCAACACTATTTAAAGACGATACGATAATCAGATCTAGAAGAGATGGTATACAATTGGGAAAGTGGTGGGTGGCAGATAGAGGCAAGATTTCTAGGTTATAAGAAGACACAAGAGATTGCAATTTATAAGTACGTAAATCATTTTTCAATAAACTTGTGTTGAAATCCCCCATCAAGATTACATGGTTATATACAGGACAAAAAGTATTAAGAAGTATGTCTAATGTATCAAAGTAATTGATATTAAGGTTAGGACAATACAAGACTCCAAGGAAAATTTTTGTTTGATGAAGTGTGATTTCAAGGAACAAATGTTCCGCAGATTCCGAGTAAGTTGATGGAGATACGCTAATAACCCTGTAAGAAATTTCTGAACGCAAATAGATAGCAACGCCTCCACCACCCTTGCCTACCCTATCATTACGAATAAGAACGTAACCAGGTAGTGAATATTGAATAGAAGGCAGGGAAGGCTTGAGAAAAGACTCAGAAATTAGAAGAGCATCAAGATGAGCACTGTCAATGGATGCGAGAAGGTCAGAATAATGGCAAGGAATACTTTGAGTGTTTATGTGAGCTATGTTAAGATTGTCAGGATATTGAGAAAAGAGGGTAGAAATGCGATCATGCAGATTAAGATCTACGGAAGGCTCTGAATCCATGCTTAAAAAGCTGTTAGATGAAGACGAACATGAGAAAAAGCTATCATTATTATCTGTGTCGTTATCTGTATACATATTATTAAAGAGGCACAATACTAATAAATTACTTAATAAAAAAAATAGAAAGAAAATTAAATAAAGAAAAAAAATTAACTAAAACAATATTTAAAATTAAAAAAAAATAAAAAAGTAACATAGTAAGTGCAACTCATCTTACTCACTGGCATGATGGAAGAAATTTATACTTAAAGCTAACATTAGTTACTAAACAATTAGTGTGTATAAAAAAAAGAGAAAAAGAAAGAAAATGAAAAAGACAGCTGGCCACAGTATACTGTACAAATCATTATAAACACATACCTACTGTATGATATAAAAGTAACATACATTATCACTTTCTAAAATTCATTTGTATTGAACGTCAGGCTAAGAATATTTATTTATACTTTATATCAAACTTTTAAGCTATGAATGTATTCAAAGTAAATATATATATATATATATATATATATATATATATATATATATATATATATATATATATATATATATATATGTATATATATATATATATATATATATATATATATATATATATATATATATAATACCTATTAAAGTTTATTAATCTGATCTTTTGAAAACAGTGTCATACGGTGGATAATGTACCTACTAAGAAAACTATATTTGTTGATTAAAGTATAAACAAAAACATTGATTACTGGCACAAAACATTATACATATTACGGCTAAATATGGGACGTTGTACAAATGCAATAATATGTAACTGCACAAAAACAAATATTAACGTCGGCGCGTTTTCTTAGGAACATTTGCACTATTCGTCGAAGATTTTATTGGACAAGCCATTGTTTCAGTTTGTGGCGCATTCTGCACATCTGTACTAGACGGATATTTAGCAGTGAGCAGTTCTAATTCTGCCATGCTTTCAATTTTCCTTCGAGATTTATCCGGAAGAATTATTATTATTTTGCCTTCGGACGACCAGCATTGTTTTATACCAAAATGTTTACGCGCTGAAGTGAATACTTGATGCCTACTCTTGGTCAAAAACTCGGAGATGGTTATACCGGAGCCTTTTAGTCCGGTTTTACTATCCCATACTAACTGTCTGTGTTTGGTATCACAAAATCTAACCAGCACAGGTCGGGTTTTATTCTGTGAGGCTCCCAATCGATGACAGACCTTCAAGCAATCTTTATTCACATCAGGCAACTGCAATTGGCTGGATATTTAATTCGTACACTACATTGATAAGGTCCTCATTTTGTTTTTCGGGTAGCCCATGAAATAAAAGCACTTTCCTTCTCATAGCCGTTTCATGCCTATCAAGCTCAAGGCAAAGTAATTGGATTTGAGTTTTCATTGCTGAGAGAGATTGCCAAACAAAGGATTTAAATTCAGCAAACTCACGTGCTAGTGATGATAAATCTGTATGTGAAGAATTGCCCTCCATGTTGACTTTTTGCAGCTTCTTTTCGTATTCACACATTCGGGATCCAAACATTTTTTCAAGTTCAGAGAGGTTATTTGCCAGTTGAACATCCATTGTTGACATAAAAATAAGTCTTCCAGATATCTTTTAATTAAGGAGAAGTAGTGAGCAGTGAGTATAGGTGAGTCTAGTTAATTCTTATAACATATATATATTCACAATAAACATGTAATAATGATTTTAATTAATTTAAAATTGAGCACACTAAATACGCGTGGTTACGGTACGACTACCCGCGAGTTTTTTTTTTTTTTTAGGTAATTCTATCGGCAATTTTTATTGTCACGAACCTCAAGCTCGTAACAATTGGTGTCAGAAGTGAGATAAAATCATGCCGATTTTACCTAAGGAGGAAACGGAGGGTGTCCGTACCGGAAGTCAACGCCAGCAGGAGACGGACCAACGAAGATTTGGTGGTGCAACGCCGCAGACGTCGGAGGGCCAGCCACCGGCTGCAGGCGCGTCGCTAGCTCCTACATCTGCAGCACCTGACTTAGGTGCTCTGATGGTGATGCTGCAGGAGCAGGCTCGCCGACAGGAGGAGCAGGCTCGCCGACAGGAGGAGCAGGCTCGCCGACAGGAGGAGCAGGCTCACCGACAGGAGGAACAGGTCCGTCAGTTGAAAGAGCAGCTGCAGAGCGGACAGGAGGAACAGGTCCGTCAGTTGAAAGAGCAGCTGCAGAGCGGACAAGAGGAACAGGCCCGCCGACAGGAGGAACAGATGCTCGTCATGAAGGACCTTCACGCTACCTTTGCGAAAGAGATAAGGGAGGTGAAGGATATGGTTGCTCAACATGACAACCGCCTGTCGGAAGCTGAAACCCGAATCGAAGAACATGAAACCCAAATCAACCATGTGAACAATCGGGTTGACAACGTGATGGCTGACGTGAAGAAAACGCTGAACGACCTCAAACTTGGGGATGGAACTACAGCTCCCGTAGTAGCTACAGCACCTTCGCTACGTGGGTTCAAGGTGCCACCTTTCGACGGGACTTCTTCCTGGTCAGCCTACAAAATCCAGTTCGAGACTGTTATGAAAGCGAACGGCTGGAATAAAAGTCAGGCCATGACTGCTCTCACACTAGGCCTGCGCGACCAGGCCTTAACAGTTCTCGAAGCTCTCGGTGAGGAAGTGACTTATGAGCAACTCCTTGAGGCATTGGAGGCGAGATATGGTGACGCTCACTTGGAACACGTCTTTCGCGCGCAGCTTAAAGATCGCGTGCAACGCAGCAACGAAAACCTGCAGCAGTGGGCCCTTGAGGTGGAGAAGATGGTTCGAAAAGCATACCAGTCTGTACCTGCGCTCATTGAAGGGAACCTGGTGCAGACATTCATCGACGGCATCCGTGACCTGGAAGTCAGAGCTGCTGTGAGGCTCGGGCACCACGAGACGCTTAAGGACGCCTTGGCCCATGCACTGGAAGTGGAAGCCGTGCGGTAGGATCTTCGTTCCCATCGCGTCAGGGAGGTTGCAGCAGCAACAGTTCGCGACCGCAACAAAGGATACAGCCCTAGGTGCTATGGCTGTGGGGAAAAAGGCCATCTTCGATCCAGCTGCCCTAAGCGAAGCGTGGAAAGGAGAGTTGATCGATCTCGAGAGGGTAGTGCAGCTAACGGCATTGCCTGGCGGCGACAGGATCATCGTTCACCTCACGCTAGGGAGGTTACAGCAGTTACGGTTCGCGACCACAATAAAAGATACAGCTCTAGGTGCTATGGCTGTGGGGAAAGGGGCCATCTTCGGTCCAGCTGCCCTAAGCACACCCTAGGAAGGGAAGGTGAACGGTCTCAGAAAGGAAGTGCGGCTAACAGCACCGCCCAGCAGCAGCAGGAATACGACTTTACTATCAGACACCGCAGCGGGAAATCTGAAAAATGCATTGTCAAGAAGACCCTTTCCTGAAGATTGCAACCATTGTAGTAGGCAAGAGAGTAAGGAAGTGGTATCCGTGAGGATGCTCAGGACAGACCACCTCAGCAACGGGTGGAAGGACAGCCTACGACATGCACAGCAGGAAGATCCGGACATCAAGCCGATTCTGGGATGGATGAAGGCCCGTGCTACCAAGCCTAAGTGGAGGGACGTCTCAGCGATGAGTTCAACCACGAAAAGCTATTGGGCCCAATGGGACAGCTTGCTGCTTCAGGATGGAGTCCTGTGCCGTAAATGGGACAATGGTCGAGGAGACAGCTGTCGTTTACAAATGGTTGTCCCTAAAGCTAAAGTGCCGAATGTTCTACAGCTGTGCCATAATGGTCGTTCAAGAGTCCATCTGAGAGTTAAACGAACTCTACTGAAGGTCCGAGAACAGTTTTACTGGGTCCATTATCGTGACGATGTCGAGGATTGGTGTCGTACATGTACAAGTTGTGCGGCGGTGAGGGGACCTCAGACACGGAGTAGAGGAGCGTCGAAATTGTACAATGTTGGTGCACCACGGGATAGGACATCCCTTGACATTGCGGAGCCGTTACAGAAAAGCGCAAGAGGGACTCGTAAGATCGTCCATGTGGATCGCCTGGCGCGCTATTATGGGGCCGATAAAGCTCGGGATGAGCATGTCTTAGGAGAGGGCAGTGTTACGCGCTCCAGTCGACGACACTAGCGCCATATAGTGTCAGGAACGAGAGCGAGGGGAGCTTTGCAGAAAATGACATCACAAATCTTTCAACCGACAGCGCCATCCGAAGAACTAAGTTTCTAGAAAATCTACACTCGAACACTCGTCGCTTTGCGCGCATTTACTTGAGTATTCCGGATGCTTCATTGCTAATTTGTATATATAGGCGCTGCAAGATGCGATCGGGGAAGTATTGGAGTTGGCGACACAAGCGAAGCTTCGGAGCGGAATAAAGTGAATCAGTGTGATTAATTATTAGTGTTTTTTAACTTTAATTAGTGTAAAGTGAATTAAAGTGTTAATTTAGGTAATTCTATCGGCAATTTTTATTGTCACGAACCTCAAGCTCGTAACTGGACTATAGGAATCTATCGAATACCTACGTAAACAAAATATCACCTATAAAAAAAATATTACAAAGCGGAATAACTAATAAGAGTGGCAACGTCGCACCATACAATGGACAATGGAGTCCATTGTAAACTGCCAGCTCATGAGGTACCTTGAGGATCACCAGCTGATTAGTGACCGCCAATACGGTTTTCGCCGTGGTCGGTCAGCTGGTGATCTTCTGGTCTACCTCACTCACAGATGGGCGGAGGCAGTAGAGTTCAAGGGGGAGGCATTGGCCGTTAGTTTGGACATTGCGAAGGCCTTCGATCGGGTTTGGCACAAAGCGCTTCTTTCGAAGCTCCCTTCCTATGGGCTTCTCGAGAAATTGCGCGATTGGATCACCAGCTTTCTTGCAGATCGGAGCATCAAGGTCGTTTTAGACGGTGCAAGCTCCGATTGCAAGCCTATTAATGCTGGTGTTCCACAGGGCTGCGTGCTATCGCCAACGCTGTTTCTTCTGCATATCAATGATATGTTGCATACCCGTAACATTCATTGCTATGCGGATGACAGCACTGGTGATGCTCTTTACACCGGCCGAGCCAATATTTCTCGGGAAAACGTCTCCGAGTGCCGGGACAAACTTGTGTCTGAAGTCGAGACTTTGCTGAACAGAGTCTCGGATTGGGGACGACTAAATCTAGTCCAGTTTAACCCCCAGAAGACACAAGTTTGCGCGTTAACCGCTAAAAAGAACCCCTTTGTCGTATCCCCTCAGTTTCAAGGCACTCCCCTTGTTGCCTCAGCCAGTATCGGAATCCTCGGCGTCGACATATCGAGTGACGTGCAGTTTCGTGGTCACTTGGAAGGGAAGGCCAAATTGGCCTCTAAAAAGCTTGGCGTGCTCAGCAGAGCGGGACAGTATTTCATGCCGGCACACCGCCTGCAACTTTACAAGGCGCAGGTTCGGCCGCACATGGAATACTGTTCCCATCTCTGGGCTGGGGCTCCCCAGTACCAGCTCCTTCCACTTGACCGCATCCAGCGCAGAGCGGCTCGAATCGTCGACGACCAAGTGCTTTCCGATCGGCTCGATTCACTGGCGCTGCGAAGAGATGTTGCATCTCTTTGCGTATTTTCTCGCATCTATCACGGGGAGTGCTCTGAGGAATTGTTCGGATTAATTCCAGCCGCCAAATTTCGTGAACGCACTGCACGGCAAACGTCCCGATACCATCCACACCATCTGGATGCTTGGCGGTCCACCACTGTACGTTTCACAAGGAGTTTTCTTCCACGTACAACCTCTCTGTGGAATAGTTTACCACCGGCGATTTTTCCAGACCGATACGACCTGGGGACCTTCAAGAAAAGAGCTTACTCCTTTCTAAAGGGCCGGCAACGCACCCGCAATTCTCCTGGTGTTGCGGTTGATCATGGGCGGCGGTAGTCACTTAACATCAAATGAGCCGCATGCTCGTTTGCCCCCTCTTCTATAAAAAAAAAAATACAAAGGAATTGCGTTAAGCAGGAGAATGAATTAAAAACTATGTATATTATGGGGATTCTGGATAATTTGTAATATGGAAGGGAGTCCTGATTGGTTTCCCTCCGTCTGGCAATATACGAATATTTGTATATCGACATATGGTAAATTTTCAAAGAAATGAGTTAAACACTATCTTTGAAATTGTTTAATGGACCAATATACGCTGTCGTAATGTATAAAAAATGCTTACAAGTGGTAGATGCTACAATAATGCGAAATGAAAGGACGTAGAATCAATATTGTGATTATATATATATATATATATATATATATATATATATATATATATATATATATATATATATATAATGTAATGCTAAGTCTGTCCCAGCCAGTCCTAAGCCCGGAAAAGTATGAAGGGAAGTTCATTCCATCGTTAAGTAAAGTCGATCAATAAAACTAATTATTTAGTAAACCATTTCATACATTCAAATAGTTGAAAGTTGTAAGAAACTGCAACATTTCACTCGAAGGAAACGCAATTCTACTCCATGTTAGATAAGTTTCGTCCTTTAAGCCATCTTCAAACCAGTTGCAACGACCACCGTTTTCTGCAACCGTTTTCGTCGTTGGGAAAACTGTTGCGTTTCGTCCGTCGAAAATTCGGCAACGACCCACCTCTAGTCTTATTCACGTGTCTTGACATTCAGTTCAGTTGCACTTAGGCAAATTGTCGCATGAAACGCTACAATCATCGTCATGGTTAAGAATTTTATCATCGAGTATAAATTATAATGAATCAACGGCGAGTCTTCAATGTCCAAATACATTTTATATAATTTTAGAGTATCAATTACCTAAACAACAAAATATGCCTTAATATCGACTATGACTATGACATTACTTTTGCAGGCTGGAGTAAAATACTCATTATTTTCACAATGTAATGCATTACAATATTTTTAATGCTTAATACCAGAACCAGATATCTAAGCGGACCTACATGAAACGGAAGAAGCTGCAGCGCTACGATCTAACTAGTTGTTAAAAGTTTAAGTGCTATAAGTACGTGCCACATCGATTGAGAAAAACGGACAATGACCTCAGATATGAGCCGAGTGTCAAAAGGCGTAACTTACAAAATCTTTAGGGTAAGTAACGCAGCAATTCATGTAACGCAGCAATTCATTTAATAACAGTTTTATATTAAAAAAATATTTGAAGCAATATAAACACCATATTTAGCTTTGCAAATTCATCCCTTTAAAATAAACAAAACGCGAGTTACGTCAGTTCGTTCTACTACGTTCGTACTATAATTTACCACATAGGTCAGCGATGCTCATTATACTACGTACCTTCAGCTTGTGAATTGTTGTTCCTTAGTCCACTCAAAAATCTAAAAATATATAAAGTAAAAAAAAAACAACTTGAAGGTATTAAAATTATTTCGTAAATGTAAGAAAATAGTTTCCGCGTAATATGTGGAAATAATGTTATTCTTCTTATTTTCTAAGTTTATTTATTTAAATTCGGTGTAGACCGAACAACTGACAACGATTAAGCAGCAGTGGGCCTTTATAAAATTACGGATAGTAAAGTACCATGTAGTACACAAGAGCCCTTACCAATTGGGTGGTCTTCGCTCTGTTCTCATAATAAATCGACATACCGAATGTGGTAAGGGCAACTTGCAATGCATTAATGTTCAACACAAAATCTTGGAAAGCAAATGTTGTTGAATGGTGAACTACCTGAATAATTTATACAAAAAAAAAATGGATTCATACCTTGGAAATATCCTGTATCAAACAGATCATCTGGTGTTGGTACAAATGGTGGCTGCTTATTTAGCTGATTCTCCCAGTCAACATTTCTGAACAATGGCATCACCCTTACTTCTTTTGCAGCAGGCCGCTCTGTGGGTTCCATAGTAAGAAGGGCTTCTATAGCGCTTACTGCTTCAGGTGACAATTCTTCGTCTGCTTCTGGCCATTCTATATCTAAATTTAACAAAATAAGCTGTTAAGTCCGCGGTGCTGTTGACGCCTCCATGGCGCAGTGGCTAAGCAATGAGTTCCAGCGCTGGGGGCCGCGGATTCGAATCCCACATGAAACAAGTATTTGCATGGTCTACAACTAATTGTTCCGGGTCTGGGTATTTGTTCTTATGCAATATAGGTTTGTAAGCTGCATCCACAATACAAGAGAAATTCGTAGTGAGGGGTCCAAAATATAAATCGCCATAATTTAACAGCACAACCGCGCAGTATAGTATTAATTATGATAAATGACGTCTGATCATTACGTAAAATAAGTGTAGTTTAAAAACTTACTTCTGGACAATATGTTTTTGAAAACTGCTTGAGGGGTCTCATCATTAAAAGGAGGTACTCCTGTCATAAATTCGTAGAGACACACACCTAATGCCCACCAATCTACCTGAGGTCCATGGCCCTGCCTGAAAACAAGTTACAATCATTCTTTCATTTTAAAATTTCTTTATTACACACAAACTACGCAGTGGCGAAGCTAGGGCACCAAACTAGAGCAAGCCCAAAATATGGTTTTGTTATTTTTAGCAGTTTTATAAAAATACACCAATCTTGATCTGTCTCCATTCTTTAGTTTCATATTCAGTGCTGCCAAGGACGTGTTTAACAAAGCACACAGAAGGCATACTACCGCTAGATAAATTGTATGACATATGCATGCAATTGCAATAGCTTCGGAGGCTTTGAAAGGAGCCGTTTGGGTTTGCTTGAGCGAAAGAAAAAGATATTTACATACAATACAATGAAAAAGAAAAATGAGAGTGAGAATGAAAAGAAAAAGATATTTACACAAAAAACAAACAAACTATGTACAAAATTAAAAAGGGACGCCTGGCAGATGTGAAACATCGAAATTATTTTGTTTAAGTTGTATGCTTAGAAGAACAGATTACGACAGGAATTAGATATGGTATAATGAGAAGATAAAGCATTGCAAAATTTTTTACCATAAAATAATGACTATTTATTACATAATTATTAATTTTCAATTTTAATAAACCGTACAAAATGATATTTTTAACTCTTAAGGTAATATAAATATTAAATTAGCCGATAGCGTGTTTGTGCCATCTAGCGTCATTTTTACGTACCACCGTGAGAATCATTCAATTTTCATTCAATAAATAACTTTACCTATAGAATTAAGTAGATGGCGCTATTAAAATTTTATATACTGAACTGGAATAAAGTAAATATTCTTTAAAAACCTCAATACATGTATCCATTGAATTTATTACATTAAAATTTGGGCTTCACATTAAAAAAAAAGATTGTAAAAATTATTTGCTATAAAATTAAACTTATACCTAGGTATCTCATATTTTATGCTAAAGTTCAAAATGATATTTTTAACTCATATGGTAATATAAGTCTTGAGTTATTAAACATTTAAAATACGCCTAGAATAATTAAACTTTAATACTAGAGTCCTGTACCTATTAAAGTATGAAGAAATGCTTATGGAATTAAAATTTCATTTTTAAAGATTTTCCTTTTCCTCGCCGATTAGCACTTTAACACACTTATATTCATCACAAGGAACACTAATATCTTCCCATTTACACTAAAAATCTTTGAAAAAGCATATATTTTTAATAGACACAACAAAAACAAACATAAACATTGAAATGTGAAGTGAACTTGCTAACGCACTCCTAAACAACTTCATGGCAAAGCACGGCTTTTGGTTCCATAGTAATTGCTATAAAAACATTTCGTAGTTATATTACATTATAGAACATTTTGCTACAGGTTAGAAAGGGAGCGATCGTCTTCTCGAAAGCCCGGTAAAAAGCCAACGCGTGCGAGAGAGACGACAAAATCAACTGCTTGCTTTCAATTATTTTGACAGTCCAGTGTATTTCGAATTGAAAGCAAACTGCCAAGTGTTGACGTTACATATTATATGTATACGAGGTCATGCCCTGCCTAGAAAAGAAGAGCGCGCAGAAAATTTGAAATAGTTTGAAACAGTTTACGAGTTACTTTATTAGTTGATATAATTGATTGAGCAAGTTGATAGAACAAACCCGATTTCTGGGCTTCTATGGAGGCTTCGCCACTAAAACTACGCTCTGCAACCTATTAGGCTGTGAGTGTATATTTATGGATCATAATATTAAAATTAATACAAATTCGGAGAAAAAGTGATATATTATTGTTACGAGCTTGGGGTTGGTGACAATAAAAACTGCCGATTAAATTACCAAAATGTACACTTTATAGTCAACCACATCTAATAAATACCTTTTGACGTTTCACATTAATTTTTCCACAATAACTTTGCACAAGCGTACTCACACGATTTAAAATAACCTTTTACGTAAATCCGAAGAATTATGAAGTTATCTATATTTCATTATGTACAACGTGCATAATTTTTTTATCACTAATTTAAATTCGAATCTTTCAAACAAAGAAAAATATTTAAAAAATAACCAGTATGAACTTTTTTACATGATGTTGTTTCAACGATATGTCGCTATGTACCTTACCGTAATATTTAGATGATTAAAGTTCATTGTTATGTAATTTTGCGATTTTGTGTTTGTCTTCTTATTTTGTGACTCGGATTTAACATTTTGGACGGTTTCTTCTATATTCATCGAAGCATGTGCCGATATCACAAAGGATGATAGGGCAAAAGTGGTAGAAAAAAACAAAAAAATTGATTATGGATGACTTTGAAAGAGACATTAATTTTGACTGCATTATTGAAAATCAAATAATAATTAATCTAAATTAGTTGTACCGAAGGTGATTGAATAAATTTATTTTTAATCTAGTTTCAATCTTAAATTTTTATAACTTTGCCTCTAGAAATAAGTAGTAACAAAAAATACGAAGAAACTGATAAATCTTGTGTTTTAAATTATCCGTTTTTAATTAATTTTGGTATTATTCAAACCAAACTGTAAATGATTACCAGCTCTATATAATCTATATCGATTTTTTAAGAATCGAATATTGTACGTTCCCAGTTTTTGGTTGGCATAAGTCTGACAGCTGTCAAAATGTATTTCTTAGATTTGGTTGACTATAATTACGGAACACCAATTACAACTTAAAACACACTAATAATAAAACACAATTGTACTACTGATCGCTTTAGTTCGCAGTTATATCGCTGCGAAGTATTCGCTTGAATTGCCAATTCAATACTGACTGGGTCGTGGTCCCTACTGGCCTTATTCATATAGGGCCTCTTCTACCGAAACGTCTAGAATGTTTGAGTACATACCGATCCCGACTGACTAGGTATAAAAACTTTTAGCAATATCTTGACTCTCCTAGTTCTGCTACTCGATACTAGATAGAGTTAGCGGTACCAGGCATTAATTATAGCTTGCAACACTGTCCCCTCCTAAGACATGCTGGTCCCGAACATTATCGGCCCCATAATAACGCGCTAGCCTCTTCACTCTGACAGCGCGCGACATGTTATACTCCCGTTCCCTCGGGACCTTTTTGGCGGGAAAATTTGTAAGTTAGAAAATTTTTTGCTATATTGCAAATTTTGCTATATTTTCACTTTGAGACAATATTTATGGATAAAACTTACAGGAATTCTTGTTGAATGTATAAACTATCGAATAAAATTATTTTTGGTTACTAGAAATTGTAATAAAATACGTAAATTACCCTGTATAGCATAGTAGTAGTATATACTTCAATTTTAGTGACAAAATTACTACTAATTTGAATTCTACACTTTTGTTTTTGGAGAAATTTATATCAAATTGTTTGGAAATATATATATTTTTATGTTTTATGTGTTTCCATTCGTTACTCATACTAAAATATTAAAATAATAAAAAATAAAAAAAAATAAAATAATATTTTATCTGTGACATTTCGAACAATATTTCTAAAATATGTTTGTGTGAATTTGAAATAAATACAACATCATGTTATTTGAAATATATACGAAAACTATTTTTACTTACATTTTACACTAAAAATAAATGAGAATTTGATAAATAACACATTTATGAACCAACCTCCAAACTAGGCCTTCCGAAGTTTGAAGTACTTTTGGCAATTTACTTTTCACTTTTTATACCACAAATTATATATCTACGTGTTTACTATATTACAAGAAATGTAAAAAGTATAATACTTTCGTTTTTAGTCGACACAAATATAAAATTCTATAAAAAAGACGGAGCACCTTCATCAAAGTGACACGTGGAACGCCGGAAGTTCAGAGTGATTTCTTTTTTTTTTTTCTAAGAAACATTGCCAGGTTATGGTTTAAAATAAAAGAGCATATCTTTGTCTTTGATACTAATATCTATTGCATAGTGTATTTGGTTTTGTTTAAAACGAAAAAATAGTTTTTTCATAGGTAGACATGTTTACATAATTCTGATCGAATTAGATCACGGTTTGGCGGACGGAAGGTTGGTATTGCGCGATCCAAAGTGAGCATGGCTTGGTTTACGGGCTAGTCGATCCATATAAACGATCTTAGGAGTACCTCTTGCACCTTTCTGTATCCGGTAGGTTACGACATTGATCCTTGTCACAATCAAATATATTCTGGGGCGGTATGGTCCGTCCCATACCGCCCCAGAATATATTTGCTAAAAAGCTGCAACGTTTCCGGCTTTGACAACGACTTGCTGAAGTACGCTATCACGACCTCTTGGTCACCATTCCGTTGAGACAACACACCGCCAAGTCCTATATCACTTGCGTCTGTGTTACTATAAATTCCTCGCCCGCATCAGGGTACCCCAAAATAGATGTTTTACACAGATGGCCCTTGAGCTCCTGGAATACGATATAGCAACTTTCATCCCAGCAGAAATGTCGCTTCTCCTCGGTTAGCTTGTGCAGAGTTTTGGCTATATCTGCAAAGTTCTTCACAAATCGCCGATAAAAGGAGCACAAACCCAAAAATGCTCTATGCTGCGTCTTGTCTTTTGGAACCGGCCAATCCTTGGCAGAGGTTATTTTCTCTGGTTTCGTGCGGATACCTTCTTCCGACACTACATATCCCAAAAAGCTAACTTTCCGTTTGAATAATGAACATTTCTTCGGAATCAACTTAAGGTTGGCACTCTGGATCTTCGTGAGCACGCGTTAAGCCGATATTACACGGTTTAATTACGGTTCAATATTGCTTTCAATTTAATTGATTCAATGTTATTGATACGTCTAAATATATCAATGCGAAGATTCGCCAAACCCTTTCAATGGAATTGTGGCAATATTGGTAATGGTGACTCATTCCGCGCGCCGCACGACAGCGAAGCATACGCACGCACGCGCACCTATTTCGTCTGCGCACATGGGTGTTTAAAATGGGTTTTAAGTGGCCTGACAGTCAGACAAGTGTAACCTTTTCAAGAAGTTCATTAAATTGACTTTCCGTCATTCGCAAATGGTTCAAATATAAATTTGGGTTTTCTTCTGCCAATTCTACTAATAAGGTGCTTGAGGCTTATTTAGTTATCCTTCTCAAAATCCACGGGCGCACCCAACAACGCCGAGATTTTCTGTTATTTTTTTTTTTATTTAACTCATTTATTAAATAGTCGCAGATTAACGAAATTACCGCAAGTACGAGTTGGCGCGACATCGCAATGCGTTGTGAACATTGAATGTCATTTAAATGATATACGTGTATGTTGATAAAGTTTTGATTGTGCTTTTCAATGGAATTGTTTCAATTTGGTTGAACCGTCTAATAACGGATTTATAGGTTTTGAAGGTGTTTCTCAAACGTACGGCCAACGATGATCATGTCATCCAAGTAGACCAGACAGGCATCGCCAATTAGCCCAGTAAGTACAAGTTTCATCAACCTTTCAAACGTTGCCGAAGCATTGCACAGTACAAACAGCTTAACTTTAAATTGCCACAGACCCTTTCCCGTCGAGAACGCAGTTTTCTCCTTGTCCTTAGGGTCAATTTCAACTTGCCAGAAGCCACTTTTCAGGTCCAGAGTGCTAAACCACTTTACTCCTGTAACCATGTCCAGCATGTCATCAATTCTTAGATACGTAGATAGTAGGTAAATCACGTTGCCTAGCTTCAACTCCATCTCCTTCTCTCTACGGACGGGTATGTGCTGACCAGTGGCTGTCACCAAACTAATGCGTTCTCGGTTATATGCCGAGTCCCCAAGGAACTGACCTATAAGTTGGGAACTGACAACCGTACGAGAGGCTCCAGTGTCTATGGTCAGTTTACACGGCATTCCGAAGACCTTGTCCTTGATGATTAGGCTGTTCCCATAATTGGTTTGTGAGATCAAAATTCTTGGGGCTCTTTTAACATCAGCTAGCACCCGCCCCGCAGTCCTGGCTTTTTCCCTGCTGCTCGAACTGAGATCGACCATCTTCCCTTTCTACAGTTTGCTTAGGGCAGCTGGATCGAAGATAGCCCCTTTGCCCACAGCCGTAGCACCTAGGGCTGTATCCTTTATTGCGGTCGCAAACTGTAGCTGCTGCAATTTCCCTGACGCGATGGGAAAGATGATCCTGCCGCACGGCTTCCACCTCCAGTGAATAGGCCAAGGCGTCTTTAAGCGTCTCGTTCGCCCGAGCCTCACAGCAGCTCTGACTTCAATTCATGGATGGAAGACTGCACCAGGTTCCCTTCATTGAGCGCAGGAACAGACTGGTATGCCTTTCAAATCAGCTTCTCCACCTCAGGGGCCCACTGTTGCAAGTTTTCGTTGCTGTGTTGCACGCGATGTTTGAGCTGCGCATGAAAGACGTGTTTCAGGTGAACGTCGCCATACCTCGCCTCCAATGCCTCAAGGAGCTACTCCTAAGTCACTTTCTTGCCGAGAGCTTTCAGAACAGTTAAGGTCTGGTCGCGCAGGCCTTAACTGGTAGGATGAGCGCAGTCATGGCCTGACTTTTATTCCAGCCGTTCACCTTCCTGACAGCGTCGAACTGGATTTTGTAGGCCGTCCGGGAAAAGGTCCCGTCGAATGGCGGCACTTTGAATCCACGTAGCGAAGGTGTTGTAGCTACCACGGGGGCTGTAATTCCATCCCCCAGTTTAACGTCGTCGAGCGTTTTCTTCACGTCAGCCATCACGTTGTCACCCCGATTATTAAATCGGTCGATTCGGGTTTCAGCTTCCGACAGGCAACCACCATGTTGAGCAACCCTATCCTTCACCTCCCTTACCTCTTTCCCGAAGGTAGCGTGAAGGTCCTTCATGAAGAGCATCTGTTCTTCCTTATTTAGCTGCTCTGCCAAACGACATGCCTATTCCACCTTTTCGCGCTGCAGCTGCTCTTTCAACCGACGAGCCTGCTCCTGCAGCATCATCATCAGAGCACCTAATTCAGGTGCTGCAGATGCAGGAGCTGCTGACGGGCCGGATCAGTGGTCGGCAGCTGGCTCTACGATATCTGCAGCGTTGCACCACCAAATCGTCTCTGGTCCATCTCCTGCTGGCGTTGACTTCGGATGCGGATACCCTCCATGTCGTCTTAGGTAAAATCGGCATGATTTGATCCCACTTCTGACACCAATCGTTACGAGCTTGTGGTTCGTGACAATAAAAACTGCCGATTGAATTACCAAAATTGACATTTTAATCACCGAACACTAACTACTACTTAAAACACATTAATAATAAAACACAATTGTCCTACAGATCACTTTAGTTCGCAGCTATATCAATTCGAAGCATTCGCTTGATCCGCAAATTCAATACTGACTGGGTCGCGGTCCCTACCAGCCTTATACAGCCTCTTCTACTGAAACATCTAGAATGTTCGAGTACATACCGAACTCGACTGGCTAGGTGTAAAAAGTTCTAGCATGGAAATGGCGCTATGATAACTCGCCATGTATCAGCTGTAACTTCCATGATTGAAATTTTATTGAACTGATTTTATTTAAGAGTATCTAAAAATAGGATGAACCATGTTAAGTGTTACCCACAACTAATATTTTCATCCATCATTGAAAGTGTTTTACGCACATAAATTGCACCGGGATAAACATTTATATGCAAATAATTGTTTGCGCTACTGAGCAGCCATTTGAAATATAACGATAAAAAAAAATTAAATTCCATATAAGTCTTTGTTTCATACATATTTTTATAGCTGGACATATTATGGCACCGGAAATAGGAATTTTAAGTTAAAATTAGGCACATAACATTTAGAAAGAAAAATATCTCATACAAACTGACTCAGCTTTGTATTTTTATACACCTGTAAATTGTTTCAAGTACTTCTCATCCCAAAATAAACAAGTCGGTTAAGATGTATTATTACGGCAAAGATATTAGTTATTTTTGATTTTTCAACTGTAGCAGTTCCATACTATTAATGTACGGTATTAAACTTAGTTAAGTCATCATTCTCCGGATCTATATACCTATGGTATACCTACACTCAACCAAATCTAAGAAATACCTTTTGACGTTTCACATTAATCATTCCGCAATAACTTTGTACAAGCGTACTCACATGATTTAAAATAACCTTCTTCATAAATCCAAATAATTATATGGTATGTATGCAGCTCGACACAACACCAAGCCAACTTTTACCACGGAGAAGATGTAAGGTTTTCTAAAGGAAGCATGTGCCCATATCACAAAGGATGATTGGGCAAAAGTGGTGGAGAAAACAAAGAAAATTATTATGAGGATTTTGAGACATTCATTTTGCCTACATTATTTAAAATCAAATAATAATTAATCTAAACTACTATAGCTCACCTATTTGTAGTGAAAGTTATTGAAAAAATTTATTTTTAATCTAGTTTCAATCTTCAATTTGTATAATTTTACCTCCATAAATAAGCCAGTAGCAATAAATACGAAGAAACAGATGAATTTTTTGTTTCAATTTATCTGTATCTAATTTATTCTGGTAGAAATTGAAACAAAACAGTAAATTATTACAAACTCTGAAGAATCGAATATTGTACGTCCCGATATCTTGGTTGGCATACCTAGTCAAATAAGTCAAATAAACTGTGAAAAGGTATTTCAAAAGCGGGATTTAGATTTGAAAGAACTTCTGCGAAGTTATTGCGCAAGTACTTGCAGAACCGTTTACACTACCAGCAATATCACTATCGCAATTTGCTTCTGCAAGCGGCCTGCAAAATAACTAGTGGGAGTACTTGGAAAAGAGTTTACACTAGTAAGGGTAATATTTTTTGCATGCAAGTCAGAGGATCCAAATTCAGAGAATTGAAATCAATAATCATGCCAAGCTTTAGAAAAATGCGTGATACTGCTATAGTAGTCTTATTTAGTATTCAAAAAAAATATTTATATGTGGTAAAGCCCATGCTGCAGTTATATTAGTAGTATAGTTATAGCACGAATGGGTCGACTCGACCGGTGACCACGCTCTCACAAAATACCAGCGTAAAATAGTAGCTACACTCACCATACAACACACAGCAGCATTACATTGCTATTTTACGCTGGTATTACGTGAGCGCGTGGTCCTGTCCCGGTTGGCCGGCCGACCCATTCATGATACAACTATGATATAGATGTAGCGTGGCTCTACCACGTATAATAAACTATTATAGAAGAAACAGTCCAAAAAGTTAAAACAGAGTGACAAAATAAGAAGACAAACAAAAAATCACAAAATTACGCACAATAAGCTCTCGAAACAGAAACAGAAACTTTTTTATTCAATATAGATTATGAATAATACTTATTGAAAGTCACTTTTTTCATTTACCACTGGTTCGCAAAAAGAACCTCTGCCCTGGGAAGAACCAGCAAGAAACCTAACGGGACTAGTTTTTTTTTTAATAAGAGCTTACAATCATGCGTGTTACAATTAACAACACAAAACAAATTTTGAAATAGCTTAGTAGAGATCACCCTTCCAAGCAGTTATTATCATCCATAAATTCCTTAATATTAAAATAACCCTTTTTATACATTTTGTTTAATAAAGTTTCTAAACTTTGTGTACTTACATCAAATGTTGTATATTTCTGGGATTTTGTTGTAAAAGCGTATACATCGCCCCAATAATGAATTACTGACTCTGTGGAGATGAGTAACTGGTACCGAAATGGCGGGATATTGAAATTATGTAGTGGTTATTTTAGCACGGCCTTGTATATGAGATATTTTTGCCTACACAAATTTACTTTGACAAAGTAAAAAAAAACTTGTTTTATTCATAATTCGTGTAATTTAAGGAATTTTGAAAATAAAAACTAAATTAAGCAAATAATACATTAAAAAAATTAATGATTCGATTATTTGAACATTTTTACCGAATATTTGAATATTTTGCCGATCATTCGCATAACAACGAATTTGAAAAATTTAAATTTAAATTAGTAATAAAAAACTATACCCGTTGTAATTAAATATAGATAACTTTATAATTCTCCGGATTTACGTAAAATGTTATTTTAAATTGTGTGAGTACGCTGGTGCAGTTATTGTGGAATGATTAATGTGAAACGTCAAAAGGCATTTCTTAGATTTGGTTGACTATAATTAGTTAGCTCGCAAGGAAGGTGTGATTTCCACAGGCCACCAGCATAAAACAACACTATAATTCTGCTATACTTCATGTGGTGAGCGCAGAGAACCAAAATCCCCTTTGCTGATAATGAGACATTCCATCTTTTCTTTGTCCTCAGAAGTGACAATGTATCTACATTTTGGTTGATTAAAATAAAGAAACATATAGCTGATGTGAAGCATCAACGTTCTGGGAAGTCTGCAGTTTGTGATCATATCCTAGACGGCCCCAACCATTACATCAGATTTGATAGACCACAAATCCTCGCGAAAGAACACCGATTCCTACCAAGGATGATACGTGAGGCTATTTAAATTAAAAAATATCCTAATTTCAATAGAGAAGGAGGCTGGGTACTACCACCTGCTTGGGATCCTATAATCAATAAAATTAAAACTAAACCCAAGCATACCACTGCAAGACCTCAAGACAGAGTTAGTTCATTTTGCATAGATCGGACCATAAACAATAATTAAAAAAGCTGAAGGTACTCCGGGTTTAACAATGACATCGGGACGTCAGTCATCTCAGTCCCCCGTGACCATGGGTGCTGGAAAGCGCCCGAAACGTCGGGAATTAAAAATAAAAGGTAAAAATAAACGCGAAAAAATCCGTAAAAGTAGTTTTAATCATGTGTAGTGTTCGCGTAAATATAAGAAATCATTATACTATACATTTTGGTTCTTAGTAAACAATGTGTCTATAAGCCACAGCAAACACTTAGCATCAGATTGACCGTATACTTGTTTGTCACCCTTACTTCTATAAAAAAACCAATCGAAAAGGTCATAAGAGCCATCACAATATTTACTTGTCCAGCAATATACTATAAATTACTTAAAATATGCTACCTTAAAAGAAGTTCCGGAGCCAAATAATCAGGAGTACCTAAAATTCTTTGATCTGATACTTGATTGCCACGTCTCACACTTTTAGGTGTTCTATATGGAGTATGTGCAGTTGCTAATGGAGTTTTACATAAATCAGTTGGGGATATATTAGTGACCTCAACCTGAAATATAACGACATGCCAATTCACAAATCATTTCACAATTGAAATCAACAAGTCATAAAGTAAGTATTCAAAAAAAATCACCTTACTTAATCTTCTGGTAGGGAAAATTTCTAAACTAGTCGAAACATGTTTGCTAAATGTAAAAGACTTCTCCTTTGTTCCAGATAATGATTCATCAATTGGCAGATTGAACCGAGTCGCTTTTTGCTGCTTTTTACAACCCGGAGATTTATTATTTGAAACTGGTGTGGAAAATATTACTCCCACATTAAAATGATGACTGTCATCTTGTGAAACCCACCTTCATGAAGATTAATGATAAATTAATTTAAATGTAAATTAATTGCCAATTAAGGCTGTTTTAATTTAAATTTTAGGAGAATTACACAAAAAATGTCAAGCATGTGTTTTAATGCGGTACTGTTCTGCTGTGCAGATTATTAAGCCAGCAGCCCTTTGCCAATGTAATGCTAATGTAATTTAAAGATTTTAAGTTTTTATATTTGTTATTATATGAAGAACTTCAAATTTATCAAAATAAAAGATGTTCAAAATTAACAACTAGAATATGTTATGTTTTGCAACACATGAATTTATAAGATAATTTGTAAAAACTAACCTTTTCTTTAATACACCTTTTATTGGATTTTTTCTCCTCTCAGGTGTTGGATGTATAGATATTCGTTTAGGTGTGTTTTGACTGAGTTCCAAAGCCATAATCTCTTGAGTAAGACCACTGTGGTTTTCTTTACATTCTGAAAGACTTGTTACACCAGTTGGCGTATCTCCATCACAGTCAATTATTCTCTTTCTTTTTTTTGCTCGAAAACTAGAATAAAGAATAGTTTTAATTATATAGGAGTTACTTTTAGCACAGAATAAATAATAGTACTAAATACAGAAGTTGCACTCCTTTGACTGCTTGCCGACGTTTAATAGCCTACATAATTATTATTAATTAGATAAATAAAAAAAATTTACACCGCGCGCGAATGTCCGTATAACTTAGCATCTTTTCCCCTTCCTACGAAAGTTCCTACGTTACGGCGGACTTTCCGTGGTTACTAGGGGTATATGTCAATAAAGTGTAAAAACCTACATTGCGAAATGCTAATTAAGTTACTAAGGTGAAGTACCTGTTATAACTATTACCGACTAAACATATTTAAGCACCTATGTGAGTTCTGTGACGCCCAACGCATACAACTTGCAAGGCCATTCGTCGGGATTCGCGATGTTGACTCGGAAGAAATAGGTAGATAGTGTGAAATACAAATAAACCCGAAAAACGATGCCTAACAGAAATGTATATGTTTGTACATATGTATTTTACTTAGTTAAAAATCGTTTTGGTAAACAAAGTTTTAATTTCAGTATTTTGTGGTATTATAACTTAAAATATTGTAATTACAAAAGACAAGTATAGGTATGTAAGTAGATACTTGGACAGTGAAGTAAATTTCAACTAAGTTTTTTAATAAACTACTTAGGTATTACTTCTGTAGTCAAATTAATACCAATTTTTTTTGCTATAAGTACCTACGCTATGTAACAATAAAATATGAAATAAATTCACCTTTTATAACTTCCTACTAAAATCCTTCACTAACCTAAAGAAATCTGAAACCTTTTGTTGGTCTTTTAGCATCCATCCTTACAACAATTATAGTAGGAATGACGTTTTGCCATCATAATTTATCAAATAGGTTATTATACATTATATACATACACATATATAATTTTCAAATCACATTAAAACTTTTTCAACTATTTTGTCAATTAAATATACTAAACACTAAACAAAAACTATTTCAACAAGTATTTACCAAAAACCTATTTACATAAACAGCGTTAAAAACTTTAACATTAACTAGCCCCGACTGCATATACAGCGCAGACAGTCTCACGATAATAGGTAATTATTTCATGCAGGTAGCAAGAGTGACAGAAGCCTGTTTTAAGTCCCAAAGTCCACTTGATAATTGTTGATCTGCACAACATCTTTGAGTAGTATGTCCATGCCTCTGTAATCCAACTGACCAATTGACATTAGATAATTTTATTGAAATATCTTAATACATATAAATTATGTGTAATGTTGTTTGTCTGTGATGGACTCCTAAACTACTGAACTGATTTTAACCAAATTTGCACACCATGTGCAGTTTGGTCCAACTTGAGAGATAGGATAGTTTTTTTGCCCATGAGTGACCCACAATTTTTTTTTGCGAATTTAAGTATTTTTAATAAGACATAACAAAGGGTTGTTGAAAAGGGAAGTCTGTCTGGCAAGCTAGTTAAATTATATAAACAGGTGTAAAACAGGTCAAGATGGACCTATTGAGGTTCCTTATCAGCACTACCACACCCATTGTTGGTCAGCAAGTCTCATTTATTCATTACAACCCATCAAAAGTCCACTGCTGAACATAGGCCTCTGCATTGATTGTCTCATAGGAGGATATTTGTCACACAAACAGCACCATAAGATCTTGGGTAGTGGATTCTCTTACGCTGCAACTACACAGCATGTGGCAATTAATAATAAATTAAATAAACATAATTAATTAAAAATAAATAAAATATGCATTGCCATCCTAAACAGTCCCAATACCCATATATACATGCACAATCAATATAACACACACATCACTAAAAATGTTATATAATGGCATTTTGTTTAACTTATTTACTCTTCTGAGAATGTAAGGAAACATTATCCTACCTAGGTATCCTTTTCAAAGACTGGCCTCTGCATATTGGAGATATTGGCTGATTATGCGGAGTGTCTGTCAGCACTGTTGATTCTACTGAGGAGCCGTTATTGCTGCTGACATCAGTTGACTTGTTACTCTTTGAATTAGTACTAGTTTTAGAACTTTCACATGTATGATAGGAACTTGCGGTCTCTGATCCTGAATCTAGGCACTGTAAAGAGACATTTATACGAATTTTTTGTGTTAAAATTAAGTAATATAAATTTAACACTATAACAAATTGCAGTATATTGTCTGGAATATTAGTTATTCTAATTATCTTATAGTTCCTTTGATATTTTGCCCTTTGCCTCCCTTAATTCTTTATTTCTTACATCAATAATTAATGGTGTTTAAAAATAATTAAAAAAGTTCATAAAATATTTGAATATAAACTTTAAATACTTGCAGCTATTTCATCCAAGCTAATACTTTCAGCGCTTATGAAAGGATGTATTCCAGATAACTGTGAATGGTCCACTAATGGTGAATTTTCCAATCCACTGAGCCCCTCAAACATATCTTTCTTTTTACCTGTAATAGAAGCACGTTAATAACAGTGGAAAATTTGTAAAACTGTTAAAAACTTAAGCAGTAATATCATACTAGTCTCCCTAAGTTCATCAAGAAGGTTCTCACAGGCATCTACAACAGAGCTGTGCTGGCTGTCTCCTCCCCCTGAACCAAAAGACAGGTGTGATGTCAATGACAGTAGTTGCCCAGGTGTTCTCATGTTTAAACTTGGTGTGTGAGTGACAAAATCAGAAATCTCCAAATCTGGAAACATTGTCATAACTGTTGGTATAGAAACATATAATAAAATAAGTTCAAAGTGATTTTTTAAATGTACCTCTGTGTATTTCAATTTTGGATAAACCAAAGTCTGTGAGTTTAACATGGCCAGTCTTCGATATTAACATATTATCAGGTTTCAAGTCCCTATGAATTATATTATGTTTGTGTAGATAATCCAATGCTAGAGTAACTTCAGCAACATAGAAAACTGCCATTGATTCTTCTAAAAATCCATAAACTCCCAACAAAGATTTTAAATCACCACCAACCATATATTCCATGACCTAAAAGTGATAGATTATCAAGTGTTTAGCTATTATTATATTACTTATTACTAGCTGGTACCTGGCATCACTGCCGCAGAAGATATAAATATGGAAATATTTAAAGAGGAGTTAGAGTGAAACCTGGTTAAGTGGGCCCTGAAAATGTAACAAACCTCTGTTATTTATAACTACAATTAGGTCCCGACACTTTTGCATTGAAATACCTCTGTTACTGGGAATTTTCAAAACTAATTGAGATTAGATTTTTTTTTTTGATGATAACTGGTATAAGCGAGACAATTTACCACATTTAGACAAGTTATCACATGCTTGTTTACAATTTACTAATTTCTTCCATACTTGCTTTGTTTATTATTACTATCTCTTTATATGACAAATGGTCCATTTAAACCACTTATAGTGGGACCCTCTATATCTATATATAAGCCAATGTCAAAAAAAATCTTTAAGTGATAAAAAAATTCCAGGTCCCTTGAGATTCCAGATAATCAGGTTTCACTTATATTGCTTCATTAGAAATGATAGTACATTTATTGAAATTGGTTGATATATTTTTCTAGACCATAGGCTTATAATATGGACGGATCATTGAAGAAACATAATAGCAAAGACTCATTGGTGATCCATAAATGTTTTAATATATATGGAGCACCAACGCAAGCTTATATTCGTACCATGCGTCCGAGCAGTGTTTCCACTTTTAGATATTTTTCACTATTTTATGGTAAATCTACTAATATAGGTAGGGCTTCAGGTGTTTACTAGTGACAAAAATTAATAAAGCTTTAAAAAATAAAATATATAGCCTCTCCCCTGAGTGCTCAATAAATATTTTAATATTTATGGACCACCAACTCAAGCTTATATGTGTGCTATGTGTCTGAGCAGTGTTTCCACTTTTAGATATTTTTCACTATTTTATGGTAAATCTACTAGGTACTAGGTACGGCTTTAGGCGTTTACTAGTGACAAAAATTAATTAAGCTTTAAAAAATAAAATATATAGCCTCTCCCCTGAGTGTCTAGTAGACTTTTTTTAAAGATTTGCTAAGTGAATGTAGACACTGTCTACATTCACTTAGCAAATTTTTGTCTGCGACACAATAACTTTCTGAAATGAAAAGTATGATACATTAAACTATTTAGAAAATATATTAAAAAAGAGACTTAGAAATTCTTACCAAGTACACAGATGATACAGACTGTAATGAATAAAACAAATGTACACAAAATGGGCTTCTAGACAAAGCCAGTGCATTTCTTTCAGTAACAACTTGAGCCACCATATTTTTATTTATCATGTCAGATTTCTTCATAACCTTTATTGCAAACATTTGTTCCTTATTATTTTTTTTGTGGGCAAGAAATACCTTACCGAAAGCACCACGACTGATGGGCTTTACTATAGTAAAATCGTTGATATCTGGTGCCTGAACAAAGAACAAACGTCTTATTATTGAGGTAAAAATTACACACGCAGACTTTAATCCATATAGCGAAATAATAACAAATAAGATGATTGATTCCTCACCTTATTTGTATTGATATCCTGATTATTAGCATTGATTTTTTCTAAAATTGTGTGACGAACAGAGTTTTCGTCATCTACTTTTGAATCGTTTGATGTCATTGTGGAATTTAATAATACATACACTAAAAAATACTAAAATCAGGACATTCACATTAAACGTATTTTTTATTCTATAATATCATAAAATAAGAATTTATGAACTTCATGAAAATAAATCATGTCAAGCTAGTTAATTTGGTAGGTACATTTGAATCATTTGAATTTTAATCAAAGTTTGGCAGTTGCTTGTGTTCGTTACGATTAGGGGATGTTCGATGATCATCGATGTTCAATGGTTATCAATGTTAAAATTAAATCATTGATGTTTTAGCATCGATGTTGCCACGACAAACATCGAAACATCGATGTCATTGAACCCATAATCTATTATTGGAAGATTATTTTCAAAAGGTGGCTCAATTCTTTATCAACAAAGAAAAAGATTGAAAGGTACTTCTTTGCCAAAATTACTATCTCATCAATCAATGGCAAAAATATTAGACTGTATAACAAATTAAGTAGATATTTGTTTATTCTTCCATTTTTAATGACTTCTTTAAGCTAAGTAAATGTCTATTTTTGTGCAAAAAACATCGATAATGATCAACATCGATGTTTCGAGTAGGATAAACATCGAACATCGATTTTGAGCTATCGATGCCAACATCGATGGCATAATCGATATTTCTGTAACATCGAGCATCTCTAGTTACGATCTCTCGCCAGAGAGTATGAGACGTAGACAGAGAAACTTACAGACAAATTGACGCCTTCCTTCACATTCGCACACGAAAAAGATAGATTTATGCATACGTCTTGCATCGTAGACAGAGAAACCTATAGACTAACGATCGGCGTGGCCTCGAGTGAGAAAGGACGATAACGAATTTTTAGGTTATACAATAATGTTTATGACTTTTAAACACATTTAGATAAAAATTTTAATTGTTCTAAGAACTGAACTGAACAAGATTCACCAATCTTAAGCTCACAAAACACTTTTTTCTCACTTAAACCAACTTGTAAACTCCTTAAATCGCTACGCTGTTAAAGTTGTTTAGCAAACTGTAGAGTTTGCTAAACAAAAAAACCGGCACGGAGAAAGGGACAAACAATCACACCGCTCTATCTCATTTCTATGCAAGACGTATGCATAAATCTATCTTTTTCGTGTGCGAATGCGAAAGAAGGCGTCAATTTGTCTATAGGTTTCTCTGTCTAGCGTAGCGATTTGAGGAGTTTATAAGTTGGTTTAAGTGAGAAAAAAAGTGTTTTGTGAGCTTAAGATTGGTGAATCTTGTTCAGTTCAGTTCTTAGAACAATTAAATTTTTTATCTAAATGTGTTTAAAAGTCATAAAGATTATTCTATAACCTAAAAATTCGTTATCGCTCTTTCTCACTCGAGGCCACGCCGATCATTAATCTATAGGTTTCTCTGTCTACAGTATGAGAAATGAGAATAGTGTTTGGTTACGATTTGCTAATTAAGGTACCTAGGCGAAGGTCTTAGACTAAACAGTGTATTCTGATGTATATAATTCTTTACAACATGATGTTGCATTATAGTCACAAACTAAAAAGTACTAGCGTAGAATGATCGACCGTTGAATGTGGTTTGACATGTCCATGCATAGTGTCCGAGGCGGAGCGGACAGTCGCGAGCTCCGGAGCGTATGCCCGTTCTATCAGGTACGTACACTGTCATACTGTGCATAAACATGTCGAACCATATTCAAAAGTCGACCGCACTCGTAAATTACAAAAACGATACATTGAAAAGGTTTTTCGAGATTTAACATATCATTAATTATACTGTAATAGCCAAACTAAGCAACTACGGCAAATATCTCCCCTAAAAAATCATCTATGGGGGAGGCCTGTTCAGCAGTGGAGTTTAAATAGTTGTAAAGATATAAGAGCAACAATTTTCTCTTTCAAATTTCCGGGAGCTGTTATTGGATGGATGGCGCTACCAATGTGCGGCACAGAAGGAACAATGGTGTTTTTGTCAGTGCGAGTCCGACATAAAGCGACCGCGCCCGCACAAGGAAGGTATGCGTAGGCATTTTCTCATGTATAAAAATAGTATGATTGTATTGTTCTGATTGCAGCATCAGATAAATGTCACCAAGTTATTGTACTGGTATCATAATTAAAAGAGAGTATGCGGTTTACCTGATGCTAAGTGACTACAGTCGCCAATGAACAACTGCAAAACCAGGGGAATTGCAGGTGCATTCCCGGCCTTTTAGAAAGAAGTAAGCTCTTTTCTTGAAGGTCCGGAAAAACTGTCGGTGCTAAACAATTTCACAACAATTTGTGGTAAAACGAGCAGTGGTTTACCGCCAGGCACAGTGTGGGTGGTATCGTTAGTTTTGGCGCGATGTGCGTTCGTGATATTTGGCGGCTGGAATTAATCTCAACAGTTCCTCAGAGCACTCCGCGTGGTAGATGCGATAGAAAATGAAAAAGGGTGCAACATCCCTTTACAGCGCCAGCGAATCAAGCAAATCAGAAAAAACTCTTTCGTCGACGATTCGAGCCGCTCTGCGTTGGGTGCGGTCAAGTGCAAGGAGCTGACACTGAGGTGCCTAGGGCACATATGAGAACAGTATTCTATGTGAGGCCGAACTTGCGCCTTGTAAAGTTAAAAGTGGGATACCGGCATGAAGTACTGTCCCGCACTGTTGAGTACGGCAAGCTTTTTAGACGCCAATTTGACCTGTCTCTCCAAGTGACCATAAAACTGCACATAAGTCGATATGTCGGCGCCTGAGATTCCAATGCTAGCTGAGGCAGCAAGGCGAGTGCCTTGAAACTGAGGAAATACAACAAAGGTGTTTTTTTACAGGTAAACGAACAAACTTGTGTCTTCTGGGGCTTAAACTGGACCACATTTAGTCGCCACAAACCTGATACTTTGTACGACAAAGTAAAAAAAACTAAAAACACCAACGTTAATAGGCTTGTAACCAGAGCATGCACCGTACACTATGACCTTGATGCTCCGATCAACAAGGAAACTGGTGATCCAATTGCACAATTTTTCGGGAAACCCATAGGAAGAGAGTTTCGAAAGAAGCGCTTTGTGCCAAACCCGATCGAAGGCCTTCGCTATGTCCAAACTATAGGCCGATGCCTCATTTGCCTGTACTCATCTATGAGTCAGGTAGACCTGGAGATCACCAGCTGATCGACCGCGACGAAAACCGTATTGACAGTCACTAATCATCCGGTGATTCTTAAGGTACGTCATGAGCTGGCAGTTTAGAATGGTTTCCATTATTTTTAAAAACAAGGAGGTGATGGCGATAGGCCTGTAGCTGGACGGGTTTTCTGATGACGTGTGCTATGGTTCCAACTCCAGAGCACACATCTTCAGCACAATGGGACAGACTCCCGTCAGATCAACCAAAGTTGTTGATGTCCAGGGAGAGAAGTGCTTTGCGAATCGAGTTCTGATTAAGCCGCACGTCCAGCATGGAGCACTCACAACGCGGAATAGTCGACAGTGTGTTCCTCCCGTCATCTAGAGTCGAATGGGACGCAAAAAGAAAAATAAAAGCCTAACAGATCGACGTTTTCCTTTGCGGCAGTACATAGTTTCCCAGATGAGTGTTGCGTTTGCTCATTAAAGGTCCGCAATCAATTAGGATGTGCAGAGGCGTTTCATCCCTCATGGAACAGAACCGACACATCCTTGAGTTGCTTAGTCCCAGGATGGACATATGCTTTTTAAGACAACAGTGTCTAGTTAGGGCTTTTGCCAGAATGCGCAATTTATTTTTACTTAATCCCAGGGCTTCTGAAGCGAATTTACGATCAAAAGCCCGGATTAAGGTTTTAGAATGTTTTAAACCTGGTGTGTCAGACGAGATCTTAAGTGATTTATTGTGATATAGAGTTTCGAGGGTTAATAGGGCTAGGCTTCTTGAGATTCCACAGAATGGCTCAGGTCCTAATTGAGTACACTTTGAGCCCTCCCGTGCAAATTTGTCGGCAAATTCGTTGCCTAAAATACCCGCGTGACCCGGAACCCATCTTAAAACGACCCTGTTGGTACATCCCAGGGCGTTTAAACGGTTCACGCAGTCTCCAACTAGTTTCGAGTTCACTAAGTTTGACCTCAGTGTTAGCAGTGCTGCTTGTCTATCAGAGTTTATATAAATTATATGGTGTTTGTGTTTTTGCGGATTGATTTCCGCACACTTAAGTATGGCGAAAATTTCTGACTGGAAGATAGAGGTGTATCTACCCAAATTCATAATAAGTTTGAATTTGAGGCGTTCCTCGTAGATTCAAAAGCCTAGCATATGAAGCTACCGACCTAACAGATAACCTGGTCATTCAGCCAGTCTTCTCTGGAGGGTAATTCCAATATATTCATCAAATATAGTGGAATTATATATATAAATATATTCTTGATTAAAACTACTTTTACGGATTTTATGGCGTTTATTTTTGCTTTTAATTACTTTTATTTTTAATTCCCGACGTTTCGGGCGCTTTCCAGCACCCATGGTCACCAGGGGACTGAGATGACTGACGTCCCGATGTCATTGTTAAACCCGGAGTGACATCGGGACAACAATGACATCGGGACGTCAGTCATCTCAGTCCCCCGTGAGGTGGGATGGGTGATGGGTGCTGGAAAGCGGCCGAAAAGTCGGGAATTAAAAATAAAAGTAATTAAAATCAAAAATAAAAGCGATAAAATCCGTAAAAGTAGTTTTAATCATGTGTAGTGTTCGCGTAAATATAAGAAATCATTAAATATACTCTTTTTATCAAAAGTATATAGTGGACGCACGATATCTGAGATCATGCATAAGACCAGTGTTATCTTAATTGAGTCAAGCATGGATCTTAATCTGTAGGAGAGCAAGCTCAGACCGCCCTGGGCGTTAATCCTATACAAACTAGCCCTGGCCTCCTTGTCTAGATAGAGATCAATGGGCGTTAGGCATAGAAGTGCATTAAGAGCCGCTCCAGGCGATGATCGCATAGCTCCAGTTGCCATTAAGCAGGCAGTCCTTTGTAGACTATTTAGTCTGTCCGCAGTCGTCTTTTGGTTGGCCTTGTTACACCAGACAATAGAGGTGTAGGAGAGACTCGGCCTTACTATGCTGCTGTACAGCCATAGTACCAAACTGGGACGCAAGCCCCAGTTGTTCCCGGCCAAACGATTGCACGTACCTAAAGCAATTTTTGCCTTATGGCATACGTTGCTAAGGTGAGAGTTCCACGTTAGTTTTTGGTCGATTGTTACGCCCAAGTACTTATCTTCAGTGGAAAATGGTACTTCTTTACCATTAAGTTTTGGTTGGACTACCGTCTCTTTTTGGTTAAAGGTATTATAACGGTTTTATCAGCATTAACAGATAAACTGTTATCGCTACAACGGTTATTTATGGTGTTTAGGTTCTTTTTGGATGATTGTTTACTTCGGCAAAAGCCGCTCGCAATGATCACAAGGTCATCAGCATAACACAGTGTGTCAATGCGTAGGTCTGCCATTTTTTACAATAGTTGGTCAACCGTAAGAGTCCAAAGAAAGGGTAATAAAATACCTTCTTGTGGGCAGCTTCTTGTAGTTGCAACCCCAATCGAAGTTTGAAACAGCGCTACTTTCACATTTCTGTTTGAGAGCATCGACTTCACCTATCTGATGGTTGTAGGGTCAACATTTTTAGATGTCACGCTCCCAATCAGCAGTGATGTGGGGGTACTGTCGAAGGCGTCCTCAATATCTAGAAAGGCACAAAGAGCTATTTCTCTATCCTCTAGTGCATTTTCAACCCTGTCAATGACACTAATCAGTCCCGTAGATTTGCTTCTGCGGTAAGCATGCTAGTTGCAATGTATGGGCCTCGTAGCTAGAGCTACATTCCTTATATATCTATCTATAACTTTTTCCAATGTCTTAAGGAGAAAGGAAGATAGCTTTATAGGTCTAAAAGACTTTGGTAGAGCGTAGTCCTTTCTACCAGCCTTAGGTATAAATAGAACCTTGAAAATTGTCCATCATTCTGGAATATAACCCCATGCAAAATTTGCTCAGAAGATTTTCACCAGATAGGGAAGAAGGATGTTGATACTACTCTGCAGTTGGATGTGAATTATTCCATCCTCCCCGCTTGTTTTTAGTGGTTTAAAGGAGTCAACAGCCCACCGCACTAGATTTGACCTTTGCAGTCCTACACCAGTCCTCATTACAAAGCCTTCGTAGGGCTCTGAAAGAATTCAAGGCTGAAATCTTGTGTGGCCCTGGGAAATGGGTTGACGCTAGTAGCTAGTAAAGTTACCATCTGGCTTTTTAAGAAGCCCGATCTGATTAGGTTTAGCTTTCGATAGCATTTTGTGTAGTCTTGCACTGCGAGGCGAAGACTCAACTTCCTCGCATGGCTTACTCCACGATGCTCTATTGGCTTTCCTAATTTCCTTATTATATTCAGTCAGGGCTACACTATTAATATCCCACTTTTTGGTTTTCTTTGCCCTATTAGTTTTTTGGTCTTTTCTCTAAGTTCTTTTAGCTTAGTATTCCACCAAGGAACTTTTTGTGTTGAGGTCTTGGTTTTGACGGGACAACTGTTCTCGAAGGCTTCACTGATACTCTCTCCGTTGCTAAATCCAGACCTTCAATTGTTTTGATACTTTTAGGAAACGTTACCAAATTCCTCCCTAGGCTATCTCTGTAGATATGTCAGGGTAGCGCCCAGCTGAGGCTTAGACAGTTAACTTCGAGTATTACCGAGAGCTCTGCCTCCGGCCAGGGCTTGCGTTTTCCGATTTCACCCACAATCCAGTCCTGACTTGCCTTATTCAGGCACGTTACCAGAATCCATATTGCACTCATGATTTTTTATTCAAATAATCAGTTCAGCTTTTTCTATTCCGTCAATAAGATCAAAAAATATCATATATAAATCAGTACGTAATTTATAAATGTAATTTCAAAAAAAACGTACACAAAAGTCAACCGGGTACTAATTTGTTAATTCTCGAGCCATCTCCACGAGCGAGAAGTGCCAGAATATAATCTTTTAAGAAATTCCGTGTATATTTTTGTAGAAAGAATAGAGTTATTTATCTAAGCAAGTAACACATTTCATTCTTTTTTGTTATAAGTCCCACATATACATGGGAAAGTTCCAAGCCAACATGGAACTACTTTTAGTACTTCAATTCAATTGATATTGAAGTAACTTCGACTTGATATAACTACCGAAATAAAACTTTTATTATGTTGAAAAATATTGTTTTATTAAAAATAACATTGTTTATAACAATAATAAATATACACAATGATTTATATACTTATTATTTGTAAAATGACTGCATATTATAGAAAGAAAAGAAAATCGATGGTAAAATATTTTATGAATACTGTTATTCATTGACTCTACAGGATTCTATATATTGGTTAAAAGCTTGTACCACTGGTGAACATTCAAGGGATTGATGTGGATTATTTTCGTAACATTGCAAAATCTGAACAATCAGGAAAAACATAACATTAAATACTAATAACTAAATAGCAATACCATCTCAGTGCGGTCAAATATTTGCGTAAGGATGTTTTTTTTATAGCATAGGGCATAAACGACAACACAGTCCACCTGATGATAAGTGGATGCTGTGGCGCATAGACATCTACATTTATCCTCAACTAAGGATCAAAATGCAAATGTGTTGTCACCCCTGATGACTAAGAAGGAATGCCTTGATTCCAGTAGAAAGGGTCTCCGGTTCTCTACAATAACCATACGAAATACAACATCATTACACTGCTATTTACGCTGGTATTCTATGAGAGCGTGATCCTGCCCCGGTCAAGCCGACCTATTCATGATATAACTATAATATAGCTGTAGCGTGGTTCTTACGTACCTTGGCTCTCCAGTTATAACATGGCTTAATTGTTTTCATTTGATCATCGGTAATTTTCGGATGTTCATATAATTTGTTAGAATTTCCGATTGTTTTTTCATATTCAGTTTCTATAATCTTAGTAATCGTTTGGTGTTCATTTTTTAAACTCTCAATTCTATCTAACCAATATTTATGTTCTTCGTCACGTATAACTTTATAAAAAGAATTATTTTCAAAATTTAACTCATTAGATAATTCCTGTAAAGGTTGAAATATTTCAATTATTACGATATATGCAGCTTATTTGCCTAAAGTTTATTACATTTATAATATTATATTACATGCAATTTATTAGAGCAGCAATAATGTTAAAATAAAATAATTTTATATATAGAATAAAAATATTCAGAATGAAATACGAAAAATGTCAGAATAAATACGAAAAATATTTTCAAAAACACATTTGTATAAAATAGTTTAATATATTTAAGGCTGTTATCTGACTTTTAAAATTGTGAAAGAAAATACCAGTAGATATAATATGTATATCTTAATATCAAATCATCGACTCACAAAAACCATGCATGGTAATAGTGGAAACATTCTTCTTTACAGGAGACGCCTACTAATAGCAATGGACTTTTACAGAGAGGGTTAGGTACTAAATACTGGCCTAAACTAAATAAAAGGCTTCAAAATTTTACTAGTGATGCTCTAAAGTGTGTCATCGTCCTGGCAAAATCACTGAAGGCTAGTGTCGCCCCATATTAGTACGCTTCTCTGATCCTTTACTTAGGTGGACTGTTTGGAGAAAAAAGTTGCAAAGTCTTTGGGTTTGGGGGCTTAGACTACTTGCCTTGGTCAACCAAAAAAGCGGAAACTACATGGCTGGTCAAAAGTGAAGGTCAAGCTTACACTGGTGGTATAGATCGTTAGAGAACGTCGGGACGGGGGGAGGGTTGTGTTCTTTCCCCACCGTCAAGAGTTATGAGGGAAAAAGTAGTGTTGGCGCAGTGGTAGCGACAATGTGAGGGTAGCGTGATAGGAGAAGGTACTACGATGGAGTAGCACATGATACTCTCCGTAACCGAAACGTGGTTGGCAGTGAAAGCCATAGAAGCGATCCGTTGTTAGGGCTCAGAAGACCGGACAATCAGGAGCCCCAATTTTCCTGGTACAAAGCCTCCGCTTAACGAACTCGGGGAATTCGTAGATTTCTAGTTCAATGAGTTCTTTACACAAGAGAAGATAGAAGAAAGGCACCGCTAGTATTTCGGTGCGTCAGACCGCAGCCGTGTTGCGGATGTGTGCGAAATTTTCTAATGGTCACCAAGGGTCCTCTTACAACAAAATACTTCAATGTTGCTCCATATATATATATATATATATATATATATATATATATATATATATATATATATATATATATATATATATATATATATATATATATATATACATATATATACTAAATATTTAAAATCTTATAAACTTAAACAATCAAATTTCATTCTCTTACGTTCTCTAAGTTTTTGATTGCTAATGTATTTTTGTCTTCAATTGACTTATCTATTAATAACGCTGCATTTATTTGAAAATTATTATCGAAACTAATCCTTCGTGTATCTTTACTTATTGAAATTCCCATTGCATTGGGTAAACAATATAAATTTTACTTGAACAATAAAATCATCTTAAAATTAACATATTCAATTTATATCTATCAATGTCATAGTCAAAATCAAAGCTAATGTAAAACACGACGTTTAAAAGAAATTTAAATCGTTTTAATTCATAAAGTATAATATTTTTATGGCCTAGTAGCTAGACCCTTGTTCATACTTATTCATATTCAATTTTAAACAAATATTTTATTACTTTCTGAAATACAATAACAGTGGTATAACAGTGGTAGAGCCATGCGGCAGCTTTGCTGTTGCACGTATGGGCCGGCTCAAACCGGGGTGGTACCACGACCTCACAGAATACCGGCGTGAAGTGGAAGTTCTGCTTCCGCGTTTCGTCGGTGAGTGCAGGTGGCCGGAGGCCCAAATCCCCCCCCCCCATCAACATGGTAGCGGAATTAAATAAAGATAGACTACCCCAGGAGGGTACCAGCACCCCTGGAGAATCCCTCGCTGAGCATCCACGACCATGTTTCTCCACTTCTGAGCGTGGGTGCTCAGGCTGCCCCGCGTATTCTGGGGGGGGCGAAATTCCGCTCAAGACTACAACTGCTCGGGGCAAACGGAGCAACAAGACCAAGGCGACCCCTGCCACGCTGTCCGTGAATTTCTGCAATATCAGGGGACTTCACTCTAACCTAAACGCCGTCCACTACCATCTCGAGACGGCGAGGCCGGCTCTGCTCTTTCTGACCGAGACGCAGGTGTCCTCTCCGGCTGATGTTTCGTATCTCTCCTACCCGGGGTACAAACTGGAACACTCCTTTGTGCCTCGGGCTGGAGTTTGCGTTTACGTCAGAGAGGACATCTGTTCTCGACGCCTCGGCAGACTTGAAGGTTCGGACCTGTCCATCCTTTGGCTACGCGTAGACAGCGACGACCATCCGCGCGTCTACGGGTGCCTCTATAGGTCCCACAGCGGTAATGCCGAAACAGACCGACTCTTCGACCACGTCCAAATGGCTGCAGATTCGTTGCTACAGCAGATCCCCTCTGCAGAGATCGTGATCCTCGGCGACTTTAACGCCCATCACGCCGAATGGCTCGGTTCACGTTTAACCGATCATGCGGGGAGATCTGTTCATGATTTTGCCTTGGCATATGGTCTGACACAACTGGTTACTTCGCCTACGCGGATTCCAGATGTGGAGGATCATGCACCTTCCCTGTTGGACCTTCTGCTGACCTCTCACCCGGACGGATATCAGATTTCCGTCGACGCCCCTTTAGGCTCCTCGGACCATTGTCTGGTCCGGAGTGTTGTGCCACTCACGCTGAAATCGCGGTTGCATTCTGCAGGCTGCCGCCGTGTTTGGCACTATAGGTCAGCCGATTGGGATGGGATGCGGTCTTTCTTTGCATCCTACCCTTGGGGGCGGGTTTGCTTCTCGCCGGATGATCCCAACGTTGTTGCGGATTCTGTTACTGATGTGGTACTTCAGGGTATGGAACTTTTTATTCCTTCCTCTGTGGTGCCCATTGGAGGCAAATCTCAGCCATGGTTTGGTCGCTCCTGTAAAATAGCATCATGCTATAAGCAGGAGTGCTACCAAGCCTGGGTTGATGCATCAGCGTCCCGGGATGTAAACACCAGCGCTCTAAAAAAGAAGTATAATTCCGCCTCTAGGTCCTTCAAAAGAGTCATTGCCAAGGCAAAGTCAGAGCACATAGGCAGAATTGGCGAGAGACTCGTTCGCCTTCCTTCTGGAACCCGTGCATTCTGGTCTCTCGCCAAGGCTGTCCAGGGGAATTTCTGTCAGCCATCTCTTCCATCTCTGCACAGGGAGGACGACTCACTGGCCCATACTGCAAAGGAGAAAGCCGATCTTCTAGGCTCCTTCTTTGCGTCTAACTCGACTCTCGATGACGGGGGGAGTACGCCGCCGACCATCCCGCGGTGTGAGTGCTCCATGCCGGAAGTGCAGTTCACACAGCGCTCGGTTCGCAAAGCACTCCTCTCCCTGGACATCCACAAGTCGAGTGGGCCTGACGGAATCCCCCCAATTGTGCTGAGGACGTGTGCTCCAGAGTTGGCACCGGTTTTAACGCGTCTTTTCCGGTACTCCTACTCCCTAGGCGTAGTCCCAAAATCATGGAAGACTGCTTTCGTCCACCCGATCCCTAAAAAAGGCGACCGCTCAGACCCGTCCAACTACCGGCCAATCGCCATCACCTCCTTGTTCTCCAAAACAATGGAGTCCATTGTAAACTGCCAGCTCATGAGGTACCTTGAGGATCACCAGCTGATTAGTGACCGCCAATACGGTTTTCGCCGTGGTCGGTCAGCTGGTGATCTTCTGGTCTACCTCACTCACAGATGGGCGGAGGCAGTAGAGTTCAAGGGGGAGGCATTGGCCGTTAGTTTGGACATTGCGAAGGCCTTCGATCGGGTTTGGCACAAAGCGCTTCTTTCGAAGCTCCCTTCCTATGGGCTTCCCGAGAAATTGTGCGATTGGATCACCAGCTTTCTTGCAGATCGGAGCATCAAGGTCGTTGTAGACGGTGCAAGCTCCGATTGCAAGCCTATTAATGCTGGTGTTCCACAGGGCTGCGTGCTATCGCCAACGCTGTTTCTTCTGCATATCAATGATATGTTGCATACCCGTAACATTCATTGCTATGCAGATGACAGCACTGGTGATGCTCTTTACACCGGCCGAGCCAATATTTCTCGGGAAAACGTCTCCGAGTGCCGGGACAAACTTGTGTCTGAAGTCGAGTCTTTGCTGAACAGAGTCTCGGATTGGGGACGACTAAATCTAGTCCAGTTTAACCCCCAGAAGACACAAGTTTGCGCGTTAACCGCTAAAAAGAACCCCTTTGTCGTATCCCCTCAGTTTCAAGGCACTCCCCTTGTTGCCTCAGCCAGTATCGGAATCCTCGGCGTCGACATATCGAGTGACGTGCAGTTTCGTGGTCACTTGGAAGGGAAGGCCAAATTGGCCTCTAAAAAGCTTGGCGTGCTCAGCAGAGCGGGGCAGTATTTCATGCCGGCACACCGCCTGCAACTTTACAAGGCGCAGGTTCGACCGCACATGGAATACTGTTCCCATCTCTGGGCTGGGGCTCCCCAGTACCAGCTCCTTCCACTTGACCGCATCCAGCGCAGAGCGGCTCGAATCGTCGACGACCGAGTGCTTTCCGATCGGCTCGATTCACTGGCGTTGCGAAGAGATGTTGCATCTCTTTGCGTATTTTATCGCATCTATCACGGGGAGTGCTCTGAGGAATTGTTCGGATTAATCCCAGCCGCCAAATTTCGTGAACGCACGACACGGCAAACGTCCCGATACCATCCACACCATCTGGATGCTTGGCTGTCCACCACTGTACGTTTCACAAGGAGCTTTCTTCCACGTACAACCTCTCTGTGGAATAGTTTATCACCGGCGATTTTTCCGGACCGATACGACCTGGGGACCTTCAAGAAAAGAGCTTACTCCTTTCTAAAGGGCCGGCAACGCACCCGCAATTCTCCTGGTGTTGCGGTTGATCATGGGCGGCGGTAGTCACTTAACATCAGGTGAGCCGCATGCTCGTTTGCCCCCTCTTCTATAAAAAAAAAAAAAAAAAAAAAAAAATACAAAAATTAACAAAAGAAGTCATAAAAATATCTTTATTTAAAGATTTAATACGCCTACATCCGTAGCATATTAAAAAGATCAATTATGTAAAGGGGATATATAAGTTAAATGTATAAACTTAGGCTTACTTAGGATAGTTGTAGACGGCCATAGCGTGTTAGTGTGCCAGGGACAATAAAATTCGTTGTAACAATATAGCAGGATGGAAAAGGATAGCAAATCACATTACTCTGTGGGCATTGAAATCTATATATACAAGTACGCTGGGCTGGCAAAATGAAGAAAGCGAACTTTTAAAGAGATATTTAATAGTAACTTAAAAGTAACGTTGGAAAACTGCACAGAACTAAATATTCCTTAGAGTTAAGATGTTTCGCCCTAACACTTAATTATTCTCACCAAAAGCCTATCGCTATGTATGTAAAAGTTTTGAAACATGTTTGCCTGCACCACGGACATTGACTAAGTGATACAGTACCATCGATGGCCGACCAGGGTAGCTGAAGGCATTAAAATTGAGAGGGGAGAATAACCCTGATATTAACATTTATAATACCTTCGTCATGGATGAAATTAAAATTAAGCAATTGACGGAATACATTGCTAGCAGCCAAAGGCATTATGACTATGTAAACCACGGGTTTGATTTCATATTCCATAATTACAATGAAGCTACTGACGCTTTAGTGTTTTCATTGGTCGGTATAAACACAACATGGAAAGTAAATATAGCAAACTTTTAATTAAGGGTTGGATTAAGGGCTGAGTTAAAAGTCGGCTAGTAACACAAGCTTTCCATCTTATTCACGAAACAGGCATTAAAATAAAGGCGCTAACATGTGATTGTACAAAGACCAACCTCGCCATGGACGAAGAGTTGCACTCTACTCGGACAGCAAGCTACTACCTTAGATTCAGCTTCAGGGCAGCAAATATATTTTTTTAATCCTTGCCGCATGCTTAAATTAGTGCGCAGTTCTGTTTAACACTAGTATGGACAAAAAATCGAAATAAAAATCCCACTCATTGATCATACATCCAAAAACTCCAAAAATTACAGGAAGAAGTGTTATTATATGACTAATAAATTGAAAGCAAATCATATATACTTCAAAATGAAAGTGACGAATGGACAAACTTGTGGCTTAACATTTTAGCAGAAGTGTAGCTAACGTATTGCTGTTTTGCGGTTTTTATAAGGCGCGACTACTGCAGGGTTAAGTAGTCTTGTTACACTTTTATTTATATGTTGTAAATATAAACTAGTCATGTAAGGAGTGCAGTTGTGCATGCGTGTTCAATTTTAAACCTAATTTGTAATACCTGAGGGTTGACTTTAAAAAATATACAACTAATCTTTTGGGGAGTGCACTTGTCACATTTCAATTATCACTACGATTTTTACGAAATATTATGTACTCGATTATCTTATCGGTATAGTTCTCGATTATTACATATGATATTATTTTAAATGATTATAATAGAAAGAAAGCATATATCACAATAAATATACTTACATATGGAATGTAACTCCATAAGTCTATTTTGTAAATTTGAAGTATCAGACTTCTTTTTGTACACGTTTAGCGCAAAGATTGGCATTTTTCAAAGAGCACTTACAACGACGGAAACGATTATTGTAATGACAAAATCGATTCCGTAAATAATTTATATAAACGCACAAGATTTTTAAATACAATACCTGCGCATAATATAATCATGCGAGGCTAGTCCATTAGGTTGAATGGTCTAAGGTCTAAGAATCTTTAAATGATTTAAACAAATTGTAGATAGTTTGTAAGTAAAGGGTTCTTCGTCCGCTTAACTTCAGGAAAGGTGTCCGCCATGACTCACACCAACAATATCATCTGGTTGACTCACCAAAACACGTGCGACGCGCAGGTAGTAACTAAGTTATCTGAGTGTGCATGTAACCACAGCGTTTGAGTGAAACGGATGTATGCTGTAGTTATATGCACACGTTATTACGTAGATCAATAATAACGCAGTCAAAATTTTCGGTACTCATATTTAAATACCTATAGACTATAGTAAAATAATCTTTTCTTAAAATTTTCGAAAATCGAGTTTTCATCAGATCTCGACGTTTTGAGATCCCAAGAAGCTATTCTGACTAATTTCGCGTGGACGTCCGTACAGATGTATATATATATATATATATATATATATATATATATATATATATATATATATATATATATATATATATATAAAAATGTGTGTGTATGTGTGTGTGTGTATAAGTATGTAAACCTTTCATAACTTTTGAAAGTCTTGATCGATTGAGATGCGGTTTGCAGCGTTCTAGATCTGGTAGATTTGTTGATAATATGAACTGATTCAGACGAGTAGATTTTGTGAAATGTCAAAAATAAAAATTTTGAAAAAATGTTTTTTTATTAATTTTTAACACCTTTACCGACCTATTCCAAAAACTTATCAGCTCTTAACTTCAAAGAAAGATGTTGAATGCCGTTTGGAAAATAAAAATTGGTTCATTCGTTCGTGACATATCGAAGGAGAAAGAATTTGAAAAAAAACGTTTTTTTTTTCGAGATTTCTCAACATAATTTAGTGAAATTTGCATTTGAAATTAGCAGGAAATTCCAGAGATGACCTGCAGGGTGAACCAATTTTCTTAACCAATTAACTATAAATACTATGTTATGTTTGTAAAAATATTTAGTGTTGGGAGCGCTGAACAACCGTAGATGAGATGAAATGACTCACTAGGACGGCGAAAAACTCGACCATTTAGGATCTTAATAGTATAGACGGTCACCAAAACGTAACTAAGCAACTTTATCTACAAAAGACTTAAGTAGAACCTTATCGAACCTCGAGTTGAGCTTCTTCTCCATGCATACGGTTTCCTAGTCGGAGTTGCTTTGTACTGCTGGGTCCTGCCATTGCTCGTTGGCTAAGGATGAAGGGTAAGCAATATATTACATGAAAGAAATTACGAAGACTGCACACTTTGCGGTTATGAATGGTGACAGCACTTTAAAAGGCATGACGAACATATTTCTGAGGTAAGTAAACAAAAATAATCTCAATTGATGTTTAACAGTTTTATAAGATGGGAGCTAAAAGAGGTGAATTTTTTCTTTTTTTTTGTTTAAGTTCATCCTTGCATAAAAGGTGACCCACCTTTGTCTTACCTTTCCAAATCTGAAATCCCCTCCTGGAGCACTTTAGTATGGTACTGAGAAAGTTCAGAGAAAGATAAAACCAGATCGGACTCAAACAGTGACCCTGAAAAATACTCCTCATATCCTGATATCCTTATTCGATTTTCCGCATCTGTCATCCGCTTGCCTAGATAAACAAGGAGCGTAGCTTATACACTCGAGGAAGTCTCTAACTGAACAATCATCGTCGTACAGCAGACACCAAGTTGAATGCTTTCCTATATTTTATTCAGTTGGCAGAGAAGTTTTGGTGATTGCGTTTTACCATCTTGCTATTGATCGCGTCAATGAGGAGTGGTCCCATGGTTATGTGATCACCGTCTCAACATCTTTTCAAGGCGCACAAAATCACCCAATTTATGATTAAGAGATGAGTGATTCTCAGATTTTAGGTTTTTATAAATGACCTTGCCTTGCCTTTATGATACGGTCCTTAACTCTATTTATCCAGACTGGATTGGCGCTATACTTCGTCTAGTAATGCGTTTAGCCATGTATTGGCTGCTATTAATATAAGGGGCATTAATATAGTGTTTTCGTCTGGTTGGTGTGAATAAAAAATGAGTTTTAACATAAAAAATATGTGAATGAAATATCATATAACCGTGTAGTGGCGGTTTAAGAATATCCACTACTCTTTCATTCCATGGGTGTCGTAAGAGGTGACAGAGGAAAACAAATCAAGAAGTAGTAGCAGTGTCTTCCTAATAACGACCAATAATAAAAAAAAACTGGAGTTGTCAACCCGCTTGCCTAGCGTGGAAACTATGGCGCTTATGTTCAGCATTGGTTTTAATAGGCGGTAACGCTAATCCCAACGCCAACAAGATGAAAACCCTCAGCACTGAAGACTAAAAGGCCAAGCGTTATAGATAAAGGAAAAGAAAATCTCTCGAAAAGAAATACAATTTTGGAGGCTAAGGCAGAAGAGTTGAGTGAAAACTGAAGCAGCGGAATAAGAATGACCGTTTATTCTACGGATACGGCTACATTTTTAATATCGTTATACAGAGTTGGTAGCATCTGAAATGTCTTATCCCCTTTACACAGCATAAAATATCTCCGTCGCCCATCTCGTGGTCTCAATTCGGCTCGATCCACTAGTCCAAAACGTCGCAAGCACATCACACAATAATATTACAACCAAATCAAATCGGACAATCACAAATATGATAACGAGCAGAATGCGACGCACCCGTAGGCAGGCACAACGCGATCCCACTCACGCCGCGTACACATCCTACACCCGAGAGCGGTTTCATAATGATGAAATAAAACATATTTTTATAAGTATTTTTATTGTACTAAATAATCAAGCAATATAAAATATACAATAAAAAATAATTAATATAAAATTTATGTGAAATTATAATTTATATGAAATTAATAATATAAAGTAGTTAATATAATATATTTGATAGATCATTCATGAATAAACTAAAATGAGAATAATTAAGTATTTTGTATGAAAGTTAAAACGTAGTTTTTATTATAGCTTCCAAAATATTTAAAATCAGAGGTAAGAAATTAATTTACACCATTAATTATATAGTCTCCCATTAATGCGGGATAATCACAAAGGCGAAAAAGTGGCAACATTGAACCTAATTCCATAATTTTATTTAATTATTTGAGGATTTTACGTTTATATGAAAACAAAAACTAAAAATTATGTGTAGAAAGCGATTCCGCTTGATTTATTATGTTTTTATGACCTTGAATCGAATTCTTTCACTACGCATTTACCCATTTTTTGTCGTGGCTCAACTCTGTCTGCGTCATATTGAACAGTGGACTGACGTCAGCTAGGCATGTGCCTGTGGCCATATGTGCAGTAGCAACGCTTTGGCGCGGTAATTACTAATCTAGTGCAATATATAAATCAATCGTAAATGTTAATAACCGTCATCGCCAGACTTTCGTTCCACTTCTTATATCTTCTTACATGAACTTCCGTTACCGTTTAATTAGCTGATTTCGCTAGGGCAATCTGTCATCACAGTCATCAGAACATACCATAAACCCTAATGCATCAACATATTATTGCAATATTTTTTTTTTGGAACTTTTAGAGAGGTAAATTCGTAGACAGAGAAACCTATAGAAAAATTAACGCCTTCGTTCGCATTCGCACAAGAAAAAGATAGATTTATGCATACTTCTTGCGTAGAAATAAGACAGAGTGGTGTGATTGTTTGTCCCTTTCTCCGTGCCGCTTTTTTTGTTTAGCAAACTACACTTTGCTAAACAACTTTGACAGTTCGTAGCAATCTAAGGAGCTTACAAGTTGGTTTAAGTGAGAAAAAAGTGTTTTGTGAGCTTAATATTGGTGAATCTTGTTCAGTTCAGTTCTTAGAACAATTAAAAAATTTATCTAAATATGTTTAAAAGTCATAAAGATTATTGTATAACCTTAAACTACGTTATCGTCCTTTCTCAATCGAGGCCACGCTAATCATTAGTCTATAGGTTTCTCTGTCTATGGGTAAATTAAAGTTCATAAATCGTAAATATACTGGAGCAAAGAATATAATAAGTACATATTGGATAGTACTCTCCCAACTTTGCTGTTAAATTATTAAAAAAATACGAAAGTCAGAAACGCTGAAATAAATAGAATAAGCGTAGTGGTGGCGGGTCGTTGTCGAATTTTCAACGGACGAAATGCAACCGTTTTATTGACAACGAAAACAGTTGCAGAAAACGGTAGTCTTTGCAACTGGTTTGAAGACGGCTTAAAGGACGAAAATTACCTAACATGGAATAGAATTGCGTTTTCGTCGAGCGAAATAGTTGCAGTTTCTTAAAATTTTCAACGATTTGAAATTTGTGAGATGCCTTATTTAATTATTCGTTTTATCGATTGACTCTACTTAACGATGTAATGAACTTCACTGCATACTTTTTCAGGATTAGAACTGGCTGGGACAGCCCTTGCATTACCATTAATATTAGCGATTAACATTAGCGACTGTATTTTATCGACAAAAAGTACATTTTAATGTAAAGGCTGTTTCTCCGTCTATGTTTGTGAACGAACGCTGAACCAAAGACTACAATATAACGCGAAACGTTAAGGACAACGACGTGATGAGTGAGATAGATAGTTGCATTGCATTCTCGACTGTATTTATATAGTTGTAAAATAAATAATCGCACCAAGTTATTTTAAGATTGGTTAATTCAACGAAGAGTATTTGAACCCAGGTCATAAAACGGTTTCATCGTCGCAAAACGCAAAACGGTCTTTGTAAACGGTTCGTCATCGCAACCCCCACCCCTAATGCGTAGAACGGTAGGTGGAATCACTAATACTCCGCTAGGACTAGGAGTAATAGCACAGAGTAAATTACAAAATTGTATCTATACCGGGAAAGTAACAGTATTCTGTGGGTAGTATAATAATGGTTTGAAGTGGATTTTGATTCGTAAAAGTGATGCGATTTTGTGAATTGAGTGTCTGCGTGTGTTAACTATTAGAGAAAACGACGAAACAAATGCTTTGATTTTGATATAAACCTCAAGTTATTTTGATCGCTTGGGCGCCTTATGAACTTGAGTGGCTGTCGTCATCAACAGTCCGCTGGTTTAAGCTGTCCTCATAACCTCCCAAAAACTTAGCAATGTGACGAATCAGCATATTGTGAAGAAAAAATATGCATAATGGGTTTTTCAACAAGAACTTTGTTTTTCAATTGGGGCAACACCAACAACATGACAGTTTTGACATTTAGTTTTTTGACCTATTCGTAGTAGATGCTTTGGCAATTGCTACAATGAATTCAATTTTGTTCGAAAACCGCATTAAAATAATTAAAATCCACTATGAAAATGGTGGTTCTGTTAAAGTTACGTTTCGTAAAATTCGTGATATTTTCGGAAAACATAATCGTCCTTTTGAAACCGCTATTAAGAATTTGATCGCTAAATTTGAATCGACAGGCTCGGTACAAAATTTGCCAACACCAACGCGTGTTCGACCGGGTCGTTCAACCGAAAACATCGCAGCCGTGAGCCAGTGTTGAAGAAGATCCAAATTTGTCAATTCCTCGACGTTCTCAACAATTGGGGTTATCCAAAACCACCACATGGCGAATTTTGCGTAAGGATTTGGCTTTGAACAAGGTTCAACTGGTGCAGGAATTGAAGCTGACCGACCATTCACATCACCGTAGATTCGCTCAATTCATTCAGGAACAGCGCGCTGGTTTTTCTGAAAAAATCATTTTTTCAGACGAAGCCCATTTTCACTTGTCAGGGTACGTCAACAAGCAAAATTGTCCCATTTGGGCTTCTGAAAATCCTAAAGCGATTATTGAGAAGCCTTTGCATGCTCAACGTGTCACTGTATGGTGCGCTATGTAGTCTGGAGGCGTGATTGGACAGTTTTTTTTTCGAAGATGAGGCTGGAAATGCGGTAACGGTCAATGGATCACGCTGTCGTGAGATGTTAACATCTCAATTTTGGCCTATTATTGATGACATCGATATCACAAACATGTGGTTTCAACAGGACGGTGTCACATGTCACTCAGCCAATGAAACTATCAATTTATTGCAAACCAAATTTCCCGATCGCATAATTTCACGAAATTCAGCTGTTAAATGGCCAGCCAGATCGTGTGATTTAACACCACTGGATTATTTTTTGTGGGGCTATGTTAAGGACAGAGTCTATACGGAGCCAATCAAATCGATCGCGGCCTTAAAACTCAAAATCCGTGACGTGATTAATGAAATAGACACGCCATTGTGCCAAAAAGTGATTAAAAACTTTGACGAAAGAATCGACATCTGTCAGCGTGGTCGTGGTGGACATTTGCCAGATATCATTTTTCATTCATAGTTGCCAAACTTTTCTCTTCGTAATACAATAAAAATTTGAATCATCTTCATCTAAACTCTTTGTTTTATTTTGTTTTAGAAAACAAAGTTCTTGTTGAAAAACCCCGTATAAAAATGAAGATTCCATAAGAAAATGATAGATAGTTCAGAAGTGCTAGAACCCAGAGCCGTAAAGCCAGTTAAATAAAAAAATCTAGGTAATTTGGTAATTGTTATTGGTGATAAACTGATAAACACAGAGTACATTATATATACCTGGAAGTGATAAAGAATTTAAGAATCAATTTATTGGCATTGTTTTCAAACCACATTTAGATATATATAAATACACAGAGTACATATTAAATTCAATTGAGAAATTTTATGTGTGTTTTTTATTATGTGATTTTTTATTTTAACAATACATAAATTTCTCCTTTATAGTTAAATTTCTGTGACGATGTCTTTATATGATGATTTAGATACTATAAAAGCACGAACAACAGAAAAGGTAGCGGGATGGTCCTCGGGTATCAAGTTATTGCAATCCCAGTTACAGTTAAAAAAAGCGGCCGTAACTCAACCTAAAAGAGAAGCTTTACGGCGTACGACACAAGTGTGTATTTAATAAATTCTATTTAAGATTACATTAAGATTAATATTCGCTATATTTAAGTTTATGTAAATTAACTAGGTACTAACTCCAGTAATAGACTTAAAAAGTAAACAAAAAGATGAAGATGAATTGAATTCAAACAGCCCAAGTTTACAAAAGACATTCACACCTTCATTAAACGTTTCTGATTTTGATTGGAATGTTGCTAATGAATATGATCCAATGTGGCCAAATGATTATGAAAAAGTTGCCAAAGGTAAGACTTTGTATTTCACATAAAATATAGTTTAAAATCTTTATAATATACTATTACAGGATATGCAAGGGGTATGGCCAGATTTAGTGGATTATTTGTTAATGTTATGGGCCTCTTCAAAAGACCTATAAAATATAATTCTTTGGAGAAACTGGCTTCCATTAATATTGAGAAGCTAAATTATTTAATATACATTGCCACTGCTATACCTAACATAAAAACTGCTAAAATAGTATGTAAAATTAAAAAAGGAATCCCTACTAAGCATTTAAAGAGATTGAATCCTGGTGATTGATTTTGTCATACTAATAATTATTCATCTAAATAGTTTTCAAAGTTCTTTTAACTTCACTTACACTGATAAAATTTAATTTAGATTTTTGAGCTCTTTTGAAACCATGGTAGCTTGGGAGCTAAGCTGTAAATTTCAGCTGTACACTGTACTGTTGTGTACTATACATTGATCCATGGTTAGGTATGATCTCCACCACCAATGAAATTGCCTAATTACAATTTGTAACCACCAATTTACCATATGGTTGGTTGTGAAGGAAAACATCATCAGGAAACCTGCTTGCCTGAGCAGGAATAAAATCAAGATGTGACAGGCCAAAGACCGGATTGGCAGAATTATTGTGACCTAACCACAATACCAAGAGCCACAAAAAATTCTAGAACATCTAAAGTCTAACAATATGTAATAGATCAGGGTGGTAGATTAATTGCTCCATAAGCCAGCAGTGGGATGTTTATAAACTAACTTTATTTTTACTTTTAAATTTTACTATAGCAATTTTTGTGACTTCTATTATTTATAAATTCCAATTCTTCATTGCTCCATTGCCTCAATATGCCTCACTTGTCTGGAAGTCATTGTGGTATATAGACACATTTGTCTATTAAAAAGCAAGATATAGGTTTGATGAAAAGCAAGGTCCATTAACAAAGCCCTGTATGTGCTGCTGCTTTACTCTAGAATTTTTGAGAGCATTGTTGCTTCCCGATCAGACTGTCCTATTTTTTTAGCAATATATTAGCTTAAGTATGTAGCTCTGACTACAGTATGTATAATTAAATCCTGATTCTTAGCCAAAGTATATATAACTACTTTCATGCATTTTATAAAATCCCAAAAATCAAAATTGTAAAAATATTTCTATTTGTCATGGCATAAAAAAAGTTCTATGTACAACCTACACGCAGAGTTTTGCATAATATGTCAATGGTCAGTAGGGTAGTTGGCTAAAGTACTGAATTTACAACCACAAGATGTAGAGGACAAGATGAAGGATGCAGTTAGTGGAAGAGGGGGGGATGATCATCGTCAAACCTTTTATGCATAGAAGACAACTCAGGGAATTGTCAGAAAAATCTCGCTTGTTTTGATAAATATTACTGTTTAGCTAGATATAAAAAAAGAGAAAATGTCTAGACTGCCAAAGGGTACTCTGGTGTAAGGGTAATCCGGTACTGTGTTCAACAATACACCTGCCAAGCGTATCAAAAATGACAACTCTTTACAATGAGAGATGCCCATGTCCTGCAATCAATTGTAATGGGCTGATGAAGTAGAAGATGTACAGCATATTAATAAAATAAATAATTTTACCACCAGTATCAGTTATATATATGGTAGGGCCTCGATAATCCGAACACCCATTTACACCCTGTTCAGATTAATGACGCATTAGGTTTATACTATGTAGATATTATATCATCTTCAGGGTCAAAGTCATCCAGATCGCGGCCAGAAGTTTCCTCCAGTTTAAATAACAAGGGCCACAGAGTCTCCTAAGATTTTTTGATCAGATTTGAGGACACCTGTTCCCAACATTGAGGCAGAGAAAATACAGCTTTGTCAAATCTTTCATGGTGTTAATAATTTCTGATAATGTGAATTCTTAATCTTCTCCTTGCTGACCAAAACTTATGTATGTACAAAACAGTGAAATTTCGTCAATCGTCGAATTTCGTTCGACTGCAGATATTCTTCTGATTGCCACTGTTATATTCTATGAGATAACGAGCAGGGAGTCGTTTGGATTACAGAGGTTTTCGGATTATCGGAGGTTTGGATTATCAAGGCTCTACTGTAATTAAATATTTTTGCTTGTTAAATAATAATAATAAATAATTCCTATTAGAGCTTCTAGCAAAACGGCTCCAACTGGATGGAGGGGACAGAAATGAAAGATCAGAAAGGAAACGTAAATCAAGATTTGGTGATGATGAGCCCATAATTCCTGAAAAGACTCTTATTCCAATGGTAATGTAACTTTGGATCAATTATTTAAAAATATTTATTCACCTTAAAGAAATCCACCCCAGATCCACCCACCACCCACACCAGATGAGGAGAATAGACGGACACGCGTTTCTGAGTATCCACCCCAGGGTGGATAAACGGAATAACCCAAAAATACCCTTTTTTTTTTTGGATAGCATCTTTTCTCAGTTTCTTATATTGAAATGATTTTGTCGATTTGACCATGTTGATCGTGTATGGATGATCAACAATAGTACGTTAATGTTTTACTAGTTATTAACAGAGTGTTGCTGGATTGTGCCTCTTCCATTATAGGGAGCATTCACAAAATTGCCCTAAATTGATGTCTTCTGAGGTATTTTACAGCATTATTATTAACATATAGTTTTAAAATACCCTTTAAAACTCCTATCGGAAGAACTGTCCTAACAATAATTTTATAATAAAAAATATTACCTGTGTCCATGTCCACATGGGTGTTCTAAGAAGTGACTTTAGGCAATTCCAGAAAATCTAATGGTTGTTGATAGATGGTGGCATTACTACCTTGTTTATGCCAGATGTAAGTATCCAGACTAGTGACGAGCAGCAACATAAAAAATGCGAGACATTAGATACAGCAATCGTTATACTGCTTCCTGCCAAGCATGACAATTAAGGCCAACGGTAATGATAATGGTAGAGGTCTGTGTCCAGCAGTAGACTTTACCAGGTTGATAAAGAATAAGATTCGTCATGAAATAAATAGGGAGATACGTAAGTATATGTTTTATATTTGAATAGAAAATGATCAGAATTTTATTATTGTGTTTGTTAAAGCTGTAAAATTTGCATTTATCATCATCATCATTACAGTCCTACATAAGTCCACTGCTGTACAAAAGGTTTCCCCAAAGAAGCTGCCACTGGAGAACTTTTTCCCCAATTGGTTATAGGTTCTTCGACTTTATGGCTGACCCAATGCAATTTTAACAGTAACTCAATAGCAATAAACTGTATGTAGTACATGTGACAGCAAATGTGTTAACTTACTGATCTGATAGGCTCCGATAAATTCTATCAATTATGATTGATAAAAAGCGGATGGTGACTGATAGGCTTACATTACGCGCTCATGCAGGCGTCAATCACTGCATTACATGGTAGGTTATTCGTCAATCACAACCGTGATTGTTGTAAAACTGACAGTTTGTATGAGCATGTAATGTACGCCATAGACTGTTTAGGTTATTCAGGTTCTACTACAGATATCTTTACTAGGAATTCTATTACACATAGAAACTCATAGCATAAAACAATCATAATTTATTGTTTTCAGCAACCAGAAGAAGAGGAAGCTGAAGAAATATCTAAAAGAGCAGCCGGTGCCGCCATAGCCCCTCCACCATCATTGACTGCCGAAACTGCATCTCCGCCACCAGCCCCGCCAACTGCCCCAGTAACTGCACCTTCAGCTGGTTTCTCAATTGGCGGCTATGGTGCCAGCTCTGTTGCAGCTAAAATTATGGCTAAATATGGTTTTAAGGTGTGTATATTTATGCAATTTTAAGCCATCAATGCCTGCAATTAAATTAACAATATAAGCGTAAAACTTAAACACCACTTTTTATTTTTAATAGTTACTAGGCACTGCTGCCTATCTTCTGATTTGTTTCCCTCTGATGCATGTTACGACACCTACGGGATGTAATGGGGTAGTAGATGTTCTTATTCCTCTGCATTGAATATCATGAGTAAATATTCTCATAACTTGAACTTTATATCCTATATAAGTTTAAGTTTAAAGAAATTTATTTTCAAAAAAGACAAACAATGCCACTTACATGAAAATAATAATTACAATTTAGTATACTTATTCTAATGGTCGCCAAACACTCCGTCAGTAACTTCATAGCCTCAATTTTATGGTGAAAAACATTCAATTATATATTGTGATAGCTGAGACTTAAAACTACTAAATGAGCTTACTTTTTTTTATATTACATGGCAATTTATTATAAATCTGTGCTCCTTCAAAGGTAACGCTCTTTTTTGCTTAGTTTGTTTGTACCTTTGGTAATACAAGTAGGCTAGGTCGACGAAGACTGCGTTTACAAATTTGTGATTTATTTACAAAAGAGAAGTTAGTGTGGATGGTTTTTTAATATGTTCAGAGTTCAGAATATAGAATAAAACACAGAGGTTGAATATTGTTATGTATTAAGCTTGGTAGCATGACAAAAGACAAAGACTTCATAAGTGAACATTAAATTACCTAACATTCAATTTACTTTATTAGTTAACAAAGTAAACAAGTACCCCCAAATAAAATAACAATAAATCTTTGAATATGACAGTTTTATCATGTATTTTCCTAATTATAATGCAAGTATTTTATGTATGTAGTTGTTGAACATTCATAAGTTTTGTCTCTTTGAAAACTTTAAAATTTGCTGTTAAATAGGGATAGTGAAAAAGTATTTTTATGATTTTATTTTGTATTCTTTGAAGTTACTGTAACTTAGTTTTAGCTATATGTAGTTTAGAGCTAAACTGCAGCTGTAATAGCACAAGTGAGTGAGGAATAAATACACTTTCACAAAATGTCAGCGTAAAATAGCAGCTTAACTCTGCTGTGTTTTGTATAGTGAGCGTAGACTGCTGGAGATCTTTTTTATTGGATCTTAGTCCTCAAAAGTGAAAATGCAATTTTGATTCTTAATTCAGAATAAATGAAGATGTATGTGAGTCACTGGTGGATTGCATACTCTTTTGTCATCCTTATTCTATAACATTAAAATAAACAGTAGTGCACCCACTGCTGTGTTCCTGTTTATTTATTTAAAAAGTTAAATGTGGTACCTGAAGGTAAAGGGTATGTAGGGCGGACTTAATGCCATATGACATTCTCTGCTACACAACACTGGGTGCCAAAAACAATTGTTAGCAGGTGCGAAATATAATACATAAATAAATTGTACATATATTAAAATATACATGCAAATAGCATATATATATACACACACACACACACACACACACACACACACAAAGGTATGATAATACATACATACTTGCATATGTATAATGTTTTGGACAGGGGTTAATAAAAAATACAGTAATACAACTATTCGTTTTTAATTTAATTGTTATTTTATCAATATATTTATTAATTATGATTTTTTTTTGTTGAAGATATGTTTTCAATTTGAATGATTTTTATAAATAAGGCTATTTAATTTATTTTAGGAGGGTCAAGGATTAGGAAAAAAAGAACAAGGGATGTCTGTGGCTTTACAAGTGGAGAAGACATCTAAAAGGGGTGGCCGCATTATTCATGAAAAAGATGGCAATGTGATGCCTCCACCTGGTTTTGCTATGCCGCCGCTACCAGGTCCAGGTAAACTAAAAACCAATTGATTTTGTCATCCATCAGCTCTGGAACAGTTGTCTGCGGGACATATGTATTCCCAAGAGTTAAAGGAAATGCCAAAATAGCCACATTTGGCAGACAGATTTGCAATTGCAGTATCAGTTTGACATATGTTTGTGATGAAGCTCAGTTTGTTTAAAGTTTATTCAAGGTCCGGCATATAATGAGAAGGTTATCCCCCCTCTGTAAGAAGGGCAGACTTTGAATGACCTAAATGTTATAACCTCTGAAACTTGTCATAGATTTCACAATTCATTAATAAAACTTGGGATGAAGAAATTCCTCAATCGATAGATGTAGATGTCTATGGGCTGCAGAATCCACTTACCATCTGGTGGACTGTGTGCTCACTTGTCGCCTTTATTCTAATAAAACTAATAGTTCTCTATAGACCATAGAGAATCTATGGGCCAATGTTTTTGATTTCGTAATGATGATATTATAACGATGCTTGAAATAAAGACATTGTATCGTATTGCATTGTACAGTATGGGCCATAAATTTTTGCACTTCTGTAATCGATATAGTGTGAATACCGCGCGGAGGGGGGGGGGAGGGGTCGGGGCCAATCACCCGCGGTTCCTCACTTCTTGGAAATTGCTTCACAAGCATCGCTTTCGGAAGAACAACGCGCGTTCTGTGTAAAGCAATTTTACAAGAAAACGAACCTTACGTCGCCGCCTATTTCGATCGCATTACCAATTACACGATATTAATTAGTGTCCAAGTATTAATTTAATTAAATCATTGGTTAAAAACTTCAAGGCAACCTGTTCGACTAGCAATAATAATCAAACAGGCGGCCATAGAGCAGGAGGAGCGATGAGACCATGCCGCATTTCAACGAGTCTGTGCTGGGCGATCCAAGATTGTCTACGCGCAAGCGTTGAGATGATCTGACCCTGTCCATACGTATGTATCCTGATATGATATGATACCCTGAATGACTTTATGACATAGTTGGTGCGGAATTGGAATTAAAAAGTTTTTTTCTTAAAATTTAACACGCGGAATTGCAGGTGCGTTGCCGGCCTTTTAGAAAAAGAACGAAATTTTGTCTTTTAGAAAGGAGTAAGCTCTGTTTTAGAAGACGGTTAAGCTCTTTTTTTAATGAGCGCACAATTTGAAATTGTGCGCTCGTTAAAAATTTCAAATAGTATATCGTCTCTTGTGTTGATTGAAAATTGTAAACATATTACACCAAGAACATTAAAAAATAGTGGGATATTGTACTTTCGGTAAGTAAAAGAATTTTTTGATTTGTTTTTGTTGTTTTTACAACTAAAAATGGAGAGCAATATGTGGTTTCGATTTAATTTGTCTTAAAATTTCCTTCAATGGTCCGAGTAAAATACGGCAAATTCAATGGACCTTTGGTCATTACAACCTCCTTTCATTTTAGACCCTGTTCTTTACCAATGGAGTCAATTTTTTAATATTATTTTTAATTCGTTAATTATTTAATTCATGAACTTTTATACTATTTTGTATTTACTTTTATTTAATAATTATATATTATATCATCATCATCATCATCATCATTACAGCCCTTCACAAGTCCACTGCTGAACATAGGCCTCCCCCAAGTAATGTTACGTAACCGCTTTCAGTGCCTAGAGGATTGCAATGCAGTGGACGATATGAATGACAAGCTTCTGGAAACTGTCCATGCGGTCGGAGCTAAGTTCTGCAAGACCCGCCGCAGAAGAACACAAAAACTCTCCGATCACACTCTTAATCTCATGGCTGTTAGACGGGAGATGAGGCTGCAATCGTCAACAGATTTGACATCATACAGGCAACTGAACAGACAGATCTCTAAATGCATGCGGCGAGACTTACGCAACTTTAAAACTGCTCGTATTAAAGAAGCGATCAAGCGGAACCAGGGCTCCAAAGTCTTTGCCAGAGATCTGTCTGCCAGAAAGAGCCAACTGTCAAAGGTGAAGACTGAGAGTGGCAACATCGTTTCCGGGACACCTGAGATTCTGAGTGAGATTGAGAGGTTCTATGGGCAGCTGTACACATTATCGTTGGAGCCACATGCAAGCGTGAGTAACGATCCAAGAGCAAGTCTTACCCGACACTATTCCGAGGATATCCCGGACGTCAGTCTGAGCGAGATTAGAATGGCTCTCCAGCACCTTAAAAACGGCAGGGCCCCAGGCGAGGATGGAATTACAGCGGAGCTTCTGAAAGCGGGTGGAACACCGGTACTTGAAGTCCTTCAGAAGCTCTTCAATTCCGTCCTCCATGGTGGCACTACTCCGGATGCGTGGAGCAGAAGTGCGGTGGTCTTGTTCTTTAAGAAAGGCGACAACGCTCATGAAGAACTACAGACCGATTTCCCTTCTGAGCCGCGTCTACGTGCTGTTTTCGAGAGTCATTACGAATCGTCTCGTACGCAGACTCGACGACTTCCAGCCTCCCGAACAAGCCGGTTTCCGAAAAGGCTTCAGTACCATAGACTACATACATACCCTGCGGCAGATTGTACAGAAGACCGAAGAGTACAATCTGCCACTTTGCCTGGCATATGTGGACTATGAGAAAGCTTTTGATTCCGTCGAAATTTGGGTGGTGCTACAGTCCCTTCAGCGGTGCCAAGTTGACTGTCGGTATATCGAAGTGCTGAAGTGTTTGTACAGTAGGGCTACGATGGCTATCCGAGTACAGAACCAGAGTTCGAAACCTACCCAACTGCAGAGAGGTGTAAGACAGGGTGACGTTATATCCCCGAAACTCTTCACCGCTGCGTTGGAAGACGTTTTAAAGCTACTGGACTGGAAAGGATACGGTATTAACATCAATGGAGAGTACATCACTCACCTTCGATTTGCCGACGATATAGTCCTTATGGCAGAATCGCTGGAGGACCTTGGCACTATGCTCAATGACCTCAATGGTGTCTCCCAATGGATAGCTCTTAAGATGAACATGGACAAAACAAAGATTATGTTCAATGTCCATGTCACACCTATGCCGGTAGTTGTTGGGAGCACTATGCTCGAGGTTGTTGACGAGTAGGTACGTTTACCTGGGACAAATAGTCCGACTAGGTAAGTCCAACTTCGACCGAGAGGTCAATCGACGGATTCAACTTGGCTGGGCAACGTTCGGGAAACTACAACACATCTTCTCGTCAGGTATACCTCAATCTCTGAAAACTAAAGTGTATAACCAGTGTGTGTTGCCAGTGATGACTTACGGATCTGAGACGTGGTCCTTCACTGCTGGCCGTATGAGGACGCTCAAGGTCGCTCAGCGAGCTATGGAGAGGGCTATGCTCGGAGTTTCTCTGCGTGATAGACTCAGAAATGAGGATATCCGCAGAAATGAGGATATCCGCAGTAAAACCAGAGTGACCGACATAACCCAACGGATTAGTAAGCTGAAGTGGCAATGGGCCGGCTATATAGCTCGAGGAACCGATAACCGATGGGGAAGAAAGGTTCTCAAGTGGCAGCCTCGTACCGGTAGGCCTAGTGTAGGGCGACCCCCCACGAGATGGAGTGACGACCTGGTAAGACATGCAGGAAGTCGATGGATGCATGTGGCTCAGGACCGTGCTTTGTGGCATTACTTGGGGGAGGCCTATATATTATATATATTTACATAATTATTTATAGTTTTTTACGGATTTCCAAAAGGTGAAGAAGACATTAATTCGAAGATTTTTTCAATATCTATCTCGAATAAATCTTTGATGAACATGGAAACGTATGATTTCTTTTATTTGTATATTTCATTTCTAATTTTTATATTTTACTTTTCCCAACTTCGTGACCCATTACGAGGTCGAAAATGGATATCAATCGTCAGCCAACAGAGGCGTGGAGATTTTTTAAGCCAAATATTTCAAGCGTGGTTTCTTCAGGACATTTTTTGACTAATGGCCCGGCTACACGCTCCGTCTTGCCTGTGAGTATGCCTGCACAAACCGGTTTGTATAGGTAAGCGCGTGCGTGTGGACGGCAAGACGGTGGCTCGCGCAGGTGACTTGCCTAATCGTTGGGATGCTGAAGATTGGACTGCGCGGGCTTGGTATGCACGGTTTTGCCTGCGAGCTTACTTGAGCGTGTGACCGGTTCTTCAGTCCGTCTAAATTGTATTTGACGACACATGATGTTATAAAATCTTAAATTAAATAAAATCTGTACGCAATTATTCTAGGGATTTTTTATACGATTTCATAGGATTATACAAATCGTTGTCGGCGTTGTGGAAATTAAGAGTAAGAAATATTCCGACAGGAACAATAAAAATGAAGCTTATCATTTATTAAATATTCGCAATATATATGCAATAGTATAAGGTTCCGTTGAAAAAACCTCTTCTGGCCACATCATGACGTGACGAGCTCTCAAAACACTTTGAGGTTTGCACAAACCAGTTTGCGCGAGCTTATCTGCATGAGCCATTGTACAGTCAAGACTGCACAGGCCTGGACTGCGCAGGTAATGCGCAGAACGCGCAGAGCGCGAAACGTCGGGATAATAATAAAAAATAAATTAATGTAATTAAACGCGATAAAATCCGTAAATAATAGTTTTATTCAATGTAGAGTCTATGAGAATAAAAAAGGAAAAATACCAATTATTATATTAATAACCAATATTCGTAAAGAAATGGGTGACATATCCAGCGCTCTGTGTCAAAGAGTTTTCGAAAATCTAACGGCCAGGTTGTGGGAATGAATGAATTGACGGCTACCTGTACGATATTATTTGTAAGAAATAATTTTCCCTTTTATATTCTTCATTTTTAATAAATATTTATTTGAATACAATGTATAGTTTTATTTCATGGTAATTTCAAAAGTGCAAAAACTTATGGCCCATCCTGTATTAAGAAGTAACTACGTAACATATTGTAAAGTAGTTAAAAGGATTTCCACAAAGTAATCACCTGATTCTAATAATTATTATAAAGTATTACTTCTTAATTTTAACTAGATATTGAAAAGTAATTTTTGCACATGTACATTTTTGTTTTATATCTGTACAATGATCGGTGTAATTACTTGAGTCAGATTTGTTATTTTGAAAGTTTGAATATTAAAATTTTAAACTTTGATGTTCCTTTCGGGTTTTGCTCATAATCAAATCTCCGTATTACGGCAAATAGCTCTGTAAATACATTACAAAATTGTCAAAAATTACTGACAATCAACAAAAAACTTAACATAATAGTTAATAAACCAGATATACTTTGTTCATGTTACAGATTCACCGAATGCATCGTCAAATTCACCACAAATGTCAAAATCGGAACCTTCAATTACAGAAATTATGAAATCGCCAAGTAAAGTGGTGTTATTGAGAGTAAGTATAATTTATTACATTGAGTATTAAAACATGGTGGTTTAGGTTTAAATATATAACAAAAATAATGCGTAACAATACAAAACCTGCATCTATCAACTTCCTGCATATCTTAACAGGTCGTCGCGCTATCCAGTGGGGAGCCGTCCTACATTTGCTATATTTCACGATCGTTTGTCGGTTACAAACAGTCAGTTCGTCAGACTATTATATAGCTAACAGTACTAATGTTTATTAAGATTACTATTATTTTTGATAACCACTTCTGTGTCAATAGTCTAAAATTTCAAGGGCTAGGTTACAGTAAATGCAGCATTGTTTAATTTTTTTTACTTTTAATAACCATAGCAATATGAAAAATTTAGGTAAAATCATTGAATTATATATGTACTACGTACTATAGAAGCTACTTCCAAATAAAAAATGTGCGCTACTCTATGTATGAGTCGCGCATGGGAAGTTGGTATAAGCGCGCATTGCGCCTGCGCGGGCATTTTCTGTCGTCATAGATTATTCGACGTAGGTAGAATTATCAGTATGTAAAAATTGTTTTTAGATTGTTTTGTTAATTGTATCCAATAACTATAATTTTTTATTGTCATTTATTTTGCATATGTGCTAATTTAATATAATATTACACAATATTATAACACAACTACATTCTGATGATTTATTTGAATATTCTAAAAGGTGTAAAGTATAAAAACACAACATTTTTAATTCAATATTGATTACATGTAATTTTTATTGAAAGTAATTTTTTACTTTACCACTGGTTCGAAAGAAAACCACTGTCCTGGGAAGAACCAGCAAAACCCAGCGGGACTCTTTTTTATATAAATTTTCCAATATGAATGGTACCAAAGTTTTTACAATATTTGCAAGTTAGCGAAAGCGAAATTGAAAACAAAACGATGCGATAGTTCTGGTTATACGACAATTTAAAAAAATCTCTTTCTAAAATAGTCTGTTCAGTAAAATATTTTACCTACATTCGGTTTTGTAGTTCAGTTGAACATAGTGAGTGTTTGGAATGGGAAATCTAGTGCGTAGTACATATATATATCTAGTTGTTTTATTTATCGATATATATATATATATATATATATATATATATATATATATATATATATATATATATATATATACATATATATATCTAGTTGTTTTATTTATCGATATATATATATATATATATATATATATATATATATATATATATATATATATATATATATATATATATATATATATATATATATATATATATCGATAAATAAAACAACATCCTACACATGTAAGTTCCATTGCCCTGCAACATTTATAGGCCTTTCTTAATTTTTGAAAGTTTTTGGAACGAAGAAATTTCCGTAGCATCCGCAGGGACTAAGCATGTCTTTAACAGCTTCGCTGTCAACTGGAATTGGTGACGTCATAGGAAAATCCGTTGTTTTTTTTTATAAAATATGCATGAAGGACGTTTCAATATTGTTATTTTGGAAATATTTAACTATTTTTAGAAGGTTTTGGTAAGAAAATGCAAAATAAAAAAAATCCGCGAATTTGCGGACCTGGCACTAAGATTGACATTTTTAACCCCAGTGCCGAGTCCGCAATTTCGCTGAGTAGTTTCTTTTATGTATTATGGTTTATTTAAAATTAACTATGATATTTAAACACAAAGAAAATAGTAGTTTGCTTAAATTCTAATACATTTGGTAAGTGTAGCAGTGCCGGGCGCGTACTAATTCGTAGTAACCAAGCGACGCTACTCCGCATATTAGCGGGGCCGGCACCCCGCGCTCACCCCGCACTCCGCTAATTCGCGGAGCTGGCAGCGAAGTTGTTAAGGTATTATTTCTTTATCGCCATAAGCGTCTTAAATCATCACATAAAATTGAAAATTTATAAAAAATCATGTGTGTGCTTGCTGCACAACAGACTGTCACCGCATATTGTGTCTCTGACGTCGTAAAAGGCAACAATGGCGGATTGCGGATACTGTCTCCTATATGGCAAATGTAAAACATGACTACATCAGCGACGAGAAGCAGTAGTAAAGGTGCGAGAAACCCGGTCCTCGCGGGTGATCGCAAATCTACGCCAACCGTGGCCAATATGGCAATTCTTTTCTTTAATTTGAAATGCCCACTTCCAGTTTTAAATTGTTGTATGATAAAGACTAAAAAATATAAAAAACGATTTAGAAGATTAAATATATGTTATGACTTCCAAATTGTTACGTGCGAGTTGAGCTAAAATGCCGATTAGGATGAGAAATGAACGTATTCTTCCACACACACACACACAAGCATACATTTAATTGTAATCAATAGTTTGAGCGTTATCTATTTTTGTACCTACATTTTATTACTTAAGGCGAAGTGGGCGCCAAAAGCAGACTTTTAACGCTTTATAGGTGCGCGGAAAATCAATTTTTTGTTATTAAATACTACGAATTCACTCACAATTTTTTTATTCATTATGAAAGTTTAAGGGCTGTAATGATGATGATGATGAAAGTTTAAGATTTTTCCTAGTGAATTATGGTGGCCAAAACACGATTGACACATTTTGGCTCGATAGAAAGAGATCGCAAAGTTTTTTTTGTATAGGATAGGGTGACAAACGAGCACACAGTCCACCTGATGGTAAGTGGTTGCTGTAGCCCATAGACACCTTCATCTATCCTCGATTACAAATCAAAATGCAGATGCGTTGTCACCCGTGAGGTCTAAGATGGAATGCCTCTAAAGTATTAAGTTTATTATTTTTTTTTATTAAGTTTCCTCCAAATCTACAATTTTGGCTACGCCCAATAAAGAAAAAGCAGTTTCATTCGAATGTAATTAAGGTAATTTATTTAAATTCTGGCTATGTGTTCACCAGTAAATACGTGAATGAATCATGGGTTTAATTTTTTTAAATAAAAGAGTATAATATATTATTTTAAAAAGAAATATCAAATAAATGTACGATTAAATTGCGCGCAGGACGGCCGAACAGGAGCATATCACCGCTCCCTCGTCCCGCCAGTCGTTAGCAGCACTTCGTAAAGAGCACCCTTGTACAACTTTATCACGCCCGCTGTCGTCATATAAACGTATAACAATATAAAAAATATTGATAACCGTGGTATGCCATTGAGAGGTAGTGAAAGATTGAAAAATTAGGCATCCAAACCGGTTTTAGGTAAAACCGGTTTGGATGCCTTCCTTAGTCCTAGTATCCATTCTAACAGTGAGCTAGCAGTAGCAAGTACTAAACATGTAAATATACTAAACATGTTTATAATACTGACTGATAACTAAACATTTGTTATAGGTATGAAGGAACTCGTATGTAACAGATATACTCTGAGGAAGTGACGGCTCCGTGGCGCAGTGGCTAAGTAATGAGTGGCTGCGCTGGGGGCCTCGGGTTCGAATCCTGCATAGAACAAGTATTTGTATGGCCTACAAATAATTGTTCCGGGTGTGGATGTGCTATTTATGTTTGTAAACTGCCTCCACGATACAGGAGAAAATCCTAATGTACTTTATGAAAAATACTGCTAAATTATACTTGAGTGTGCCTAGGCACATGCCTAGTTTATTTTCATATTGAAAAGTACTTCATCATTATTTAATAAAATACAAATCGCGTTATATCTAATATTTATTTCGATATATTTTAAAATGTATTAATCGACAAAACATTAGGCAACAAACGAAGCTACGAAAATATTCATGTGCTGTTGTCGTTTTTTTTTGTCATCCAACCGTCCAGTAATACCATTTTGAGCCTTATCCTATTACATTATGCAAAACATGACTGTATATAGATATTTATCTCTCGAATATATCGATACTGATTAAAAATATCATTATGATATATATCGATATAAATTTCACTTGCCCATCCCTACTCGTCGCTATTGCCACATGAGTAGATAAACGGAATATTGCTAGCAGCTAGCTAGCCGGATACGCGAGGGGCTCTGTGCGCCGATCGCATGCCCGCGTCTGCTTCATCCACTAAAAATCTACGTGAACACGATACCATTTCGTCTTAATAGAGGCCATTGAACCTCAACGTCGCAATTAAAAAAAAATTGGCTGTCGTTACAATATACTAGGTGGTTGTAGTGTGTGTGTGTGTAGTGGATGCTTGCACTACTGTGCGTTGATCTGAAGGGTATAGAGAGCATGTATAAAAACAGGCTATGAGCCTTTCCGTCTTAGTCTTCAGATGTGACAATGGCTGCGTTTGGCAGAAAAAAGCGCTAGGAAGCGCTTGTAAGCAAAATGGCGATCGTAAGCGGTAAGCGCTGTCAAATCGTAAGTAGCTATTTTCCTCTAGGATACGAAGTTAGCTTTAACCGGGGAACCTAACCTAATTTAAATATATATTTGTAAAGTATTCATATTAAAAACTTACCAATCATGAATTTTCAATAACATGTATAATATGTTTATTCATGTCATTATATTACTTGAAACAAATATCGCACAAAACAACTCATAACTTTACTTCAAAACAAACAAAGTAAATAAGCAAAATGGTGGATTGAGTCAGCGCTACTGAAGTTAGCAAACGTGTCCTGGCTGAAAACTGTTTAGTTTCGCCATTTTGCTTACAAGCGCTTCCTAGCGCTTTTTTCTGACAAACGCAACCAATGTCTCTGTAGCTTTCTTTGCTTGAAGTTGGCAATAGGTGTCAATGGACTGCAGTAACCAGGTGTACTAGTGTACTAGTAAGTGCAGGAATCAGGTGTACTGTAAGTTCGTTTGTCACTGAAGTATTACGAAGTTAAAATGAAATATTTAAAAATTAGTAAATATATAAAACAAAAATAAAGATCCAACCGTCCCGGGTCCAGTAGATCGATCGAGGTAATTTTCGAGCACGGCTACCGGCGAGTATTTATAATGAATTGCTTCTGATCCACGAGACCGTACATCAGACCAAGCAACTAGTGTAGACCCCTGTATACTAGGTCCTGTCTATCCGTCTGAGTATTTACTCAGATTAAGAATGATTCGAACAACCTGAGATGACATGCCTAAGTGATTTAGCTGAATAGCGACAACCTCGACGTCGTCGTCAACGTAACGTCGAAGGTGCCATCCTTTCCATCTCCGATAATTGTTGGTCTTAACGTGTTCATTTATCGCACGAACAAACCCTCGTTTTGCGCACAGAGGTCACCATAACGTAGCCAGTGAAGAAAGGCAGCTGAGGAAGTCTATACTGTTTAGTCAACCTTGTATACAGCTCCCAGTAGTGAAGAGGCTCGGGAGCAACTTCTAGTCGAGAACTTTTTGGAACTGTTGGGCGAGGACAGCGTGGCACACCACCAACCCCTTAATCCAGCAGTGCAGTTCGTCGAGTCCCGGACTTTTCCAGTTCAGGACCCTACGGACTGACTCGGCTACGTCGCCTGGCGTTATGATGACGAATTCCATGGGCGTAACACTCGCACACTGACTCGTCACAACTTCGTCCAAGGGCCTTGCTGTTAACAGACTAATAGGAGGCTCCGCATACCGTCATACCGTTGTCACCGTCATACATAGCGTTGACGGCTCCTTTTTATTTATAAAACCTCTTCTGGTAACTTTGGAAGAGACGATTCTGGTTGAAGCGCCTTGCCCTCCCGTTGTATCGCCGAATCCGTTTCTCCCAATCGTCGTATATGCGCTCCGTTAGTTTATGCTCGATATCCGGCCGGGACAAACTAATGTGTCCCAGCAAACGTCATTCTAACGGTGCGCATAACTCTTGGCCTATTATTGCCCGACCTGAGGCTTACCAGTCTGCCGGTGAAGACTGTTGCCTTTGCGATGACTTTGTGTTGCCTTTTTCTCGAGGCTTTGTTTATTGATGCATCCAACCGTGGAGTTTGGCGCCAATCATACGACAGACAGTTTGCTCGGTGTCGGTCATAGATGGCTCCTGGGCGGTATGCAGAACCTCCCAACTTCTTTCTCTTTCGCTCTAAAGTATGCCTGCAATGCATTCCTACTCATATGGATTGTCTATCGCATGCGGCGTAGAAGACCCTGCCGACACTAAGCCAGCTGGTGGGGATAACGGATGCGAAGCGCTGTTGGGTGGTGGTGCAGCATCTCGCACTCGGTGCGGTGATGTAGCGTCCAACGCCTGCTCCGGATGCACCCTGGCTACCTTTAAGCAGGCTATGCGCGTTACTCAATGTGCCATCATCCATTTCATGAGCGTTAATTATCGGAGGCAACTAGGCCTGGCGCCGATTTATGGTGCAACCATATTTACAAACGGGCCTTTGCACCCCAATTTCGGCGTAGCACAGCGCTTTTAACTCCTGGCAAGGCGCTGACTGACTGCACCGACGTAGCAATTTTTGTCACTTAATAGGGTATTTTAAACCATGTAAAAAATATATATTGATGAGGTTTTATAAAAAGTAAACGAGAAGTATTGATTTCTTATTCATAAAAATGCATTATTAATTTTATAATTCAATTGTAAGAATATTTTTCATCTGTACCTTAAATCTTCAAAACGCTATCCGCCATATTAGAATCCGTCGTGACGTCATTGGTTAAGTAAACTAAAGACTTATAGCTAATGTGCCGAATTTTATTTCAAAATTTTTCCAATCATCATTATAGACCGGGAGCTGGTGACAGGTGACGTTCCACGATTTTGTCGTGCATGCCTTTTTAAGGCTTGATAACTAACCCTAAAATATCAAAGATTGTAGGGGCTTTAGCCCCCCCGCGCGTCCTCTTCATAAGGAAAAGCGTTTTTCTTTGTGTAGCGAATTTTCGTGTTTTTCCGTGATAGTATACTGCATGCCCTTGTAATATACGGAAGTTCAAGCAAATTGAAGCTCTAATAATTGATGGCATGCACCCCGCAGCGGCCCAAGATGATCAAAGGGTCCTGAAAACCTTAAAAAAATTAAAGGGCAATTCCGTGTTTTCAAATTGCATGCCGATGTAAAGAATGGAAGTTTTTGTAATAAAAACACTCTGAAAAAATTGGCATGCGCCCCTATATTTGCATTTAGGTACAACACACCAGTGATAAAGATGATAATTCATTATTAAAAATCCAAAAATATCATTACTTTGGCAAAATCGGCAAAATCCTAGAATAGTGACGTCACGAGCTTCCCAGCATGGCGGCGAGCTTTTTCGCGCGAAAATTTAACATGATAAATTAAGTAATTTTGATGGCACTATTTGGTTTGTAAAAAAATATTATAAAAATCATAGTGATTCATTATCACTAGGATTCATTTAAAACACTATTTGAAAATGGATGTACCCTATTCTACATAAGTGGGCGATGGCGCCGTCATTTCCCTACCTACCTTTTTATTTATTATTGTATAGTAATTTATAATTTATATGTACAATATTATTATTTTAATTTTTCCAGAATATGGTTGGACCAGGGGATGTTGATGAAGAACTGGAACCAGAAGTAAAAGATGAATGTAACACAAAGTATGGTGATGTAATAAAAGTGCTGATTTTCGAACTACCTAATGCTCCAAATGAAGAGGCTGTACGAATATTTGTTGAATTTAAAAGAATTGAAAGTGCTATTAAGGCTGTAGTAGACTTAAATGGTAGGTTTTTTGGTGGAAGACAAGTAAAGGCTGGCTTCTATGATATGGAAAAGTTTAATGCTTTACAATTAACCGAATAGCAAAAATTTAATTTAATAAATTTTAGATTTAAAAATTAGTCTTGATTTTTATGTTTTGTATTTTTATGATACTTCTTCTGATAAAATCTTCAGACAAGGTTTTGCTTGGGGATACATTGCAAAATGATGGACCGTTGCCAAACATATATTTACACTTAGGGCTGGTAACGTTTAAACTTCATCAAAACGTTTTAGACCAACAAACTAAATTCCCTTCATTCTCAAGATATTGGTAAAGGTTATAGATAGATCTACGAAGCTTTAATTACGATGTCTTTACAAGGCCAACAACATGTTTACCGTAGAGATAAATCCACGGAAACTGTCCTGATAAGTGTTATTAACAGGATCGAAATAGCGCTGGAAAATAAATAAATAGCACTTTGCCTTTCTAGATATTAACCTGACCTTGTGGTCATTGCCATCTGCCAAAGTACCTTATTGTTATTTATACAAAAAAAAACCTAAACGCTAAAAATAACTGGTGTAAGTATAAAATATTAGTTAATGCTGATAAAACTGATATACTAAAAAGAGACAGTCGGACAAATTAGTTACGTTGAGGCTTGAGGTACTGACATGTGTTACTGGTACGGTTACGGGATAATATTCGGTAAAATAAACACAAGTGTGGACGCAACTTAACGTGTTGCGTGCCTCAGAGTTCTATCCTCGGTTCATTGCTATTCCTTGTGTACATAGACAAGATAAACCAAGCAGGCTTACAGGGTCAAATATCCCTGTACACAGACGATACGTGTTTATTCTATTTTGGAAACAATGTCGCTCATATCATAACACTAGCTCAAGGAGACTAAAACTTGTTGCATCAATGGTTTTAGTATAATTTCTTAACTATTAATGTAGCCAAGACCCCAAGACCTCGTATATAGTTTTCAGCGCCAAGAACAAAAAAAAAACTCCCCAATCACCTCACTTTGACTATTTACGGAGAAATGTTACGAGAAGAAAAAATCAAATAAATATCTTGGACTGATTTTTTTACAGTAATATAACTTGGAATGCACATACTTACACACATTAAAATAAACTTTCCTCTTTCATTGCCGCCTGCACAAAATAGTTCGATATAGTCCGAACTTTGAGTATTCAAACTACTGGAGAGGCCATGCACAAACTAAGTAGATACACGACGCCATGCGCGTTGATTCCTAAACAAAAAGCCTGTCAATGTCAGGGGGGCGCAAGAAAAACACACTACTGTATACTTCACTACAAATGAAAAATTGAATCACGTCACTATACACGCACACTACAGCATTTGTGTTCATGTTCATTGCATTTACACATACTATCAAATTATACACGTGTCGATACACATACACGAGACCATGCGCGTTGATTCCTAAGCAAAAAGTCTGTCAATGTCAGGGGGGCGCAAGAAAAACACACTACTGTATACTTCACTACAAATGAAAAATTAAATCACGTCACTATACTTGCATATACTACAGCATTTGTGTTCATGCTCATTGCATTTACGCATACTATCAAATTATACACGTGTCGAATATACATTCTACACAGCTGCGCACCCATGCGAACGAGGGCTAGGGCGTCCCCCCAAGGCGACGCACACCAGCTCGTCCCCGTTGGTGTGGAATGCAGCGCGCAAAGCGGCGATGGGGACCGCCACCCGTCACGCACAGCCCGACACGGCGGAAGGTGGAGGACGGAGTGCAGAGTTGGCACGTGGAATGTTAGAGGAGGCATGAGAGATAAGACGAATGAGTTGATCGAAATAATGAAAGAAAGAGAATTAGATGTCGTGTGTATGTCGGAGACCAAACGGAAAGGCAGTAGTATTGAAGAGCTCCCTGGCGGGACGGAGCTATATGGTCCGGAGTCCCGGAAAGCGAGAACGCCTGCCAAGGAGTGGGAGTGCTGTTGTCGTCCCGGTTGGTCGATCTTATGACTGAATACAAGGTTGTGAACTCAAGACTTCTCTGGGTTCGCTTCAAAATGGGACTGACGAAGTTATTCCTTTTGGCTGTTTATGCGCCGGTAGCTTCGTCGTTCAGGGCTGAGCTGGAGGAGTTTTGGGAGAATGTAAGAGAAGTTCTAGATTTGGTTAAGGGAAACGAAAGAACTGTTGTATGTGGTGATTTGAATGGATGGGTAGGTATCGCTCGACCAGGATACGAGTCGGTGCTTGGAAAGTTTGGCGATAAAAGGGTAAATGATGCTGGCAAGCTTATACTGGCTGTATGCAAGGAAAAGGGTCTTCTTGTGACAAACACTATGTTTAATCACAGGAAGATCCATATGTACACTAGAGAAAGAAAGAATGAGAGAAGTATGATTGATTTGTTGCTGGTGGATGACCGACTGCGAAAACAGGTGATGGATACACGAGTGTTCAGGGGTGCTGACCTGGGAACGGATCATTATCTAGTAATTACTAGATTTAGGGGTTTGTTCGCGGGTTGGCGCCACCGGACGGCGGTAACAGAACCACAGTCGGTCTGTCGCATCCGAAGCTGGAAGCTTCAGGAAGCGGATACTAGGGACAAATATCACACGAGGGTAGCCGAAAAGCTTGACACCATCGATGGCAGGAAAGAATGTGTGGAGAGAACATGGCAGAACCTTAGGGATGGAATGGTAAGTGCAGCGGAAGAAGTATGTGGTACGACAAAAAGAGGTAATAGTAAAAGAAGAGATGCATGGTGGAATGATGAAGTGAAAGAAGCTGTAAAAAAGAAGAAAAAAGCATGGTTAGACTACTTGGCCTCTAGTAACGATGAGCATATGAGAGAGAAGATGAAAGAAAGATATAAGCTGCAGAAAGTTCATGCGAAAACATTGATTGAGGAAGTACGTGAAAGGTGTAGAATAGAAGCGGACGAGAGGTTGTCGCACAACTTTAGGGAAAACTCCAAACTCTTCTGGAAAGAGGTTGGAAGGTCCCGGAGTGGTGCGACAGCTTTAAGAATGAACAAAGTGCTTTCGAGAACCAATGACGTCCTCTCAGTAAAATCGGACGTCATGCAGCGATGGAGTGAATTTTATAGAGAATTGTATGCGTGTCATGATCTTAGTGAAGGATCCGGGAGTGACGCCGTGACTGGCACGCCAGACACGGACCTCGATGACACTGAGGTCATCAGCATGAAAGAGATTGAACGTGCGATTCGAAGTTTGAAATGTGGTAAGGCTGCGGGACTAGACAGAGTTACTGCTGAAATGGTCAAGTACGGTGGGCCTCGCGTCTGGGACAGCTTTCATCTGCTGTGCAATTTGTGCTGGCGGACGGGAGATGTCCCGGATGATTGGGGATCCGCGGTCATTGTGCCTTTATATAAAGGTAAAGGTTCACATTTTGACTGCGGGTGCTATCGGGCGATCAGCTTGACCAGTTTAACAAGTAAAGTTTATTCGAAGGTTTTGACACGCAGGATGCAAGAGAAATCGGAAAGATTCTTATGGGAGGCACAATGCGGATTTAGACCTGGAAGAGGATGCACGGATCAAATGTTTTCTCTCCGCATGATCGCGGAGAAGCTTCTGAGTGTTAACCAGAGGATTTTCTGTGCTTTTGTGGATCTGGAGAAAGCATTTGATAAGGTTATAAGGAAGAAAATGTGGGAACTGTTGCCGGGATATGGTGTGGATGGTCGATTGTTAAGGGCTGTGCAGTCACTTTACTATGACTGTAAAGCCTGTGTGCGGGTAGGGCATGACCTGTCACCCATGTTTAGCGTCCAAGCGGGCGTAAAACGGGGTTGTGTCATGTCTTCCTGGTTGTTCATACTGTATCTCGACAGCTGTTTACAGAAGCTGAAAGATAGCTGTTTGGGTGTGAAATTGGGTGACATAAAAGTTAATTGTCTGCTGTATGCTGATGATGCAGTGCTTATTGCACCATCAGAAGCAGAACTGCAGGCATTAGTCACGTGTATGAAAGAGGAATGTGAAATTAAAGGTCTCCGTTTGAATGCTAATAAAACTAAGGTTCTGGTATTTGAAAAGGACGAAGAGAGAACGAAATGTGAAATATGGGTAAATCAGGAATGTCTAGAACAGGTAAATGAAATTGTATACTTGGGAAGTGCTTTCAGCCGGGATGAAAGATGTGATTCAGATGTGGATAGGCGTGTCGCTGCCGGAAACAAAGTCAATGGTGCCCTGAATGCATTAGTAAAAAGGCAGGGCGTGGTGAAGAGTGCACGCCTTGCAATACATAACGCAGTGTTGGTACCGACTTTGTTATATGGCAGCGAAACCTGGGTATGCCAGAAGAAGCATAAAAGCAAGTTGAATGCAGTGGAGATGCGATCTCTTCGTAAAATGTGTGGCGTTAACATAGCCGACCGAAAGCGAAACGAAGAGATTCGCAATATGGCAGGATTGAAAGATGACCTTATCACAAAAATTGATAGGGGCGTACTCCAATGGTTTGGGCACGTTGAACGAATGAGTGAAGACCGAATGATGAAGAAAATATATAGAGCGAAAGTAAATATTAAAAGGTGTCGAGGTAGACCGAGACTAACTTTCGAAGACCATGTGAGCAAATTGCTCGAAGAGGGGAGGGTCAAGAGTACTCGGATACCTAGACGTGCATGTATGAAGAAGTTAATGAACCTGAAAGAAGCGAAAGAGGTATGTAAGGATCGTGACACTTGGCGATCTGTTCTCTCTGGCTACCCCGTTAGGGATTGTGCGTGACGATAAGTAAAGTAAAAGTAAAGTCGATATACATACACGAGGCCATGCGCGTTGATTCCTAAACAAAAAGTCTGTCAATGACGGGGGGGCACAAAAAACACACTACTGTGTACTTCACTACAAATGAAAATTCGAATCACGTCACTATACACACTACAACATTTGTATTCGTGTTGATTGCATTTACACATACTGTCAAATTATACACGTGTCGATAGACATACACGGGATCATGCGCGTTGATTCCTAAACAAAAAGTCTGTCAATGTCAGGGGGCGCAAGAAAATCACACTACTGTATACTTTACTACAAATGAAAAATTGAATCACATCACTATACACGCACACTACAGCATTTGTGTTCGTGTTCATTGCATTTACGCATACTACCAAATTATACACGTGTCGATACACTGGTGCCCCTGTCACCATGCGTAAGAAACGTAAGGCGAGGACTATGTCGATGTTGTTTATCGATAAACAAATCATCATAGTCCGCATAAGTTCAGCGTTGGTAAAAGTGATTTCTCGTATATTTTGATTCATTACCTACAGCCCTTCACAAGACCGCTGCTGAACATAGGCCTACTCCAAGGGGTGCCACAAAGCACGGTTCTAATCCACCTGCATCTATCGACTTTCTGCATGTCTTATCAGGACGTCACTCCATCTATTGGGGGGTAGCCCTGCACTTCACCCACCGGTACGAGGCTGCCACTCGAGAACCTTTTCCAACCATAACCATAGGACCCACAGAACACCTAATATAACGAAATAGAAATGCCTTTGTTTCAATTTACTTGCGGTACCACTGCCGCCGCTAGTCTCCCCACTCCTTGCAGGTAGTTAACACACTCAACTCATATACGCTAGTGCTTGACAAAAAACTATCGATAAAATATCGACACGGAATAATGTAGGTAATAAATATGTGATAAAATAAAACAGTATAATGATATGAATATGAAACGTAAATTTAATGAAATTAACTTAATGCTATAAAAAAACGTAAAGTAGAAAAAATAATTAATTACAAAGAGTAAAACTTATACAGTAAATTAGAAAAAAAAAATTAAGACATTTTCATCATTTCAAAAACAAAATATTTATTGAAATATTTATTTATTTATTGTCCTGTAAAATGCAAATATTTATTTAAAAGTTGCCTTTTTGATAATTTTTGTGCTGAGGTTTTCATCAAATGGTGAAGGCGAATATCTGTATACCTTTCTATAATACATTTTGTTAACAATATTACATGGTTTTCCATTGGTCCCTGATCAAATTGATGAAAATCGATTTCTCTGAATACTTCAATGCCAATGAAATGACGTAAGGCTCTTGATGTTATCTGCTCTTTAAACTTTTCAAAATTTTTGACTAATTCAGTATCTACATTAAAAGTTTTAAGAATTGGTTAAATTTTTTTACAAATCAAAATTACGTCAGCGCTAGGAAAAATAAGACCACCGTTACCTTTCAACCGTATCAATTTAAAATTGTCTTTAATAGCACTGGAATTCAAAAGAGCCGAAATGCAAGTTTCGCATTTAATTTTGTTTATTAAAAAATGTACCACATTTCCTGCTATGTAGCTTACTACTTCCAAACTAAATTCTGTCATGATATTTTCCGTTTTCAAAACTTCATCAAATTCTTTAATATATTCTTCATTTTTCATTTCTTCTTCAATCATTGGTGATAAAGTAGATTTATTCATTTTTTTCACTGATGAAGAACAAGTCAAAATTGAAATATTTTCAAGTGCCATGCAATTACAGTTTATTAATTAGTGATTTAATTATTTCCGTTTCGTTATACATTTTTAGGTTTTTTATATATGCTTCCATTTTGTTTAAAAAAATGAACACGTTATCTTTGTTTTTGAAATTTATGGGTTTCTTATAGTGTAACTGATTAATATTTCGTGAATTTAAAATATCAAACAAGTCATTAAAATTTTGCAAAAAATCTACTGTGCCTTGAACATCAGTGAACCCAGGTTGGCTAGTTTTGGAACAAAAAATTAAAGCTCCTAGCCACACTACTGCTCATCATTTGTATCGCCAGCTTAACTTTCATTTTTTGGTTGAAGAAATAAACATGGCGACGTCTTAACTTATTTGCAAGATGCCAATGTTCTTTTTCCTGTAGATGGTTAAGATGGACCAGGTACGACCACTTTATTAATCTACCAAAATTTTCTTTTAATGTTGGGCTTGATTCGAATGCATTTCTTACTAGTTTTAGCATGTGGCAAGCATCCAACAAAACGTAAACTGGTTTATGTGAAACGGGATGGTTAAAACAAGTCTTTATATTATTGACGTCAAAAGAGCATCCGGGAATTTTTGCCATTGTAAGATTAGCAGAACAACCGTCAAACGTCAGAGAAACAACTTACAACGCCGTTGTGCTTAAAAGTTCAAGACACTGTTTCACTAGGTTTGACTTTTGCTTACCTGTTACACCATCTGTCAGAAAGTATCCGACAGGTATTTTCCATGCCCCATTAATTGCAGTAACAAGGAATACTAAAGCCTCTAGCTTCACACAAATTATCCCCACCATCGTTTAAATTGTTTCCGAAATTGACATAACCATGCATACATTTCCCATCCCATTCGATGCGCTGACGAATCGCCATCTCATCCAACACCAAATTACATAATATTGGATATTGTGTAGATTGAACTTTAGATTTTATAGCATCAAGGGACTCTGTGGTAAAACGATATTCTGCGTCAAAAGATTGATACCATTTTTTAATGGTTCTGGGATGAGGCAAGCAGGTCTCAAACTTGCGTCTTACATAAAGATATGCTTTTGGCGAATAAAAATGTAGCGTCATCGCAAAACTTCGAAGGCTCGGTGAGTATTTTTCACGTGTTAATTTTTTAGATTTTAATTTCTTCTCACATCTTTTAAATAACTCTTTTGTGTTAACGTTGGTGTTTTCTAAAAAAAAGGCTTGGTCGCTATTAATTAATCTATTTGATTGTAATTCCTTTATTATTTCTTGCAGCTCTATAATTTTTTTTCTATATCTCCGGTTTTTACCTTGTAAACTTTTTATTTTCGATCGTTGAGTTTTTATAACATTTTCCTTTCGTTTATAATACGTTTTATTTTTCGTTTTCTGGGAGTTTCCATTATATCCAGATCTAACTGTATCGCTCGCTTAGCAGATTTGGATGACATAGATGGTGACGGAGATTTTGATGGTGTTACGTTAACTTGGATATCTGAGACCTGAAATAACATGTTTTTTAACTTAATAGTTACTTTGCAAAAAGTAACTATTAAGTTACTAATAGCTCTACATCTATCCTTTATTGCAAATCAAAATATAGATGCGTTGTCACCCGTGAGGACTAGGATGGAATGCCTCATTTCCAGTAAAAAGGGCCTCCGGCCACCGGCACTCACCAAGCGAAATGCAGAGGTAAACCGCTACTTCACGCTGGTTTTCTGTGAGGTCGTGGTACCATCCCGGTTCGAGACGGCCCATTCGTGCGACAGCAAGACTGACTTCATTTCAGTATAATTACACAAAATGTCGTAAAGCGTTTTGTTTCCGAATTATAAAGTATCAAAAAAGTACTAGTGGTGCCACATAATTTCTTTACTGTTTTGCATAATAGAGCCACGGGATGGTTTGTATTTTACTAAAATACTTTATTTGTTTAGAAGATACTCACATTTTCAGAAGTTGTCCAAACGTGAATAGCCGGATAAGCATGATCCAAAAGAACACAGCGTTTTCTTGTAGGATTAAAATTATTTTCTTGAAAATGTGCTGAACATATTTTGCTATGTTTAGAAGGAAACCAATTTTTTTCCCTGTCGCCAAAATCCATTTTTCCTTAACTTGTGGGTTTATCGGAAAACTAAAAAAATATAAGAATATTGATTGAATAAGAAAAAATATATATTGTTAAATAAAAACTTACACTTTTTATTTAACAGCAAAATTTATTTCTAAAAATAACCAGCTAGAATAGATTATACAAGGCATAGAATATCGATAGCTTCGATAAAATAAAATCTAAGCACACCCTTAATTGGCGTCTGGGACCAGCGGCCATACTACGATGCGTTGAAGGGCAAAGTATCGTTTAATAAAATCGATTTAAAAATGTTTTATTTTACTCACCAATGATAAGAAATTCCTTTAGAAGAACAATAACCCTTTCCTGAACAGTTTGAACAGTTCAAAACACTGCAATAGACCATTTTTAACCACCTGCACCACGACTAACACTTGACGACGGTTTGTTTCGAACTGAATCACGAAATTCTAGTAGTTGGCTTTTAAGCCATATACACGGCGCGCGTTCCCGGCTCGTATAACATTTCTACTAGCTATATTAAGTGTTCTGTGATAGGACCATAGGTCGTCGATTCTTTGAACTATATGGCCGGCCGATTGACACTTCAGCTTACTAATCCGTTGGGCTATGTCGGGCTCTCTGGTTCTACTGTGAATATCCTTATTTATTTTTTTATCATGCAGAAAACTTCGAGCATAGCCGTCTCCATACCTCGCTGAGTGACTTTGAGCTTCCTCATACGGCCAGCAGTGAAGGGTTTTTAGTGTTATATAAAATTATGGTTTTATTAGTAAATATAATTATGGCCAGTTTTGGAAAGCCTGATTAAACTCAGATTTTAAGTAAAAAATAAAAAAGTTGGCTATGGGTACTTTCCATGCCGTGTTTATACCGAGCAATAAAAACACTATTGCTTCACCGAAATTATCGGATATAATATCAAACCCGTTGTAGACATAGCCATAATGCCTTTGGCTTCTAGCATGTTATTTCATCAACTGCTTAATTTTCATTTCATACACGACTAAGGTACAATAAAAACTTTTTTAGTTTAATTTTTCTTGTGTAGTGTTCGCGTAAATATAAGATTATCATTGTAAACTTGTCGAAATTCTAAAATATTTTTAAGAAGAATTATATTGGTGTCCAGGGTAAATATTAAACCATTTAATCTATTGATAAAATTACAATTAGACATTACCTCCCATAAGTTCAAGGTTTGTACAGCAGTATCGGCTAACCTTCTTTTATTGATAACTTGAGGTATGAAATATGATTTATCAAAATCTCCTATGCAGATGATACTGCAGTAATATTTACTGATGACTCCTGGGATTCTGTTGGTAGATCTGCTGAAGAAGACCTTGCTAGGATCGTTAAGTGGTTGAACACTAACCTATTTACTTTAAATACTTTGAAAACTAGTTATATATGTTTTACAAATTATATTCGATCTCAGCCTAATATTAATTTCCAAACTAAACTTTACACATGATCCCTTAAGTACTAGCGCACAACTGTTTGCTAGATCTCGACAACATCACTACTTGCCGAGTCCAATTGTGTGTGAGTGTTCATCAAAATTGGCTAGCCGTTCTCAAGTGAAGTAGTAATCAGCTCTCGTCGGCTGACGGTGGGTTGACGGATCCTAAAAAAACAGGTTTTGGCGTGGTCTGATCACGAATCACTACACTGATTCTTTTTTGCATAGGATGCCTGGTTTCGGAGATGTGCAGATCAAGTAACTAATATCTAATTATGTTCGGTGGGGCCTGCACCCCCATCGGCGTTTTATTGTTCAGCCTTTACTCATGTCTATTGTTCCGTTAACACCGTCATTTTCACTCTTATCTATTACTAGTTGTACACCCTGCTCAATCAGTGCTATTGGATTATACTTCTGAAGTATAATCCAACAGATTGCTTAATTTTGTTACAATTTTTGTTTCCAAATTTTTTTTGCTTATTATTTATAAAATAGGAGTAAAACATCTCATCCACTAAAATATCGTTTTACGATGTGTTCCCTTTAAATATGCTCGTAAAGCTACTATCAACATTCCAGTCCCATCTTAAAAAATCTGGATAATATCGTCCCTATAAATCAAAATATTGACCAATGCCATTCGATGTATAAGGCTATCCAATGTGAGCCTGGTTTATCATCTGTATCCAAATTGCTTATTATATAAGTACTTTGGTACGTGGGTATACACGGACAGTCTATTAGCAGCATAAACATTATTTTATAGACTGTGGTGAATCTTTTTCAGATTTTTTGATGAATTGAGATGCAGTCTTCAACAGGTAAGCATGTAAACAATGACTGCACATCAAAACTGACCATAGTTTCATTGTCTGCCAGACGCAGTCATTGTTTACATGCTTACCTGTTGAAGACTGCATCTCAATTGTAACTAGAAGGCTGGAAGAAAACAACATGCCCGTAGAATATGCAGTATTACTCAGACACTGCCTTACATCTGGCTACTTATTGTGGAAGGAGGAGTTCTACAAGCAAGTAGATGGTGTGGCGATGGGCTCACCTGTATCTCCCATTGTCGCCGACATATTCATGGAAGACTTTGAGGAGAAAGCCCTGCTTACTTCTCCCATAAATCCAAGATTCTACAAGCGGTACGTAGACGACACTTTCACAATTCTACCTTTAGATAAAGTAACTGCATTTTTAGACCATCTTAACTCTATAAATTCTAAAATTCAGTTCACAATGGAGTTAGAGGCAAACAATTCCTTAGCTTTTCTAGATGTGTTAGTAATTCGGAATCCTGATAACACCTTGAGCCATACTGTGTATAGAAAAAAGACCCATACAGATAGATATTTAAACGGTGATTCTCACCACCATCCTTCACAGTTAGCTACCGTGGGTAAATCTTTGTTTCAGAGAGCACGAGGGATCTGTGACAGTAAACACCTGGCTGCCGAGCTCCAACACGTCAAGCAAGTTTTGCATGACAACAAGCTTCGGGTCCCACGCCTACGTCACAGAGAACGAGTGAAGCCGGCCACAGTCGAGCGTGTACCTGCTGTACTGCCATATGTTAGAGGAGTCACTGACAAGATTGGCTACATCCTGAAGCGCGCTTCCATCAAAACATACTTCAAGCCGCCGAAGAAGATTGGTCAGTTTTTTACCATCAGTCAAGTGTAACGTCCCTCTGCAAGATGCAGGAGTGTACAAGCTTGATTGTGAATGTGGTCTCTCCTATATAGGACAAACTAAAAGATCAATTAAAACCCGCGTCAAAGAACATATGGCTGACGTGAAGAATCGACGCTCCGGGAAGTCTGCAGTCTGTGAACATGTACAGGATCGCCCCCGTCACTACATCAGATTTGATAGACCACAAATCCTCGCTAAAGAACACCGATTCCTTCCAAGGATGATTCGCGAGGCTATTGAAATCAAATAACATCCTAATTTCAATATAGAAGATGGCTGGGTGCTACCATCTGCTTGGGATCCTATAATAAATAAAATTAAATCCCAACCCAAGCATACAACTGCAAGACTTCATGATACCATAAGTTCATACTGTGTAGATCGGAACAAAAGTTAAATTTTAATCTATGGTAACCGCGGTTAACTATGACATCTGGACGTTAAACATCTCAGTCCTTCCCGTGACCATGGGTGCTGTAAAGCTCTCGAAACGTCGGGTATTAAAAAGTTAAATATACGCGATAAATTCCGTAAAAACTAGTATTATTTCAAAGTTCTAGTTTTAAAAATTTGGTTAAGGGAAACGAAAGAACTGTTGTATGTGGTGATTTGAATGGATGGGTAGGTATCGCTCGACCAGGATACGAGTCGGTGCTTGGAAAGTTTGGCGATAAAAGGTTAATGATGCTGGCAAGCTTATACTGGCTGTATGCAAGGAAAAGGGTCTTCTTGTGACAAACACTATGTTTAATCACAGGAAAATCCATATGTACATTAGAGAAAGAAAGAATGAGAGAAGTATGATTGATTTGTTCCTGGTAGATGACCGACTGCGAAAACAGGTGATGGATACACGAGTGTTCAGGGGTGCCGACCTGGGAACGGATCATTATCTAGTAATTACTAGATTTAGGGGTTTGTTCGCGGGTTGGCGCTACCGGACGACAGTAACAGAACCACAGTCGGTCTGTCGCATCCGAAGCTGGGAAGCTTCAGGAAGCGGTACTAGGGACAAATATCACACGAGGGTAGCCGAAAAGCTTGACACCATCGATGGCAGGAAAGAATGTGTGGAGAGAACATGGCAGAACCTTAGCTATGGCATGGTAAGTGCAGCGGAAGAAGTATGTGGAACGACAAAAAGAGGTAGTAGTAAAAGAAGAGATGCATGGTGGAATGATGAAGTGAGAGAAGCTGTAAAAAAGAAGAAAAAAGCATAGTTAGACTACTTGGCCTCTAGTAACGATGAGCATATGTGAGAGAAGATGAAAGAAAGATATAAGTTGCAGAAAGTTCATGCGAAAACATTGATTGAGGGAGTACGTGAAAGATGTAGAATAGAAGCGGACGAGAGGTTGTCGCACAACTTTAGGGAAAACTCCAAACTCTTCTGGAAAGAGATTGGAGGGTCCCGGAGTGGTGTGATAGCCTTAAGAATGAACAAAGTGCTTTCGAGAACCAATGACGTCCTCTCAGAAAAATCGGACGTCATGCAGCGATGGAGTGAATTTTATAGAGAAATGTATGCGTGTCATGATCTTAGTGAAGGATCCGGGGGTGACGCCGTGACTGGCACCGATGTCCCTCGTGACCTCGATGACACTGAGGTCATCAGCATGAAAGAGATTAAACGTGCGATTCGAAGTTTGAAATGTGGTAAGGCTGCGGGACTAGACAGAGTTACTGCTGAAATGATCAAGTACGGTGGGCCTCGCGTCTGGGACAGCTTTCATCTGCTGTGCAATTTGTGCTGGCGGACGGGAGATGTCCCGGATGATTGGCGATCCGCGGTCATTGTGCCTTTATATAAAGGTAAAGGTTCACATTTTGACTGCGGGTGCTATCGGGCGATCAGCTTGACCAGTTTAGCAAGTAAAGTTTACTCGAAGGTTTTGACACGTAGGATGCAAGAGAAATCAGAAAGATTCTTATGGGAGGCACAATGCGGATTTAGACCTGGAAGACGATGCACGGATCAAATGTTTTCTCTCCGCATGATCGCGGAGAAGCTTCTGAGTGTTAACCAGAGGATTTTCTGTGCTTTTGTGGATCTGGAGAAAGCATTTGATAAGGTTATAAGGAAGAAAATGTGGGAACTGTTGCCGGGATATGGTGTGGATGGTCGATTGTTAAGGGCTGTGCAGTCACTTTACTATGACTGTAAAGCCTGTGTGCGGGTAGGGCATGACCTGTCACCCATGTTTAGCGTCCAAGCGGGCGTAAAACGGGGTTGTGTCATGTCTTCCTGGCTGTTCATACTGTATCTCGACAGCTGTTTACAGAAGCTGAAAGATAGCTGTTTGGGTGTGAAATTGGGTGACATAAAAGTTAATTGTCTGCTGTATGCTGATGATGCAGTGCTTATTGCACCATCAGAAGCAGAACTGCAGGCATTAGTCACGTGTATGAAAGAGGAATGTGAAATTAAAGGTCTCCGTTTGAATGCTAATAAAACTAAGGTTCTGGTATTTGAAAAGGACGAAGAGAGAACGAAATGTGAAATATGGGTAAATCAGGAATGTCTAGAACAGGTAAATGAAATTGTATACTTGGGAAGTGCTTTCAGCCGGGATGAAAGATGTGATTCAGATGTGGATAGGCGTGTCGCTGCCGGAAACAAAGTCAATGGTGCCCTGAATGCATTAGTAAAAAGGCAAGGCGTGGTGAAGAGTGCACGCCTTGCAATACATAACGCAGTGTTGGTACCGACTTTGTTATATGGCAGCGAAACCTGGGTATGCCAGAAGAAGCATAAAAGCAAGTTGAATGCAGTGGAGATGCGATCTCTTCGTAAAATGTGTGGCGTTAGCATAGCCGACCGAAAGCGAAACGAAGAGATTCGCAATATGGCAGGATTGAAAGATGACCTTATCACAAAAATTGATAGGGGCGTACTCCAATGGTTTGGGCACGTTGAACGAATGAGGAATGAGTGAAGACCGAATGGTGAAGAAAATATATAGAGCGGAAGTAAATATTAAAAGGTGTCGAGGTAGACCGAGACTTACTTTCGAAGACCATGTGAGCAAATTGATCGAGGAGGGGAGGGTCAAGAGTACTCGGATACCTAGACGTGCATGTATGAAGAAGTTAATGAACCTGAAAGAAGCGAAAGAGGTATGTAAGGATCGTGACACTTGGCGATCTGTTCTCTCTGGCTACCCCGTTAGGGATTGTGCGTGAAGATAAGTAAGTAAGTAAGCATGACAATTCGTTTTATTTAATTTTATAATGTTTCACATAGTTACATACACACAAAATGCATTACGCATAACACATGAATCTAACACACAACACACTTTAACTGCTATAGTCTACAGTAACATTTCTGTTTTTATCTATTTCAATAATATTATCAAATTCAGCATAAACTAAGTACCTATATAGATTAATGATGATTCAAATCGTACTTCTAATCCTACACTACCATGCCTTATGAGATTCAAATGAGTTGATAAGTTAGCTGATAAATCAGGAGTTAAGTCAAATGCTAATAAACAGTAACCTTTGGCATACTGTTCACAAGAGATTCCATTTCCTTCATTAAGATAGTGAATACCAGTTGCCGAGAATAGAGTATGATATGCTGATGTAAATATACTATTATTAAAAGGTGGTTGCAAAGCTTTTGAAGGCATTTGTTGACCATCAATATATAAGCTGAAACAATTAATACCATAGTTTTCAAAGTTAAATGGATTTTTGGTATGGGAACCTTTAAATGCAGAATTGTTCACAAATCCAAGTATACATCTTTTGGGTACTTGTCCTAAGAATATGTTATCAAGAGTTTTCCCTTGAACACCCGATGGAATTGATAAAACGTTTACTTCAGCTCGAGTAATGGGATATATAGCAGTGGCAGAAGCTAAAAGTTTTTGATGTGCTAATAATACACTTGGATTAATACGTGCTCATCAGACAATAAGAGTTGCGTCCGTAACTTTAAAGTTTAGATCGTTTGACCTAGCAATTAAATTAAAACTTTCTCTTGATCGAACTAATTTCATACTCATTTCAACACTTGAAAATGTCACCGTGAAGATGTCCAATCATTTCTATTTCCTTCATTTTCACTAACCAATTCCTGTCTTTTGAGAAAACCTATGTTTTTACCATCTGTAGAATCCATTTTTCCTGCTGTATCCTCATTCCAAAGACTACAAGTAAGATGAGATTGTTTAGCAGCAGGAGCATTGTTTAAAAGGGTTTCCATGTATGTTCGATATGCATAGGTATTATTAGGTGGTGACACAAGTTTTTGGTTTAAATAAACATTAAGTTGACTAAAAAGTGAATGCAGCCAATTATTTACAGGTGCTACTACTGTGATATCAAATTAGTTGAATTTTGATTTAATACTTTTGTTTTTATGTGGAGTATAATGTATGAGACAAATCTATGTAGTCATCGCCCGTCCCAGGAACTTAAAACTCGATAGATCTATCATCAGCAAGAGACGAAATTGTTAACGTTAAAATTACTTACATAAAGTTTATTGTATCTTATATCTATATTACTTATTTAGTGATTTTTTTTTCCTGCCACAGTTTCTCATATCGTCTAAGATTAACTGGTAGAGTGTATGTATTAGTGATGTGCGTAGTAACGTGTGTAAGAAATAAATAACTGGTCCGGCAAACGTAGTTCTGTGCTTCCTAGTAGGTAAGTTCGACTTTGGACATTTTACAAAGATTTACGTCGTTGTTACCCTTGACAAGAAGCTGGCTATGACAAAACATTTAGAAATACAATAGTACAAAAAGTTTAAAATTTTTAAGGTTAGTTCTACGTACTTGCAAACCTTTTTAGAACATAAACTAAATCAAAAGTATTTATTACGCGTACTTTCAAAGTACAGTAAGAGTACAATACGCGAGTAGTATTTGGTCTCCCTATTATATTACGAAAAAAAAACCGGCCAAGAGCGTGTCGGGCCACGCTCAGTGTAGGGTTCCGTAGTTTTCCGTCCATCACAATAAGTGTTCCCACTTTTGAGTTTAAAGGTGGGTATCCATTATGTTCGCGCTACAGCAGTGCTCCGCGCTTCTGCAACTGCTCCCGGTAGTGGGTACCGTTGTTTCCATTCAAGTTCAAAATGATTTTCCTAGAAAGTCCTTATAAAGTTATACTTTTCAGATTTTTTTCATATTTTCTAAACTTATGGTTCAAAAGTTAGAGGGGGGGGGGACACATTATTTTTCACTTTTTTAGCGATTATTTCCGAAATTATTGACATTATCAAAAAATGATTTTAGTAAACCCCTATTCATTTTTAAATACCTTTCCAACAATATATCACACGTTAGGATTGAAATTAAAAAAAAATCACTTTCCACTTTACATATAAGTGGGCTACCCTAATAAAACATTTTTTTCCAATTTTTATTTTACCACCTTGTCGGAATGATTGATACACATATTGGTACCAAATTTCAGCTTTCTAGTGCCAACGGTCACAGAGATTAAGCGAGGACGGACAGACGGACAGACAGACATGGCGAAACTATAAGGGTTCCTATTTTACTACGGAACCCTAAAAACAACAAATTAAAAGAATTCAAGGTTAAACTATAGACATCTCGTACTCGCGTACGGGAGTGGGAGGGGGAGCGGGTTCAGGGGAAGCCCCCCTACCTTTCCCCATTTGCGGAAATGTATAGTTTATGCGTAATATTTTTTTTTTGTGAAATCATAACCTCACTATGCTGCAACTGCAACGGGTTCGGCACTGCGGGAAATGCAGCCCCTTCGACCTTGCATAGCAAATCACAGGCACCCATGCCCGCCTTCGTAGCTTCGGCTTATTGGTCGCCTTGGGCAGCCAGCCTCAGCTGCTTCGACGCACTCAGGGACCTGCGATTTGCTACAGCAGGCAGAGGCTGCTCTCCATTCACGCCTGCGGCTTTACAAAAACCATCTAGGGGTAGGGCAGACAAGACTACGTGAAGAAGAAGCTTGCTAATAGTATATACACAGTAATCTATGATCGAAACCCTCTGTGCTTTTAAATCCAGTCAATTTGTTTTTTCTCTTCAAGAGATAGTGAAGTGAATGGCTAAGGAGGTTTAATTAGGAATATGTTGGTGTACTCTAGAGTGGCTATAGCAAATTCTTTTACTATAAATTCATTTTTGCTATTCTTGAATCCTTGAATATTTACGATTTTTGTATTGCTATTGTTACGAACTTGAGGTTCGTGACAATAAAAATTGCCGATAAAATTACCTAAATTAACACTTTAATTTACTTTACACAAATTAAAGCTTAAAACACTAATAATTAAACACACTAATTCACTCTATTTCGCTCCGAAGCTTCGCTCGTATCGCCAATTCAACACTACTCCGATCGCATCTTGCAGCGCCTATTTATATAAATTAGCAAAATATCCAGAATGTTCAAGTAAACACGCGCAAGGTACCGAGAGTTCGAGTTTTAAACTTCATGAAGCTTAGTTCTTTGGTTCGAGACTAGATGGCGCTAGTGCCGCCGATTTGAGCGCGTAACACTGCCCCCTCCTAAGACATGCTCGTCCCGAGCATTATCGGCCCCATAATAACGCGCTAGGCGATCCACATGGACGATCTTAGGAGTCCCTCTTGCGCCTTTCTGTATCCGGTAGGTCACATCGTTGATTCTGGTCACAATCCGGTACGGGCCGTCCCATTTAGCTTGAAGCTTAGGAGATTTCCCTTTACTGCGGACTGGATTGTGCAACCACACAAGTGAACCTTCGTCGAACCCTTTGTTGTTCATTTTGCGGTCATACCGGGTTTTCACCTTTTCAGACATTTGCTGGCCCGATTGTCTGACGTGCTCATAAACGTCATTAATTTTGTTCCGCAAGTCATTTGCATAATCGGTTATACTGCGTGGAGCATCAGGTGGTATCCCGGTGATCAGGTATGCAGGCAGCCGTAATTCTCTTCCAAAGTTTGCGAAAGCTGGTGTCACTGCTGTACTTTCGTGAACAGCGCTTCGATATGACAACAAAAACGGTTGTATGTGCTTGTCCCAATCTCGTTGCCGATTGTCTACAACTTTTGCTAGGTACCTCTCCAATGTCTGATTAAATCGTTCTACCATTCCATCAGATTGCGGGTGATAAGAAGTCGTTCTTGTTTTATGAGTACCCATAACTCGGCAAGTTTCCTGGAATATTTGAGACTCAAAATTCCTTCCTTGATCGCTGTGAATCTCTAAAGGTACACCAAAACGACAGAAGACTTCATGAACTAGCTTATCAGCAACTGTTGAAGCTTCTTGATTTGGAATGGCGAAGACTTCTGGCCACTTAGTGAAGTAATCCATCACAACCATGTAATACTTGTTACCGCTTTCACTCTCCGGAAACGGCCCCGCCACGTCAATGGCTATTCTCTCCCATGGTGCACCAACATTGTACAACTTCAATGCACCTTTACTACGAGTCTGAGGTCCCTTTACAGCCGCACAACTTGTACATTTGCGACACCAGTCCTCGACATCGTTTCGACAGTGGACCCAATAAAACCGTTCTCGGATCTTCAGTAGAGTTCGTTTAACTCCCAGGTGGCCTCCTGAATAATCATTATGGTACAGCTGTAGAACATCCGGCACTTTAGCTTTAGGGACAACCATTTGTGAATGACAGCTGTCTCCCCGAACATTTTCCCATTTACGGCACAGAACTCCATCCTGAAGCAGCAAGCTGTCCCACTGGGCCCAATAGCTTTTAGTGGTCGAACTCATCGCTGAGACGTCGCTCCACTTGGGCTTGGGAGCACTGGCCTTCATCCATTCCAGGATCTGCTTGATTTCCGGATCTTCCTGCTGTGCACGTTGAAAGCTGTCCTTCCACTCGTTGCTGAGGTGGTCTGCCCTGAGCATCCTCACGGATACCACTTCCTTACTCTCTTGCCTAGTACAATGTTTGCAATCTTCAGGACAAGGTCTTCGTGATAATGCATCTGCGTTGCCATGAGATTTCCCGCTGCGATGTTCGATCTCAAAGTCGTATTCCTGCAGTAGTTCAATCCACCTCGCAACTTGTCCTTCTGGATTTTTAAACTGCAGTAGCCATTTTAGTGCAGCATGGTCAATTCGTAAGTGAAATTTTCGCCCCAGAAGATATTTGCTAAAATGCTGCAACGACTTTACCACAGCTAGCAATTCGCGTCTTGTGACACAATAGTTCCTTTCCGGTTTTGACAACGACTTGCTGAAGTACGCTATCACGACCTCTTGGTCACCATTCCGTTGAGACAACACACCGCCAAGTCCTATATCACTTGCGTCTGTGCCAACTATAAATTCTTTGCTTGCATCAGGGTATCCCAAAATAGGTGTTTTGCACAGACGGTCCTTGAGCTCCTGGAATGCGATATTACAACTTTCATCCCAGCAGAAATGTCGCTTCTCCTCGGTTAGCTTATGCAGAGGTTTGGCTATATCTGCAAAGTTCTTCACAAATCGCCGGTAATAGGACCACAAACCCAAAAATGCAAAAATGCTAACCTGCGTCTTGTCTTTTGGAACCGGCCAATCCTTTACAGCTGCGATTTTCTCTGGATCCGTGCGGATACCTTCTTCCGACACTACATACCCCAAAAAGTTGACTTGCCGTTTGAATAGTGAACATTTCTTCGGACTCAGCTTGAGATTGGCACTCTGAATCTTCATGAGCACGCGTCCCAGGTTTTCAAGGTGTTCCTCAAACGTACGGCCCACGATGATGATGTCGTCCTAGTAGACCAGACAGGCATCGCCAATTAGCCCGGTAAGTACAAGTTCCATCAGCCTTTCAAACGTTGCTGGAGCATTGCACAACCCAAACGGCATTACTTTGAATTGCCACAGATCCTTTCCCGTCGAGAACGCAGTTTTCTCCTTGTCCTTAGGGTCAATTTCAACTTGCCAGTAGCCACGTTTTAGATCCAGCGTGCTAAACCATTTTACTCCTGTAAGCATGTCCAGCGTGTCATCAATGCTTGGCAAGGGATAGCTGTCCTTCTTTGTAACGTCGTTCAGACGGCGGTAATCAACACAGAACCGCATGCTGCCATCCTTCTTCTTTACCACCACCACGGGTGAACACCATGGACTAGATGATGGTTCAATAACACCATCCTTCACCATACCCTCAATCATGGTTTCCACTTCCTTTTCACGTGCTACCGGCAATCTTCTTGGCCGCTGACGGATAGGCAATTCCTCTCCTGTGTTTATTTTGTGTTGAACTACGCCAGTCTTTCCTATGTCAGCATCGTTTGACGAGAATACATCGGCGTACTTGAGTAACAACTTCTTCGCCTTGACCAATTCGTTCGGGGAGAGAACACTGCGACAGTCTTCCAAAAGTGTGGTCACTCTCGTTTCTGAATCCTTGCTGGGGGTCCCACTCGATATATATTGGCACCGACGTAATCAATCCACTTCCTCACAAGTGCCAACCAGTGTGCCTTTTTCTATAATCTGTTCCCGGTCGCAAAGGTTCAGCACACGTATTCTTGAGATGTCAGTGGTACTGACCAAGGTTCGAGTTACTTTCCACGGAAGGTCATTGTTTACCCTTTCCACAAGTACACAATGGTGAGCGTGCCCAGCGTTTCGGGGAAGACTAACCGGAACAATCGTTTCCGATCTCGGCGGAAGAACAATCTTCTTAATGCTGTACACGTTCCCTGGTAACGCACCTTCAATAAAAAGTTCCTCCTGTCCACATTTCAAAACACCTTGCTTAACGTCGATCTCACAACAATTATTCCTCATAAAGTCTAGGCCTAGGATGCAGTCGTTCATTATATCAGCCACGATGACATTATGCAGGTAGATCACGTTGCCAAGCTTCAACTCCATCTCCTTCTCTCCACGGACGGGTATACGCTGACCGGTGGCTGTTACCAAATTAATGCGTTCTCGGTTGTATGCGGAGTCCCCAAGGAACTGACTTATAAGTTGGGAACTAACAACCGTACGAGAGGCTCCAGTGTCTATGGTCAGTTTACACGGCATTCCGTTGACCTCGCCCTTGATGATTAGACTGTTCCCATCATGGGTTTGTGAGATCGAGATCCTTGGGGCTCTTTTAACATCAGCCAGCACCCGCCCCGCAGTTCTGGCTTTTACTCGTTTCCCTGCTGCTGCTGGGCGATGCTGTTGGCCGCACTACCCTCCTGGGATCGTTCACCTTCCCTTTCTAGGGTTCGCTTAGGGCAGCTGGATCGAAGATGGCCCTTTTCCCCACAGCCATAGCACCTAGGGCTGTATCCTTTATTGCGGTCGCGAACTGTAGCTGCTGCAACCTCCCTGACGCGATGGGAACGATGATCCTGCCGCACGGCTTCTACCTCCAGTGCATGGGCCAAGGCGTCCTTAAGCGTCTCGTGGTGCCCGAGCCTCACAGCAGCTCTGACTTCCAGGTCGCGGATGCCGTCGATGAATGTCTGCACCAGGTTCCCTTCAATGAGCGCAGGTACAGACTGGTATGCTTTTCGAACCATCTTCTCCACCTCAAGGGCCCACTGCTGCAGGTTTTCGTTGCTGCGTTGCACGCGATCTTTAAGCTGCGCGCGAAAGACGTGTTCCAGGTGAGCGTCACCATGTCTCGCCTCCAATGCCTCAAGGAGCTGCTCGTAGGTCACTTTCTTACCGAGAGCTTCCAACACGGTTAAGGCTTGGTCGCGCAGGCCTAAGGTGAGTGCAGTCATGGCCTGGCTTTTATTCCAGCCGTTGGCCTCCATGACGGCCTCGAACTGGATTTTGTAGGCTGACCAGGAAGAAGTCCCGTCGAACGGTGGTACCTTGAACCCACGTAGCGAAGGTGTAGTAGCTACTGTGGGGGCTGCAATTCCATCTCCAAGTTTGAGTTCATCCAGCGTTTTCTTAACTTGGTTGATTTGGGTCTCAGCGTCCGACAGGCGGTTATCATGTTGAGCAACCTTATCCTTCACCTCCCTTATCTCTTTCCCAAAGGTAGCGTGAAGGTCCTTCATGAGAAGCATCTGCTCTTCCCTATCGCGTTTGAGCTGCTCTTCTAAGCGACGGGCCTGTTCCTCCTGTCCGCTCTGCAGCTGCTCTTTCAACTGGCGAGCCTGTTCCTTCTGTCGGCGAGCCTGTTCCTCCTGCTTCCCTTTCAACAGACGGGCCTGTTCCTCTCGACCGCGCTGCAGCTGCTCCTGTAGCATCGCCATCAGAGCACCTAAGTCAGGTGCTGCAGATGTAGGAGCTACTGACGGGCCTGCAGCCGGCGGCTGACCCTCCGCCGTCTGCGGCGTTGCACCACCAAATCTCCTTTGGTCCGTCTCCTGCTGGCGTTGACTTCGGGTACGGACACCCTCCGTTTCCTCCTTAGGTAAAATCGGCATGATTTTATCCCACTTCTGACACCAATTGTTACGAGCTTGAGGTTCGTGACAATAAAAATTGCCGATAAAATTACCTAAATTAACACTTTAATTTACTTTACACAAATTAAAGCTTAAAACACTAATAATTAAACACACTAATTCACTCTATTTCATTCAACACTACTCCGATCGCATCTTGCAGCGCCTATTTATATTAATTAGCAAAATATCCAGAATGTTCAAGTAAACACGCGCAAGGTACCGAGAGTTCGAGTTTTAAACTTCAAGAAGCTTAGTTCTTTGGTTCGAGACTAGATGGCGCTAGTGACGCCGATTTGAGCGCGTAACACTATTCATGATATTTTCTTAACGATATTACTCAGTGGTTTGTATTCGAATACACAATCGTTTAAAATCTAGCAATAAGCGGTTGACTGATCTGGTATTTCTTGGTCTGTTTCGATTTCAACTCTCACATCGATCGAACCTTTTAATCCACTGCGGTCAAACGACTATACACTGACTCCATAACTGCGGAGGGCGTTTGTGTTGTCGTAGATACTATCCTTATTAATCTTTACATAATATTTAATCCTCGTGGAAGCATGTTTCCAATGATCAGTAGTTGGAATCTTGGATAGCTACTTGATACCGTACATTTCAACTTTTATGAGATGCGTTGCTTGGTCTCCGTCGTCAGAATTAGTAGAAATGTATGATACATCATGTCTAGCGGTTCGCGCAACTGTTGACGGTAACAGCCTCCTCATTTTATTTTTGATTAAGCTTAAAAAAATGATCAATCGATTGCGATTTTCTTTTTCCACCATTGCATGTGCCATTATTAATGAGGATGTTATCACTCTCAGTAGTAATACTTCTTACACGTATTTTCATCCAAGCCGAATGATTTCTGCAACAACACAGTTATGTTAATATCAATTTGTTTACACCCAATCACATATATACACACACGCGCGAGCGGACGCGTGCGCGTAAGAAAACAACAGAGAGAAAAGTAAGTTTGTCAATAGAAATATACACTTATACACTTACATCTATGACAATTGATGCGTTGAAGTAACACAAACGTAGTAATGGTAGATCGACTGCGGTCAAACGACTATTTACTGACACCATGACTGCAGCTGCTCGGTGTTACATTATACCAGTAAGTTATATCTAATCTAATGCATTTCCGCAGAGAAACTAATAGTAACTTTATGAGTCAACAAGCTTATCTCACATTCTTTCGTGTTGCGACTTACGCTACACCGATTACTCCTACAAATCATCACAAAATAATGTGATTTAATATTTAAAAATCACTATAATATATCATTCTTATGTTAACCATTGAATAGATTGGTAATGTAAAAAACTAATATCATGGATACACTAGATGTACAACAACATCTGAAAAAGATTCACCACAGTCTATAAAATAATGTTTATGCTGCTAATAGACTGTCCGTGTATACCCACGTACCAAAGTACTTATATAATAAGCAATTTGGATACAGATGATAAACCAGGCTCACATTGGATAGCCTTATACATCGATACGAATGGCATTGGTCAATATTTTGATTTATATGGACGATATTATTAAGAGTTTTTAAGATGGGACTGGAATGTTGATAGTAGTTTTACGAGCATATTTACAGGGAAAACACCGTAGAACGATATTTTAGTGGATGAGATGTTTTACTCCTATTTTATAAATAATAAGCAAAAAAATTTTGGAAACTAAAATTGTAACAAAATTAAGCAATGTGTTTTATTGGTGATTCAGAATAGCGTGGTAGTTAGTTAGTTCAGCTACGAACATAGAAGTATAATCCAATAGCACTGATTGAGCAGGGTGTACAACTAGTAATAGATAAGAGTGAAAATGACGGTGTTAACGGAACAATAGACATGAGTAAAGGCTGAAAAATAAAACGCCGATGGGGGTGCAGGCCCCGCCGTATACAATTAGATATTATTTAATTGATCTGCACATCTCCGAAACCAGGCATCCTACGCAAAAAAGATCAGTGTAGTGATTCGTGATCAGACCATGCCAAAACCTGTTTTTTTTAGGATCCGCCAACCCACCGTCAGGCCGACGAGAGCTGATTACTACTTCACTTGAGAACGGCTAGCCAATTTTGATGAACACTCACACACAATTGGACTCGGCAGGTAGTGATGTTGTCGAGATCTAGCAAACAGTTGTGCGAAGCCGCGCAAATTGTTAGTCAGCATATAAAATTTGGATTACAAATGGGGTCCAACTCGCTTATGTACCATGTAAATACTAAGATAGATTGAGCCAAAGCAATATATATATATATATATATATATATATATATATATATATATATATATATATATATATATATATATATATATATATATATATATATATAATATTTGGTATAGTAACTTTTTCTTAGTATTTTAAATGTCCGTGTAATTTTCCTAAGTCTATTCATGATTAATTCAATGTGTCTAGGTATGCCATGACAAATGTTGGTCAACCACGACTCCTAAATACTGGTACTTGGTCTCACAGACCTTACTAATTAATGAACAGCTGTAACTAGTACTTAAGCGATCATTTGTAAAGTTTAGTTTGGAAATTAATATAAGGCTGAGATCGAATACAATTTGTAAAACATATATAACTAGTATTCAAAGTATTTGAAGTAAATAGGTTAGTGTTCAGCCACTTAGCGATCCTAGCAAGGTCTTCTTCAACAGATCTACCAACAGAATCCCAGGAGTCATCAGTAAATATTACTGTAGTATCAGCTGCAAAGGAGATTTAGATAAATCATATTTCATACCTCAAGTTATCAATAAAAGAAGGTTAGCCGATACTGCTGTACAAACCTTGAACTTATGGCAGGTAATGTCTAGCTGTAATTATATCAATAGATTAAATCATTTTATTATTACCCTGGACACCAATATAATTCTTCTTAAAAATATTTTAGGATTTTGACAAGTTTACAATGATGACTTCTTATATTTACGCGAACACTACACATTAAATGAAACTAATTTTACGGATTTTATTGCATTAAATTTAGACTTATGATTCCTGACGTTTTGGGTACTTTAGAGTACGAACTTTAATGTCGCACCTTTGACAAAATGCGGCACTTACGGAGGCGAGGCGGAACAAAAATGACCGTATCTAAGCGAACAGACTGTACATCAAAAATTTCTCGGCAAAACGTCTCCGAGTACCGGGACAAACTTATGTCTGAAGTCGAGTCTTTGCTGCACAGAGTCTCGGATTGGAGGCGACTGAATCTAGTCCAGTTTAACCCCCAGAAGACACAAGTTTAGGCGTTAACCGCTAAAAAGAACCCCTTTGTCGTATCTCCCCAGTTTCAAGGCACTCCCCTTGTTGCCTCAGCCAGTATCGATATCCTCGGCGTTCACATATCGAGTGACGTGCAGTTTCGTGGTCACTTGGAAGAGAAGGCCAAATTGGCCTCTAAAAAGCTTGGCGTGCTCAGCAGAGCGGGACAGTATTCCATGCCGGCACACCACCTGCAACTTTAGAAGGCGCAGGTTCGGCCGCACTTGGAATACTGTTCCCATCTCTGGGCTGGGGACCCTCGGTACCAGCTCCTTCCACTTGACCGCATCCAGCGTAGAGCGGCTCGAATCGTCGACGGCCGAGTGCTTTCCGATCGGCTCGATTCACTGGCGCTGCGAAGAGATGTTGCATCTCTTTGCATTTTCTTTCGCATATACCATGGGGAGTGCTCTGAGGAATTGTTCGGATTAATCCCAGCCGCCAAATTTCGTGAGCGCACTACGCGGCAAACGTCCCGATTCCATCCACACCATCCGGATGCTTGGCGGTCCACCAAGGAGTTTTATTCCGCGTACGACCTCTCTGTGGAATAGTTTACCATCTGCGATTTTTACGGACCGATACGACCTGGGGACCTTCAAGAAAAGAGCTTACTCCTTTCTAAAAGGCCGGCAACGCACCTGCAATTCCCCTGGTGTTGCGGTTGATCATGGGCGACGGTACTTAACATCAGGTGAGCCGCATGCTCGTTTGCCCCCTCTTCTATATATATATATATATATATATATATATATATATATATATATATATATATATATATATATATATATATTTAAAAATAAAAACATCAAGAAAAATTAAACTAAAAAAAGTTTTTATCGTACCTTGGTTGTGGATGAAATGAAAATTGAGCAGTTGATGAAATACCATGCTAGAAGCCAAAGGCATTATGGCTATGTCTACAACGGGTTTGATATTATATCCGATAATTTCGGTGAAGCAATAGTGTTTTCATTGCGCGGTATAAACACAACATGGAAAGTACCCATAGCCAACTTTTTTTATTTTTTACTTAAAATCTGAGTTTAATCAGGCTTTCCAAAACTGGCCATAATTATATTTACTAATAAAATCATAATTTTATATAATACTAAAAAACCTTTCACTGCTGGCCGTATGAGGAAGCTCAAAGTCACTCAGCGAGGTACGGAGACGGCTATGCTCGAAGTTTTCTGCATGATAAAAAAAGAAATAAGGATATTCACAGTAGAACCAGAGAGCCCAACATAGCCCAACGGATTAGTAAGCTGAAGTGTCAATCGGCCGGCCACATAGTTCGAAGAATCGACGACCTATGGTCCTATGGTTATGGTTGGAAAATGTTCTCGAGTGACAGCCTCGTACCGGTGGGTGAAGTGCAGTGCATTGGGGGGTCCCAATAGATGGAGTGACGTCCTGATAAGACATGCAGAAAGTCGATAGATGCAGGTGGATTAGAACCGTGGTTTGTGGCACCCCTTGGAGTAGGCCTATGTTCAGCAGCGGACTTGTGAAGGGCTGTGGGTAATGAATCAAAAACACGAGAAATCACTTTTACCAACGCTGAACTTATGCGGACTATGATGATTTGTTGATCGATAAACAACATCGACATATGTAGTCCTCGCCTTACGTTGCTTATGCATGGTGACATCGGCACCAGTGTATCGACACGTGTATAATTTGATAGTTGTGTAAATGCAATGAACACGAACACAAATGCTGTAGTGTGCGTGTATAGTGACGTGATTCAATTTTTTATTTGTATTGAAATATACAGTAGTGTGTTTTTCTTGTGCCCCCTGACATTGACAGAATTTTTGTTTAGGAATCAACGCGCATGACCTAAGCACAAATAATAAATATATAAGCACAAAAAAAAATATTTATTTGCCCTATTATCCAGTGTATAAATATGCCTAATTGCATTCAAACAGGTTTGACCTGTTTGAATGAAGATTTGGATACTCTAAATTAATACAAATTACATTTGTCCCGGAAAATTAAAAAGCTTACAGGAATATTTTCCTTTATCCACGTGGACGAAGTCGCAGGCATCATTTAGATAACAAGTAAAATAATTAAATATATTTGAAGGAAGTTTTATTGTATACATATCTATAGTTTAAATTTTTTGTTTAATTTATTTAATCTTAGGACAAAAATTGTTCATACACACTTTTATTATAATAGTGGTTAATCTTCTTTAGTTAAGTATTTGATGATAAATTTTAATGCTTCTTTAATTTATAATAATGAAGAATTATAGATATCAATCCGCACATCATAATCACATCACACATCAATATGACACCATTTACAATTAAACCTTAACTTTAATCCTACAGTGGTCGCGTGGATTACAATAGTAAACCTCTGTAAAATATTCTCAAATTTAGATATTTCTGGAACCAAATGATTAGAAAAAAATATGTAAACTGATTTGTAATCTAACTTTGAAATTAATGTGATATTTTCATATATTAATATGTAAAAGTTTTTTAACTATTATAATTTGAATAAAAAAGGACGTATAAATGGTTTTTGTTTATTAAATATGATTCACCATTGACTAAAGGTTACCCTGTTTCGTATTTATAATAAAATAAAAAAACATTTTAGTTGATATTTTAAAACTTATGTCTTCTTTTAAATTGTACTACATGCCTAATCCACTCGACTGCGACGGTTGCAGGGTTAAATAGTCTCGTTACACTTTTATTGTTTATATGTTACTAATATAAACTAGTCTCGCAAGCAGTGCCGTTGGGTTTGCGTGTTCAATTTTAAATCTAACTTGTAACAGTCAAGGATTGACTTTAAAAAATAAATATACAACTAATCTCGTGGGGAGTCCGCTTCTCATATTTCGACTATCACTACGATTTTTGTGAAATATTATGTACCGGATTATCTTATCGGTATAGTTCTCGATTATTATTTATGATATTTTCAATGTTTATAATAGAAAGAAAACATATATCACAATAAAAATACTTACATATGGAACCTAACTCCATCTTTTTGTAAATTTGAAGTATTAGACTTCTTTTTGCACACGTTAACCCACAGATTACCTCCTAATAGATTCCGCATACAGGACCAAGAACGCGCGTAACACATACTTGCTGTAGCTAGCATATGAAGTGACGCTAAAAATCACGATACCATTGTCGACCAAGTTAGTGACCCGTAGACACGTCCGAGTTATTCAAAATTTAAAAATAGTTTTGTATCCAAAATACATTACAAATGGCTTCCTATGCAGTGAAATAGTGTGGCAAGTCAGCTAAGACATCCAGTTATCAAAAAGATGGCATAATATTTCATCGGTAAGTAAATTTTATTCTTATCACGTTAACCTATTTCAAATGCACCGTAGTTCAACTTACACTGGATATATAATGTTGCAAAGTGATATCATTTGAGCACCCGTTGATGTCTTTTTGAAATGTCCCTTTCACTCATTACGTAAATTAAAATAGTTGTCTTTGTCTAACGTCAGCACCTGTATCGATAGTGTTGTGATTTATAAGTCGATATTTGTTTAGTCACCGTTTACTTTTTTTTTGTAGTCATTATTTTATACAAATAGTGGCGTATAATTGTGGTACCTACATGTTATAGGTTTCTTAAATGCCCCGAAAGGAAAAATGTGGATCGACGCTACATGTCGGGGAACCAATGGTTTCCCACCAAAAATAGTGTGTTATGCTCAAGACACTTCACAGAAGACAATCTTCATATTATGAAAAACCGTCGAAGGCTGTTGGATTCCGCTATACCATCTCTATACTTCCAAGTTTTAGTGTGGACCTTTACATTTTTTTAAAAGTATAACCAATGGTGATTACACAATAATAAATATTTTTAATTCATTTTGCTTATTATTTGATAAGTTAGTAATTTAAGGTGCGTATGTTAGCTGACGGGTGGTGCAGAGATGGCAGTACGCCTTGGTTTATAACCTAAGTTAGGTACGTTTTAATAATAATTTAATTAGTTTTATATATTTTATATCATATACTATATATATAAAAATCTATATTTATTTTTATGAACGCTGATGATGATTCTTTTATTTTCTGCCAACGAAACTGCTACATCTATTGACGATAGTTTTTGTTCCATAACTGATACGCTGGGTGATTGTCTACGTCATACATTTGACCAGTCTAGCTCTTCGCTAAATGTGTGTCATATCAATGCACAAAGTGTACCCAGCCACTACAGTGATCTCATTGAAGCCTTTACTAACGTGAACGTTCATGCCATCATGATTTCGGAGAGCTGGTTGAAGCCCCATCTTCTTTCAACCACTTCCCCCTCTCTGGTTTCACTTTGATACGTAACGATCGGGTTGATAAGAGAGGGGGTGGTGTTGCTATATACCTCCGCAGTGACTTATCTTATAAACTTCTAGCTTCCTCCTTGCCTTTTACTCCGCATCTGCTGAATTTCTTTTTCTTGAAGTATGTGTGAAGGGAGCTAAAACCGTTCTTGGTGTTGTATATTGTCCCCCCTCTGTTGATTACTTCTCCGGTCTCGAAACGACTCTGGAATCTTTAGGGTCAGAATACTCACATCACATCATCATGGGTGATTTTAATACCAATTTCCTGGCTTCGCACTCATCCCGTTCCTATAAGTTCCTTCAAATAATCGAGTCGGTTGGCCTCCATGTTCTACCTCTACAAGCCACTCACCACAATGCGGACGGGGAGGACACGTGGCTCGATTTAATGCTAACCTCAAACCCCACCCTTGTCTCTACTCATGGTCAACATTATGCGTCTGGTTTCTCCCATCATGATCTCATTTTCCTTTCCTATATCCTGAAACCTCCTAAGCCCTCACCTAAAATCCTGCACTTGTGTAGTTTTGGCCGTATGGATGTAGAGAAGTTGTGTCAGGATGCTTCTAAAATTTACTGGGACACAGTGACAGCCGCTCCCACGGTAGACGAAAAAGTTAGCGCATTTAATAACATATTAATGAATCTATATAATATGCATGCTCCTATTAAAAAAGTAAAGCTAAAGCGGTTGCCAGCACCTTGGATGACAACAGAGATCCGTGTTGTGATGAGGCGTAGAGACCGAGCCTTTCAGAAATATAGAAAAAAGCGGTGTGAGGAAAATTGGTCCATTTTTAAAACTGCAAGAAATCGGTGTAACCAGATGATACGCAACGCGAAACGCCGATATATTCTTAACAACATCATATCCTCTTCCCCGCAGATATCTGGAAGTTCCTTGGAACCATGGGTATTGGTAAGAAGTCCCATTCTGAGTTCCAGAGGACAATTGGTTTGGATGATATCAATCAACACTTCTCTTCACATACAGCTCTGGATCACCAAACCAAGTGTCAAACTGTTAATCAGTTAATGGGTTTACCTCGTCCTAATATCGCTCCTTTCCGCTTCTTTTCAATAGCTACGAATGAGATCAGGAAAGTTATACTCTTCATTAAGTCTAATGCTATTGGTTGTGACAATATCAGTCGCCGTATGATTATTAATATTAAGGACCATCTCCTCCCTGCTATTTCCCATATAATTAACTTCTCTCTGGATTCTGAAGTTTTTCCGTCGCTGTAGCGTAAGGCTTACATTATACCTCTCCCAAAATTTTCTAATCCTTCATTACCTAATCACTTCCGACCTATATCCATTCTTCTTTTTTATCAAAGGTGCTAGAGGATTGTGTACACAAACAGCTATCACATTTTTCTTCTCGAATAACCTGTTAAGCTCATTATAGTCTGGTTTCAGGCCAGGTCATAGCACTGTTTCCGCGCTCTACAAAGTCACTGGTGACATTAGGGCAGGCATGGAGGAAACTAAAGTCGCAATACCGGTTTTGGTTGACTTCTCCAACGCCTTTAATGCCATCAGTCACGACATCCTATTATCAATCCTTTCATTTTCTATGGTCTCATCTGAGGCTTTGGAGTGGTTCTCATCTTATATTCGAGGCCGCCAGCAGTCAGTTCACATTGACGAGTCCTCATCAAGTTGGTGTAACTTGCATGCTGGTGTTCCTCAAGTCGGTATTCTATCTCCGTTGTTATTTTCAATATTTATAAATCTCATTACCCTTGCAGTTGTACTCACACGCGAAGGTCGACTCTATATCTACAGCAATTGAGTCTCTTAATAGGGACCTAGAGTATATAAAGAACTGGTCTGACAAGTTTGGTCTTACTGGTCGTAGTTAACCCATCCAAATGTCAGGCTATAATAATAGGTAGCCAACGGATGATAAACAAACTGGATCCCACAGCTTTACCGCCGATCATTTATAACGGTTTCATTTTAGAACTGAGTAATACCGTGAAAGACCTTGGATTGCACATTAATTCCACCTTGAGCTGTCAAACTCAAGTGGCAAATGTTTGTCAGAAAGTGACAGGTATTTTGCGTTCTCTCTACCGCCTGAAGAACTTTCTCCCGTCCAGGACCAAGACGATTATTGTGCAGACCTTAATTTTTCCCATTTTTGACTATGGTGATGTGTGTTATTTTGACCTGAATGCAGAACTCTTGAACAAATACGACCGTCTTCTTAATAACTGCATTCGATTCATTTTTAATCTTCGAAAGTATGATCATGTGTCCACTTATCGCTCTCAACTCAACTGGTTACCCATTCGTCAGCGCCGTAGTCTATGTGCACTCACTACTCTTTACTCTATCTTGTCTCATAATCATCCATCTTATTTAACTTCTCATTTTCAATATCTTAGCTCCAACCATGATAGATTTCTCCGTTCTAGTAATAACCTTTTGCTTCAGTGCCCCTCTTTTAGTACTAATTTTATACAATCATCGTTCTTTGTTCAATCTGTTCTTCTTTGGAACGCTCTTCCTTCCGAAATCAGGAGTGCCGAAAACCGGATTTTGTTCAAATCTAAAGTGCGAGAACTGCTCGTCAATAAAACGGCAGAATCAACTTAGCGTTCGTAGTTAGCCGTGTTTAATATTATATTTAATATAAATGTGTGTGTGTATGCAAGTATATTATATATATATATATATATATATATATATATATATATATATATATATATATATATATATATATATTATACATACTTCTTATTACTAGACTAGGTAGACTGGTAGATAATGCCTCAGGCATTAAGTCCGCCTATATACATCTAATGTGTATATGACGTTAAATAAATAAAAAAACAAGTAATAGCATTAAGTGGTTAATTGAAACGCGATATTCTAATATTTAGGTGTGGCGATGGGCTCACCTGTATTTCCTATAGTCGCCGACATATATCATGGAGGACTTTGAGGAGAAACCCTTCTTACTGCTCCTGTAAATCCAAGATTCTACAGGCGGTACGTAGACGACACTTTCAAAATTTTACCGTCAGACAAAGCAACTGCATTTTTAGACGACCTTAACTCCGTAAGTACAAATCACGATGGAGTTAGAAGCAAATAATACTTTAGCTTTCCTAGATGTTTAAGTCATCCGAAATCCTGATAACACTATTGGTCATACTATGTATAGGAAAAAGATCTATATTAACCGATATTTAAATGGTGAATCTCACCATCATTCTTCATAGTTTGCTACTGTGGGTAAATATTTGTTTCAGAGAGCACAAGGGATCTGTAACAGAATACATCTGGCCGCCGAGCTTCAGCATGTCAAGCAAGTATTGCAAGATAACAAGCTTTGGGTCCGAATCCTACGTCACAGCGATCGAGTGAAGCCGGCCACAGTCGGTGGATGGGTGCTGCCATCTGCTTGGGATCCCATAATTAACAAAATCTATCCAAAACCAAGCATACCACTACAAGACTTCAAGATACTGTAAGCTCGTTTTATGTAGATCGGGACCAAAAATCAATATTCAAAAACTGAAGATAGCCGGGCTAACTATGATATTGAGATGTCAAACATCTCAGTCCCCCCCCCCCCCGTGACCCTAATTAATTAAACGCGATAAAATCCATATAATTATATAGTTTTATTCAATGTGTAGTGTTCGCGTAAATTTAACAATCATTAGATTACATACTTTGTTGGCTTTACTGCTAATTTAATTGCCTTATGTTGGCAACATTTTTACATTCTCATCTTTTATAGTTTGTGGCACAGTAATCTATGTTTTCTGTGGTTATTACTAATAAAAACGTTAGGCATGGGCGTTTTTGGATTTGAACGCAAACCGATATTTATCCGATTTCAAATTTCAAAATCGATTTCAAAATCCGTTTTTAAAAATCCGATTTCAGTATCGCTTAGCCACGCCAATTCGTTTGCGTACTTAGATTTCGTTTTATAAGTTAACAAAACGAGAAACGCAAATCTAACTAATACAGAAACAGATTTGCGAGATTATCCTTCGTGCTTTAATCTAGGCTTAGGACTAGCAGGAACATTTTGTATGAAATTAGAACTTTTCCGGCTAATTTAATAATCGGTATATTTACAATGATTTCTTATTATATTTTTTTGGTTTCTTTTCGCTTTTTTATTTTTTTAATTTTTATATCAGAATCTGTTTGGATTAAGATTTGCGTTTAAAAACGCAATTTGCTCCACTTTAGACGACATCTCTTTTAATTTATTATTAATCCCGTGTTTGAAAAAATTCGTTCGCACGGAACGGATGTCGCGACAATATTGCATTTTGAGCGATATATTTCCGACAAATGCAGATAAATTATTTTATGATCAATTACTTACTCACTTAAAACGTACACTCACACACAATTCACTCCTGATTTTTAAACATTTTTATAAACTTTTTTCATATATTTACTAAACAAAAAGGTATTAAGGCAATAAATATCAGTAAATAATATAATACAATACACTGTTACGACTGACCGGCATGCGAGCAGTTGTCACCAGGATTAAATTTACGTCTAAAGTCTAAAACATAACAACATGAAAACAAAAAAATATTTTAAGTAAACAAACACTTAACTAAAAACAAAAATAAATCATCACACAATCTCGCAAATATAGCCTTAAACGACTTAACAATAAGAATGATATTGATCGCACACTGAACCAAAACTTCATCAACGCATAATCTCGCAAAGCCAATATAGACTTTACCTACTAAGCAGTAAGGATAATATTGATCCCATATCTCAATGTGTATTAGATTTCGATATTCTATAGCCGACAAACCGAAATCTGCATCTTAAACTTCACGTCATCGAGAGAGACACTGAAAAAACGGATTTGGATTTCTACGCAACAGTTTGCGTTTAGATTTGGATACTGTCGATTTTATTTTCGATTTAGATTGGTTTGGTTGTACAGATCGTAAGAGTTTAGCTAGTTAGGTCGATTTTTGAAATCGGATTTTCTAGTTTGAGCAATCTACACGAATCGATTTGTGTTGAAATCGGATTTTAGATTCGTTTTGATATATCCGACTCATGCCTAAAAAACGTTGTTGCATATTTCCGTGTTCTACAGTTATTTTAATGATTTCATCCCAAAACATCAACATGACAGCAGAGCGTGGTTGATAAAAATCATTAAAAGTAAAAACGCAGAAAGAAGAAAATCCGGCAGCGGCGTAATTGTTCCGTCACGCCACCGTCATACATTTTGAGGTTACCGCATAACCTAGACCTACCTTGGAGCGGCGTGCTCGATCAGTGACATCGTTGAAAAATTGTTATACATAAGTAGAAGATGACCAGTACCGACCACAATCCATTTCAAATAGACAGACTCGTCGGGAGAGACAATTATGCGAGTTGGAAATTCGCAGTGGAAGCGTATTTCAAGCTTGAAGATTTGTGGAGTTGTGTTGAAGGAACTAATACCGACGCCAGGAAGGAAACAAAGGCAAAAGCTAAGCTTATTTTACTGTTAGATCCGATTAATTACGTTTATGTACAGAGAGCAACTACATGTAAAGAAGTCTGGGGTAGCTTGCAGCAGGCCTTCGATGACAGCGGGTTATACAGAAAAGTTGCCTTGTTGAGAGACCTTATCACAACTACATTGGACAGTTCTCGAAATGTAGATGACTATGTGAATAAGATAATGTCCACAGCTCATAAGCTTAGGAATATCAAATTTGACATTGACGATGAATGGCTTGGAACGCTTATGTTGGCTGGCTTACCCGAAATTTATAAGCCAATGATAATGGGTTTGGAGAGCAGGAAGTTCAATGCTCAGAAAGCACAGCATTCTTCACTAAGAGGACAGCCGTTCTCAGGAATCACAGTACAGAAAAGGCTTGTAATCAGAAAGGACCCCGATGTTATAATTGTAATAAGTACGGACACTTCGCCAAGAACTGCCGTGCTCCGAAGAAGAAGAATATTGAAAAAGTAGAAGAAAATAAAAGTTATGTTGCAGCTTTTTCAGCATGTTCTCAGACAATGAATCCGGACCTTTGGTATGTGGACTCAGGTGCCTCTATGCACATGACCAATAGATGTGACTGGATGTATGATGTAACAAGTCAACCGATACCCACCATAACTGTTGCTAGTAGGACACCACTACCCGTGGAAAATATGGGAAAGGTTAATTTATTAATGAATAATAATAAACAAAGTAAAATTCAGGTAAGAGATGTTCTGTATATACCTAAACTTGCTGCCAATCTCTTATCAGTAAGCGCTATCGTGAAAAGTGGCTGTAAGGTAAATTTTAGAGATAAATGTTGTGATATTTTTGATCATAATAATAAATTCCTCTGTTCAGCCACATTAGTAAACAATTTGTATCGGTTAAACACTCACAGAGAAATGTTCTCTAATCTAACATGCAAAAATAACTTAAATGATGTTGTCCTATGGCATAGACGCATGGGACACCTAAATTTTTCAGATGTTAACAAGTTACCGGAGTGTGCAGAGGGAGTCGATCTGTTTCCTGACAATAGTAAAGGTCCTTACACTTCCAGGTGAAGATCCCAGCACCGAATTCTGCTGGCTGACATCTGCTTAACTGTTCGCCTCAACAAACATAAGGATCGTCCCCCACCCAAAATAAAGTGGCATTTGTTGCATAAGGAGGAGTATGCAAGTGAATTTAGAGAGCTAGTTGTAAACAAGATGATAGAGATGGGTGATATGGAAGGAATGAGTGTGAATGAGTGCTGGAAGGAAATGGCTGATTGTATCCGAATTGTAGCAAGGAAGGTGTTAGGAGAAACAAAAGGGAAGCGTATGATAGATAAGGATGGGTGGTGGTGGAGTGAAAGTATTAGAGAAGTTTTGAGAGAAAAGAAAAATGCCTTTAAAGAATGGCAGAGCGTAGAAGACCAGAATGAATCCATAAAAGAAAGTAAGAGAGGGGCGTATAAAGAATGTAAGAAGAGAGCGAAGAAGGAAGTTGCTATTTGTAGGGCAGAGGCGCAAGATAAATTATATCGGTCCCTTGAAAGCCCCGAAAGTCAAAAACGACTTTTTCAAATTGCAAGAGCGAGAGAAAGGAATGGAAGAGATGTTTCACATGTAAAATGTATAAAAGATGATTCTGGAAGGATTTTGACTGACGATGAAAGTATAAAGAAGCGATGGAAGGAGTATTTTGAGAAATTGATGAATGAGGAGAATGAATGGAATGGTATGCTTGAAAACCCACCAGTGAATATGGGCTTAGTGAGAGAAATTAGTGTGGAAGAAGTAAAAATGGCTGTTAGGAATATGAAGAATGGGAAGGCAGTCGGCCCAGATGGAATACCAGTAGAAGTGTGGAAGTTGCTGAGTGCGGATGGATGGAAGTGGTTGAGTTTATTTTTCGGTAAATTGTTGCAGGAAGAACAAATACCTGAGGAATGGTGCAGTAGTATACTGGTCCCCATTTTTAAAAACAAAGGAGACGTTCAAAACTGCAGCAGTTACCGGGGAATAAAACTCATGTCACATACGATGAAAGTCTGGGAAAGAATAATAGAGAGAAGAATGAGAGAAGAGTGTGAGATAACACAAAACCAGTTCGGATTCATGCCTGGTCGAGGTACGACAGATGCCATTTTCGCATTACGCCAATTGTGCGAAAAGTACAAGCGCGTGCATAAAAATCTGCACATGGTTTTTGTCGACCTTGAAAAGGGGGGTTCCCCGTGAGGTTTTGTGGTGGGCGTTAAAGATGAAAGGTATGTCTGGAAAGTATGTGAGGTTAGTCCGTGCTATGTACAGAGCATCCCGTACATGTGTACGATCTGCCGCGGGAACTACGGGCAGTATCGATGTGGCGGTAGGGCTGCACCAAGGGTCGGCATTGAGCCCTTACCTCTTCCTACTGATTATGGACGCTTTGACGTCGGACCTGCAGGATGAGGCACCCTGGTGCATGCTCTTTGCCGATGACATCGTGCTTGTCGGGGAAGAAGGCATCGAGGTACAGAGCAGACTGACGGGGTGGCAACAGAGGCTGGAAAGTGTTGGCTTGAAGATCAGCAGATCCAAAACCGAATATCTGTGCTGTGATTTCGGCGGTCTTTCCAGTCCTGTACCCATGTCGTTGGATGGCGCTATACTGCCTACCTGCTCAGATTTCAAGTACCTCGGTTCCCTCATTCAAGGCGACGGCGGAATAGATAGAGCTGTGCAGCATAGGATTTACGCAGGGTGGATGAAATGGCGACAGGTCACAGCCACAACGTGCGATCCCCGATTGCCAATAAGGCTGAAGGGGAAAATTTACAAATCGATCATCCGACCTGTCGTCATGTATGGAAGTGAATGCTGGGCCGTCAAGAAGAAGGATGAAAATAGACTGCATGCGAATGAAATGAGAATGTTACGATGGATGTGTGGTGTGACAAGGATGGATAAGATAAGGAATGAGTATATAAGAGGAAGCCTGAAAGTAGCGCCAGTGGTAGAAAAGGTGAGAGGAAGCAGATTGGCATGGTTTGGGCATGTGATGCGGAGGAATGAAAGTCATGTCACAAAACGAGTGTTGAATATGAATGTGGAGGGACACACGGGCAGAGGAAGGCCGAATAAAAGATGGATCGATTGTGTGAAGAGTGATATGAGAATGAAAGGAGTAAGTATGGAAATGATGGCTGATAGAGAGGAATGGAACAAGAAGGTTTACTGCGCCGACCCCAGATAATGGGAAATGGTTTAGAGAATGATGAGTAAAGGTCCTTACACATGTACCACCTGCTTCGAAGGTAAACAAAGCAGATTACCCTTCAGCAACATTGGCTCCAGAGCTTCACATCCATTGCAGCTTATCCATACTGACTTGTGTGGACCGATGGAGCAGATGTCGCTGGGAGGTATGAAGTATTTCATTACCTTTATAGATGACTTTACTCGAAAAGTTAATGTCTATTTTTTGAAAGATAAATTGAGTATACTAGAAGTGTTCAAAGATTATAAAAGTAAAGTAGAGAATGAACTTGATACTAAAATAAAAATTGTTCGGTCAGGTAACGGGAAGGAGTACTGTAATAAGTTATTTGATAGTTTTTTGAATAGGCATGGAATTGAACATCAAACAAGTACTCCATACTCACCCCAACAGAACGGCCTAGCTGAAAGGATGAACAGGACGCTGGTAGAAAAGGCCAAATGTATGTTGTTTGATGCTCATTTGCCAAAGCAGTTTTGGGCAGAGGCGCTAGCAACAGCGACCTATATAGTTAATAGGTCATCAACTAGATCACTTGATGGCAAAACTCCTATAGAGATGTGGTCAGGCAAGAAACCCAACTTATCAAATATAAAAATTTTTGGCTCTGAAGTAATGGCTCAAGTACCTAAAGAAAAACGTCAAAAATGGGATTCTAAATATAAAAAATTTTTATTTCTTGGTTACTGTGAATCTAGTAAGGGATATCGGCTATTTGATCCTGACACAAATAAAATTGTCAAAAGTAGAGATGTAGTGTTTTTAGAAAATGTTCAAAGATTTGAGCATAATGTGTACTTACCTTGCTTACCTAACAGTGATCCTAAAATACAGTTAACTGAAGAACCCTGCAAAGAAGAATCACGAATCAGCTCAGATCGGTCTACGAGTGATGAGTACCTGTCAGGCGACAGTGATGATCCATCCTACATACCAGAGGAATCAGTTGACCTTCCGACACCAGCGCGTAATATAAACTTACGGCCACGCAGAGCTGCCCAGTATGCAGAAATGGATTACCATGATGTGAGTTACTTTTGTCCAATTCTTAATTTATGTGATCCTCTCACTGTTAATGAAGCTCTTTCATCTCCACATACTGGTCAGTGGAAGAAGGCCATGAAGGAGGAATATGATTCCTTAGTAAAGAATAAAACTTGGTCACTGGTAGATTTGCCGTCAGGTAAGAGAGCCTTGCCATGTAAATGGGTGTTTAAAAGTAAGACAAATGAGAAGGGTGAGATTGTTCGTTTTAAAGCAAGATTAGTCATTAAGGGATGTGCTCAAAGAAAAGGAAATGACTACGATGAAGTCTAAGCTCCAGTAGTAAGATACACCTCAGTCCGATTCTTGCTTTCTCTAGCTGCTAAATATGACCTAGAAATGTTTCAGATGGATGCTATAAGTGCATTTCTTTAGGGTGACATAGACGCCGAAATTTATATGACACAACCAGAATGCTATGAAGAGAATGATCAGGTGTGTCACCTACATAAATCAATCTATGGGCACAAGCAGGCTAGTCGTCAGTGGAACCTGAAATTAAACAATGTTCTACTTAAAATTGGATTGGAAAGATCAAAAATAGACCCATGCATCTATTATTCTGTAAATGAATCAAAAATGATTTTTATTGCTGTTTGGGTGGACGATTTCATGATTTTTACAAATGAGAAGAAAACAGCAACGGATATCAAAGAAAAACTCAAAGAGAAATTCTTTATGAAAGATCTGGGTGATATACAGCAGTGTATTGGCATAAATATAAATAGAAATCATGAGGCAGGTGGGATCATGTTGGACCAAGAAAAATATATAAACCAAGTGTTAGAACGCTTTGGCATGTCTGAATGCAAACCAGTTTGCACTCCGATTGAGGTAAATATGAAATTTGATAAGAAACCTGAGAATGAAGATGGTAATTTCCCATATAGGGAAGCGGTGGCCTGTCTGATATATCTGGCACAAGTTACACGACCTGACATCACATATGCGATGAACAAGTTGAATCAGTACTGTAAAGACCCAGGGATTCAACACTGGCTTGGAGTAAAAAGGGTCATGAGATATCTTCAAGGAACCAAGAACCTAAAGTTATGTTATGTCAAAGATGAGTCTAAGGATATAACTGGGTATTGTGATGCAGACTGGGCTAGTGACCCACAAGATAGATCATGCAGCGGTAACACTTTTATTTTTCAAAATGCTTGCATATCTTGGAATTCGTGTAAACAACAGACTGTGGCACTCTCGACAGCAGAGGCTGAATATATGGCGATGGCTATGGCGACCCAGGAGGCGTTGTGGCTTCGGCAACTGCAAGATGAGCTCGGGCAAGGCTTGGACAGTGCATTACTCATTTATAGTGATAACCAAAGTGCAATAAGGCTGGCATTAACTGATTGTTATAAATCTAAGACTAAACATATAGATATAAGGTTGCATTTTATTAGGGAAAGTGTTGTTAAATGTAAAGTAAAATTTTTATTTGTAAATGGTTGTAACATGATAATATTCCACAATATATTCCACAGCTATCACACAACGCCATCTAGTCCCTAGCTAAGCAGAGCTTGTGTTATGGGTACTAGACAACTGATAAACATACTTATATATTTCTAAATACATAAATATTATAGATAAATTACACCCAGACACAGAACAAATGATCGTGCTCATCACACAAACATTTGTCCTGGGTGGGAATCGAACCCACGACCTCCGGCTTAGCAGTCAGGGTCACTAACCACTAGACCAACAGGCCTGTCGTTGCTGACAATTTGACAAAAGGTGTTACACTTGCAAAACATTTATATTGTATTAGTAAAATGGGATTGTGTTCTAGAGGGAGTGTTAGTAAATGAGAACACAACTATTTGTATTTCTTTGTTGGCTTTACTGCTAATTTAATTGCCTTATGTTGGCAACATTTTTACATTCTCATCTTTTATAGTTTGTGGCACAGTAATCTATGTTTTCCGTGGTTATTACTAATAAAAAAGTTGTTGCATATTTCCATGTTCTACAGTTATTTTAATGATTTCATCCCAAAACATCAACAATATATATATATATATATATATATATATATATATATATATATATATATATATATATATATATATATATATATATATATATATATATATATATTGTTTTATTTTTTAATAAATATTTATCGATCAACGTCCCAACCCTGACCCATCACTACGGTTCGGAGCATTCTAAGTTCAACCTTGAATTATCCAATCACAGCGCATTTGAAACGTCCACCGCAACTCGAGATTTGGTGAAATCGAAACAGAACAAATATTCCATGATGCGGTAACTATTAGGAGGTAATCTGTGCGTTAACCGCACAAATAGGCATTTTTAAAGAGCACTTACTACGATGGAAACGATTCTTGTAATGATAAAATCGATTCCGTAAACAGTTTTTATAAACGCACAAGATTTTTAAATTTATTACCTGAGTAGAGGGGAATAATCATGCGAGGCGAGTCCATTGGGCTGAATGGTCTAAGCAGGTCTAAGATTCTAATCTCAGATCACAACACTATACAATACTCTTCGATTGTCACTGTCAGTGTCAGTGTCATAGATAATATACTTTAATACAATATAATGGGTGCGTTTGGCAGAAAAAAGCGCTAGCAAGCGCTTATAAGTGCTAAAATAGTTTTCGGCCAGGACACGATTGCTACTTCAGTAGCGCTGACACAATCCGCCATTTTGCTTATTTAATTTGTTTGTTTTGAAGTAAAGCTTGTAAGTTGTTTTGAGCAATATTAGTTTCAAGTAATATAATGACATGAATAAACATATACATGTTAATAAAAATTCATCATTGGTAAGTTTTTAATATGAATACTTTACAAACATATATTTAAATTAGGTTAGGTTCCCCGGTTAAAACTAACATCGTGTCCTGGAGGAAAATAGCTACTTTCGATTTGACAGCGCTTACCGCTTACGATCGCCATTTTGCTTACAAGCGCTTGCTAGCGCTTTTTTCTGCCAAACGCACCCAATATCATAGTCAGTGTCACTGACGCATCGCGTGTAGGGATGATCGATGTGGGCCATTATCGATATTTTTTGCACATGTACCTATTTAATAGTTTAAAATTAGGTGAATATAAAATTAGTAATTTTGTTTATAATTTATAATTAATGAAATAAAAAAATGAATAAAAATGTTTAGTGTCAAACATTAATTAAAAAAATGGTAAGAAGTTAACAAATATCCAGTTCTTTTGTTATATTTTTGCCGATGACGATGCATGTCATTATTTCGTTCCTTAAACGTTCCTATACACTCATAAAACCGATATAAAATTTACTATGGGACCAAATTTACGATTTAGACGTAGGTTTTATATCAACTACTCCCTATCGCGAAATAAAAAAAATATGATTATAGAGAAAAAATTAACAAGCTACACAAAAATAAAGTAATAGTCTTTTCCGTCACCTTTGTTCACAATTTTTAATCAGACAGCCCAAGCAGTAAGTGTCCTCAGTCATTTATAAAATGCACAGACTATTGCACTATGTAGTGAAATTTTCTATACTCACGATCACTCAATGATTTTTTTAATAACCTTCAAGCAAACAATAAACTCGTTATGACAAGCTCAAAAAAGCAGCTATATATAATTGAATTGTGTAGATACTTACATATTGTTTCAAATTTATGTGAGTATTGACAGCAAAAGAAAAAAACTATTCATTTGAATATCAACTAACGTAGAATATTTACTAGGCGACAACCGACAACGACACCACAGAAGAACAAAGCGAAAGTAGTGACATTACAGTTCACACTTGACAGTTATATTTAACACACCATAATGATATTTTTTTAGGTTATCGATGTGTTTAGGAATACTGAATTATTCAAAATTTTAAACCTTTAATAGGAGATGCAAGATTCAGTTGGCTTTGATTACGCGGGTTCGCATTGTTCTCAAGTTCTTATTAATCGACTGTGGGTTAATTGACATCGATGTTTTGATTTTTAACATCGATGATCACCGAACATCCCTAATCACGTGACGTTTCTCTTCTCTTGTTCAAATAATGTCAATATAGTCAATAATCAAGTTTCGTATCTAATTTTGAATAATTATTAATAAAACAACAAGAATATTGGGTCTATCATACAAATATGTTAATTAAGCCGTCTTAGTTTTTAGGGACTTATTTGTGGAATACTGTGAATACGTGCTGTAAATATGGTCTTTTATCCTTGTACACGATACCGATTGATTGTATTATTAATGCTCGTATTAATTATGTGGCAAATTATGAGGCTAATGCCTGAGAAACCAGCGACAGAGTTGTCTGGGGTAAACGGAAATATTTAACATTACATGTATATTTTGTTATTTTTTTACAACATTTTTTTCACTAGTATTCTTTTCTATTTAGGTTGATATTGTGGTATTAGAAGATGACAAATATAATAAACATAAACAAGATAAAGTTAAAATACGTGTATACTATGAAGCCTTATGTCCTGATTCCAAGCATTTCTTTTTAAAACACCTAACCCCAGTAACAGAAAAATTATCGGAATTCATACATGTTACACTAGTTCCATATGGAAAAGCTACTGTAAGTATGCTGCTTATATTTATAATATTATTTGTGTTGTTTGAGAATATTTCGACATTTATTAAATATTTATTTTTTATACTTTATTGGTCTGAATCTGAAGTAAATAATTAGTCTTTATTACATAAGAGGGACAAACAAGCGAACAATTATTCTTATTATATATTTCTACTGCATGGATCCCACAAACACCTATAAGCAACTTCAAAAAAAAAAAAGACCATAAATGCATTATTACCCCAAAGTACCAACATGAAATGCCTCACAGCTTTTTATAAAGAAGTTTAAATATAACAAAGCAGTTGTACTTCTGCTCGATCGAAGAATTATGTAAGAGTGATACCACTAACCAACTCAGACAGGCTTTTAGCTAAAAGAGCCATGCCCTACATGGGCATGGCTCTTTTAGTAATTTGTACATATGTTGAAGAATAAGATGAATCCAATATAATATTTGTTATATTTTCTATAGTCAAGCAATTATTTCATCAGTACTAGGTAAATAATGATGCTTACTTATTTTTGTCTTTAATAACAGACTAAAGAAAAGAATGGAAAATATTACTTTATGTGTCAGCATGGCGAAGAAGAATGCTTTGCAAACAAAATCCACTCATGCTCAATTGAAGCTTTGGGCAACATGATCATGTCAGTGAAATTCACTGATTGTATGATTGCAGACAATATGGATGCTGATAAGGCTCTTGAAAGGGTAATGAAATATAGCATCTTTATAATTAAATAAAACTTATAACATTTTGAATGATAGATCAAGGCATTGTAATGCTCTAATAATTGGAGATGGGCCGAATATGGATTTCACTGAATATGAATATTCGTTCGAAAGTTTGGTAAAACTTTTACTGAACCGAATATTCAACCGAATATTATTCGGCAGGATCACCTCGGTACGTAACCAATTTATGTCTAAACTTGTTACCATAAACTGTGTGGGATTAGCGACAGACCCTGCCCCTCGCAACCCCGCCACACCTGACATGTTATTGCATCATCTAGAACTGAGCAAATTTCAGGCACATGCTTATCTTTTGACTATTTTTGTGAGAAAAAAAGTATTTTGTTGTGTTATTCTTTGTGAAAATTGATAATTATATAAAAATGAGAGTGGCACGAGATTCAATTTAATTTTAATACTTGGACTTATTTTAGAGAAACTGGTGACCAAAGTAAAGTAAAATGTACTAATATAATGTAATGTTTCTTTGTTTGATTCCAAAAAACATGTTATCAAGCTTTCTATTTGCTATAATTGGAAATAAATCTACAGTGCCTCAAAAACATAATGCTATGCAAGTAGATTTAACCCATAAATAAAATGTACTTTCAACAGTAAAATTATGAAAGTCATGACATTACTCATTGCGCATATTTCAATACTGTGAACACTGAGTACCTCTTTAATGAATGTTTGGTGATTTAGGCGAATATTCGGCTAAATATGAATATTCGGTAAAGCTGATGAATATGTCGAATACGAAACAAATTTTTGGTCCATCTCTAGTAATAATCATTAAAATTAAATGTTGACTTACATTTTTCAGTGTGCAAAGCAAATGAAGATTGATCCTAAACCAATACGTGATTGTGCTACAAATGAACATGGTTCAGCTTTACTAAAGAAACATGGTGATGATACAAACATCATTAAACCAACTTTTATTCCTACTATTATATTAAATGGCTCAAAGGATAACCAGGCAGCTATACTAAAGAATTTTCTACTAGAAGTATGTAAGTTAATTGACATGCCTTTACCTCCACCATGCTTGTGATATAATTTTGGGCTCAATAGGAATGTACATCACGTTCTACTATATCATTAAGAAGAGGTATCAAAGTGAAGTAAAGTTATAGGCATGCTGTTGAGGTTATTAACCTCCTCACTGGTTTTGAACCTGACATTCCAGTGCTGTATCACATAGAGATGCAGTATTAGAGGTGGTTGTGGCAAACATTAACCAATACCATTTGATTTCAAGTTCCAACCTGGGAAACACGCCAGTATAGACAATTTGATATCCGAGTCTAGATGTTGTCAATTTTGATTTTTAGTTTTTTAGAGTTTGAGTACCAAATGCTCAAAAAACTTCCAATATCTTATAACTTGGTTGTGTTCTTATCTTATCACAAAACTTGCTATATATTTTGTCAAGGTTGATTGTAAAATGAGGTAAAAATGAATTATCAATGAAAAATATGTTACATATGTATTTGTTATCTTTATGGAGGAAATAATTTGTTTGTAGCTTTTGTTATTCAACTTTGCATAATGAGGACTATCAATGAATATTAGTAATTTGATGTAAAATATATTTTTTTACTTTTACTAATTATTTTTATATAAAAAAAAAATAATGAAAAGCATATTTAAAAATGTCTAGTGAATTCTAACAATATAATATTTCATTTCTTTAGTATTCTAAGTGTGAACTATTGGAAATACTAGAAATATGTTATTTATGGCCTCTGTTTGATAAGGTGGTATAACCAATTCATCAAGCATAGCTTGACAAATAAATCTTTGTGGTGATGAAATTTGTATAAAATCACCACATGATTTATTAAAACTATGCCTATGTTTCAATTTTCATATTTGTAATCCTTTAAAAGTTTAAACCTAGTGCATCCTTGTAATATTTTGCATATTATTGATTAATACCTGAAGTATTATTGTAACTATTTGGGAGCAAAAATTAATATGTTATAAGGTTTTCTTTAGTTTTTGTTATTAGAATTTTTTTAGCATCCTTGATTAGTCGGCTCGGCTTTTTGCCAAGGTGGTAAAATGTCAGTCTATAGTAGTAAGTACTTGATCGACAGAGCTTAGCTCTGCATTAGAAAAAAAAATATTGCCACCTTAAAGTATCACCATCATCATCTTTATCATTCCCTTCACAATTCTACTGCTGAACATGGGCTTCCCCCAAGGAATGCCACAAAAATGCTTCATGAGCTACCTGCATCCATCGACTTCTTGCATGCTGTCCCACCCTGCACTTACCAGCACAAGACTGTCCCCAGTTATTTGAGTTATATGGCCATCCCATTTCCACACCAGTGTAGTTCAGTCATTAAATTGGGCTTGAAATCGAAGCATTTCAAGAAGTAGCTCTTTATCAAATTAGGTATTTCAAGATGTCATCCTTTGTTGTATTGTAGTCATTTAGTGTATAATTGTAAATAGTGAATTGGCCATTTCGACTCTCCCTTTGCAAATTAGGCATTAGCTGACTAAATACAAATTTTAATATTGGTTGTGTGTGCATTTAAATAAAACTTAAAATAATAGTTTTTTTTTTCTATAAAATGAAATTAAAATATTTTTACATAAATTGAAGATAAGAAAATAATTTTTACCTTTATATTTTGATTATCATGTAACAATATTTGTACTTTTTCGTATTTGTTTTACTGTCAAATATTATTGTGACATTGTAGTCGGTGAATGGAATATTTTCCATTCGCCGATTGTACCTAGTAATACTTTTTGTATTATTTTTTGAATGGAGTTTGTACTAAAGAAATGTGTGTTATTAATTAACATTTTGTGATGATATATTTTTACAGGATTTTTACATTTACGAACATTTATAAATTTATTATAATCTTCATGTTTGAATCTATTATCTATAATCTATATTGTTTTCTAATTTCTATAAATACATTTTGTTTTTGCTTATTTACATTTAACTTAAGATGCTAGGTTTTTACTTTAGAAACTGAATTTACATTATTTAATGAAGTTTGTAATATTGGTGGAGTATCTGTATATTTGTTCCTATTGTTGTAGCTTGTTAGTATATTTTTGTTCCTATTGGTTAATGACTACCATAACCAAAATACAGCTATAATATCGCTATAAATACCACTCAACCTTCGGAGAAGTTTTTAATATTTCGTATACATTATAACAAAATTGAAGTAACATAAAAGGTAAAAAGCATTATTAAAATATCTCTACAAATGAAAAGGATAAGAGGCTTGAACTTTATCCTATAAAAAAAAAATATTTTCATGCGACAGCCTAGTTGACCCAGCGTGTCACGCCTCGCATAACTTCTCCCGTTTATATTAGCTTGTATATACATAGCTCGCATTGGGATCATTACCATTATAGACCTTTAGAAGTCTACTGTTGTACATAGGTCTCCCCCGAGAAATGCCACAAAGCACGGTTCTGAGCCAACTGCATTCATCAACCACCTGCATGTTTTACTGACTCGTCCCTACATTCAGCATTCACATAGTTACAAACTATGAAGTGTACGCATAGTACATATAAACTCATTGGCGTGCAGTTACTTGTGGCGCTCATGTCACTTATTACATAATTATCATTAATATCATGAAACTTCTCCCTTGGTGATATATTTCGATAATAATTTTGCTTCTTGCTGTTACATAAATATCCTAACAACTGCTTTTATAGTGAGATCCTCTGTTAAGTACATAGAATATTAAAAAATATTATTATAAAATAATAAATTCTTGCCTTTTTATATTTAACTTGTCTTATTACAACAAACAGAATTATAAAGCACAGAACGGATGAGAACATTGACTGTGTTTTACTCGAAAGTGAGGCACAAAGTAATAATTATTGCGTAATCGGGGTGTAAATTCGTAATCGGAGGTATTTCGGTACCCCAAAGATAACTTTAATGTTTTCTTTTGTTTCATCACATGTTACAGTTTTTATTGGTACATTTGGGTGATTAATCTGAGAGGAGAATGAACATATCTGAGTAATTGCTTTATTAATTTAATACATCAGAATCTTTTCGTTTTCATAAACATTACACTCTTCGAAAAATAACGTATGATCTTGGCACAAACCGGGGAAAGCTCATTTTGGTTAATATTAAAATTCATAATGGTTACCTACTTATTTTCAAACATATTGCAATCGTGTAGGTGTTGAGAATATTGTGAAAACTTATTGGCGCAATATTATTATGATAGGTACTTAAATTTCTAGAACAGGTAAATAAAATTGTATACTTGGGGAGTGCTTTTAGCCGGGATGGAAGATGTGATTTAGATGTGGATAGGCGTGTCGCTGCCGGAAACAAAGTCAATGGTGCCCTGAATGCATTAGTAAAAAGGTAAGGCGTGGTGAAGAGTGCACGCCTTGCAATACATAACGCAGTGTTGGTACCGACTTTGTTATATGGCAGCGAAACCTGGGTATGCCAGAAGAAGCATAAAAGCAAGTTGAATGCGGTGGAGATGCGATCTCTTCGTAAAATGTGTGGCGTTAGCATAGCCGACCGAAAGCGAAACGAAGAGATTCGCAATATGGCAGGATTGAAAGATGACCTTATCACAAAAATTGATAGGGGCGTACTCCAATGCTTTGGGCACGTTGAACGAATGAGTGAAGACCGAATGGTGAAGAAAATATATAGAGCGAAAGTAAATATTAAAAGGTGTCGAGGTAGACCGAGACTAACTTTCGAAGACCATGTGAGCAAATTGCTCGAGGAGGGGAGGGTCAAGAGTACTCGGATACCTAGACGTGCATGTATGAAGAAGTTAATGAACCTGAAAGAAGCGAAAGAGGTATGTAAGGATCGTGACACTTGGCGATCTGTTCTCTCTGGCTACCCCGTTAGGGATTGTGCGTGAAGATAAGTAAGTAAGTAAGGTACTTAAACAGTTTTTAGTAGAATGCTGTCCTAAATAGAGGGAAATATTAAGATAAGCTCTTTGGCAAGTTGTACAGACGACCGAAGGGTAAAAGTTGCCATTTTCATTCGCATATGTGGGACTAAAGCAAAGCCTTTGATTCCGTCAAAATTTAAGGCATCTGTGTATCGAAGGATGTGATGCAACTGTAAGGCTACGTTGGATATAAGAATAAAGAACCAGATCACGGAACCTATTAAACTGCGGAGACGTGCAGAAGGCTGAAGCGTACAGTTTGCCACTTTAATTTTCGTATGTGGACTATGAGAAAGCCTTTGTGTCGTGTGTTTTAACTGTAAGCCTACGTTGGCTATTACAAAACCTAATATTAAGTTTGGTTATAAGTAGTATCAACATCAATGGCGAAACATCACTATCACGGACATTAATATCTCTGGTGAAGACTTGGTTTCGCTCAATCGTTTCTCAATACGAACTGAATAAAGGTTGCGTAAATCGCGTCACTTTGTAAATTTGTGTGTTGAGTTACATTATTCGTTTCACTGTTATAAGATTAAGAGTGTGATCTGGAGTTCTGCAACACCCGTCACAGAAGAACCCGAAAACTAAAACTTATAGTTTTCGGGTTCTTCTGTGACGGGTCTTGCAGAACTTAGCTACGACCGCACGCACAGTTCCCTGGCTTGTCAATTATATCATTCAATGTATTGCAGTAGTCTTGAAGGCGAGGCAAACGAGCGAACCTTTATTTTAATTTAATATCTATCCAGTTTTCTTACCTGATGGTAGTGACTACCGCCGCCCATGAACAACTGCAACACCAGGAGAATTGCAGGTGTTTTTCTTGAGGTTCCCTTAGTCGTATCGGTCTGAAAAACTTGAAACAATTCCTCAGAGCACTCCACGTGGTAGATGCGATAGAAAATGCAAAGGGATGCAACATCCCTTCGCAGCGCAATTGAATCGAGCCGATCAGAAGTGGAAGGAGCTGGCACTTAGGTGCCCGGGCCCAGAGATGAGATCAGTATTCCATGTAAGGCCGAACCTGCACCTTGTAAAGTTGCAAGCAGTGTGCCGGCATAAAATACTGTCCCACTCTGCTAAGCACGCCAAGCTTTATAGAGACCAATTTATCCTTTCCATCCAAGTGACCACGAAACTAGATCATTCGATATATCTAAGCCGAGGATTACGATGCTGGCGGGGCAGTGGCAGTAAAGTAAAAAAGTAAAGTGACAGCCTATATACGTCCCACTGCTGGGCACAGGCCTCCCCTCATTTCATGAGAGGGTTTTAGGGCAAGGGAGTGTCCGCCGCGTTGCCCCAATGCGTGTTGGGTAACTTCACATGTCTTCGAAATATGTTTTTCCTTATTCCTCAGACATGCAGGTTTCCTCACGATGTTTTCCTTCAAATCAGCACTTGTGCCGGCGGGGATCGAACTCGGGTTACTCGTGTTCTTTTATATTTACAGCGAGTGTTAATTATCTGAGCTACCAAGGCTCCATTACAATTTGCGCAGGGCGCTTGCGCAAATCCTATACTATTAAACGAGCAATTCTTGTATATATGTATATATATATATATAATCGGGATCTCGGAAACGGCTCCAACGATTTTCATAAAATTTAGTGTCCAGGGAGTTTCGGGGATAATAAATCGATCTAGCTAAGATTTATTTTTAGAAAATGTCTTTTTGTCCGTGTTTTTAAGCAATTAAAAACTGCTACAATATAGTTAGAATAAGAAGGTAAATTTTGACAGTTTGGTAATGATTATAAATAGCTTATTGGTATAATGGGCGGTCACAAAATCGTAAAACCTGGGTTCGAGCCCAGACCGACCGACCGACTTTTTTATTTTTTTTTCAAGTTTCTTTCTTTTTTGAGAAAATATATTTTTTTCGAGCCCTTTTTTTAGTATTTTTTAAAAACACGAAAATTTAAATAAAAATAATTGCACTCATGATTTTTTATTCAAATAACCAGTTCAGTTTTTTCTGTTATGTCGCTAAGATCAAAAAATATTATTTATAATTCATCAGTATGTAATTTGTATCTAAATATAATTTCCAAAACACACGAATTAAAAAAATCGAGCGAAAAATACCGAGCAAAGCTCGGTCAACCGGGTACTGTAATATAAATTGTCATATTTGTGTACGATAGCGCAATAAATATATATTTTATTCTACCACATAAATGATAGTACTTTTATACTGATAATTAAAGCAATTCGTGCAAAATTATTTCCTAACCATTCCAAAATATCAAAAATACGTAACGCTAATATTCAAGTTTTCACTTCTGCCGGCACTCTCGGAGTGTGCAACCCGTCGTTTTTTTATTTTATCTACATATTGTACATTTATGGGAATCGGTTCATTGTTCATGCGATAGAGAAGTTAAGAAAAAGTTAATTATTAGTTATGGTGAGAACCAGAAACTTATAAAATAAATAAAAGAATCATTTATAAATTCCTTCAAAGAATATCTGAACAAATCAATCTGCTCTGTAAGCGCGTGCACTTTTAATGTTAGAAATTATTACACTTCCGAACTTAGAAATTACGATAAAAGGGGAATGTTTAACTGAATCTGAACGAATTAACAACTTCACTTTGAAATAGATTCATGGAACACAGTAAGCAGTTAAAAGTAAATAAAAGGTAACAATAGATTAAGTATGGAATAAGAAGGAAATGGGCAGTATCATCTTCCTGATGGCAACTTAAAATAAAAAGAACATCGGTGTTTTTTTATAGAATAGTGAGACAAACGAGCACACACTCCACCCGATGGTAAGTGGGTGCTGCGGCCCATAGACATCTACATCTATCCTCCATTAAAAATCAAAATGCAGATGCGTTGTCACCCGTGAGGACTGAGATGGAATGCCTCGTTTCCAGTAAAAAGGATCTCCTGTTCTCTACACTCACCATACGAAATACAGCAGCATTAAGCTACTATTTTACGCTGGTATGCTGTGAGAGCGTGGTCCTTCCCCGGTCGAGCCAACCCATTCGTGCTACAACTATACTACTAATATAACTGCAGCATGGCTCTACCACGTATAATAACTTGTTGCCAATACGCCTGCCAATCCATCCATCCGTTATCCATTACGGCCTATACAAGCCCACTGCTGAACATAGGCCTCCCCCATAGATTGCCTCAGGGGGAATTTGCCATATTGGCGAGCGGGTTGTCAACCGCAGTTTTTTATGCTGAGTTGTTATCAGGAAGATGCTGCTACCCATCACCTGTTTCAATTTCCCTCTTTCGCCCCTCAGGATACCCACGGGATGATGTAAAAATATCCACTTCCCCATATGTGGGTAGTGGATATTTTTACAACGCAACAACACGGCCCAAGGCGTGGGATGACAGCCAATACATGAGATGACAATCTATGCAGAGGCGGCGTAAGGCGTGGGCGACGTGGGCCACCGCCTACGGCCTCGCGATCCAGGAGGCCTCGCGCCCTGGAGGTTTATGTATTACTTAAAACCGTAAACGCACCGAAAAAAATTCATTGTCATGAATCGATATTATTGACTTAACTAAATATGTTTTTATTCAGTCTAGTAACATTAGTTTGCGTTGCTATTGCGGGGAATCCCTGGGGACTAGTATATATATATAGGTACAGTAATCTATGGAGGGCGACAATGGCTGAGGATTCCCCGTTTGGAGGTGAAGATCGGCAAAAATTTGTTTTGACCACTTTGGCCAGTGTTCAAAAAGCTCTACTACGAGATGGTTTGGCAGAGTTTTGCATCAATTCGTTTAATGCGATGGAAACTAGCTTGCCGTAGTGCTTTTTTGCCGGTTTTGTCGGCTTGGTTAAAAGCTCTCTTCTTATAGCTAACATGCGGAGTTATGCGGTCTCGAGCATCGAACCAGGATAAACATGCCATATGCTTGTGCTTTTCAGCACGGGTGCATTCAGAGTTGAACCATAAGCGAGCTTTACCACCAATGGGCACGCTTTCATCCCATTCTGCTGATTTGTATCGCTACATTCACCGTACACCTTGAAAATTGTAGTTAGGTGGTGAATATAACGACATAGACTTCACCGGACAGTTTCGAAAGTTCCCTTGTGTGAGATAACCTGAACATCGTACCTATACAGGTCGATCGTCAGAACCAATTTTCGGAGACAGTAATTTTCATGTAATATGAGAGTGTATTAATCATGTTATGGCGACACGGATATGCCCCTTCTTCTTTTCGTATTTCTGTGCTTTTCATTGTTTTCGAGGCATGACCGTGACTTAGAATTTTGCACGCAATTACAGATTTTGTTCTAGCCCGGGACAGCCCAGAATAATAAGGACAAATCTAATACCTTTAAACGAGCAATTCTTATATATATATATATATATATATATATATATATATATATATATATATATATATATATATATATATATACATACATATACATATGCATCACATCAAAAAGCATTACGGCAAGCAATTCGCGTCTGAACAGTAGCAACAGAGTACCATCTCATTTACCTCACTGCCGTGTAACTCTATGTCAAAAGTTCGTATTATCAACAAGGAGGCTTAACCTTGCGAAGTCTAGGCGTGAACAAAACTAGTGGACCTGATGGTATACCAGCTATAGTTCCAAAGGTCTGTGCGCCTGTGTTGACACATACGTTCCGCCCCTCATTCAGGACTAGAATAATCCCCAAGTCTTGAAAGCATAGCCTGTGCCCAAAAAGGGCAGCCATGCCGACCCTGCCAATTATCCGCCTTTTATAATTACCTACATTCTCTAGAGAGATTTTGGAGCATATATGGAACGCCCACCTCACGGTATACATTGAGCAAAATGATCCCCTCAGTTACGAACGGACCTTCAAACATATGCCCCTCACATGGGAAGTATTTGCTATTTCCCTTAATGTATCAAAGGTCTTTCGCAGGGTTTGGTCATCGTTGATGGCTCCTCGTCTAATCCTATCACGACAAACGCCAGAGTTCCTCAGGGGTCCCTTCTTTCCACAACTATCTTCCCGCTGCATATTAATGATCGGCATATTCCCGGTATCTATGAGTATGCAGAGGACAGCACAGTTGTGGAGAGGTACCAGCCGAATGCTCGTCGGGAGTCCGAAAAAGAAGTCATGACTGAACGTATGAATCTCTCACTGCAGGCCCAGTCTTCGAATAAAGCGATTACCATGTGTGAGTGAGATTCAACACTTCTAAAACACAAGCATAGTCTTTTCACCACTTAAAGGATCCCGCTCACTCTGGCTCCTACTTTCCGGAACGTATCTTTGGAGTACACTGACCACCTTCAGTTGTTAGGGATTGAGATTTTTCCGAACCTATAATGGGCGGTTCATTGAGTTCAGGGTCAAAGCAGGCACAAGAAAACTACGTGTCCTTGCAAGGGTGCGGCGGTACTTCACGCCGGAATAGCTTCTTACTTTATATGAAGTGCAAATCTGGTCGTGTATGAAGAATTGTTGTCACATATAGGCTGTTGCTGCACAATGCCACCTAGCAGCATTGAAAGAACTAGAGAGATGTGCTAATAGAATCATTAGTAGCCCTGATTTGGTTAAAACCAATCTTGTCAACCTCAAGCACAGGTGCAGAGTAGCCAGCTTCTCAGTATTCTATAGCATGCATTTTGGAATGTGCACAGGAATTACATTTACATGCTATAATTCCTCCCTCGCTTTTCCACCATCAGACAACCAGGTAGTCGGTGGGTCTGCAGCCCTTTGTTGTCGATATTCCACGCATTACAACCGAGCGGTATGCTTCGTATTTTTTAATGCATACAGCAAAGGCGTGAAATAATTTGCCGGTGTCTGTCTTGACTAACTTCTGTCTGGTGATTAACCTATACAGTCTCCTAAAAGTCGGTATGAAACAGATTTTTTCAACACCATGCTTGTTCAATTATAACAAATATGGATTTGAGATTTATGGCTTTAAATCAACATTATGAAATTTTTGGTTTCCTTTATGATTTAAACAAGTTAAAATATTATACACATTCAATCTTACTAAAACGTTAACAAAATGTATTTTCTATGTACCCACACGTATACAATCTCAAAACATACCTTTCTTAAGTACTGTAATCACCACTTTTAATGTAACCAACTTTCTAAGACTTCATCAAATTTCAACAATTATTAAAATAATAAAGACGTATTTATGTACATATAAAAAAGGACATGAAAACTCTTCATATGTAAAACTAAAAATGGTATTTTATAAAATATTAAAAAACTTGTTCTTGAAACCTTTTATCAGTAGCCTAATTTTATTTACTGTGATCGATAGAAGACTTAAATATTATTAATATTATAGATGACTATAAAATAACGAAACTTGAAGTATGCGAACCTGAACATTGCAAAAATGTTATACTACACCCCAATTTATACCTAAAAATTTTACCACAAAACATTAGGAGTATAAACAAAAATTATAATAATTTTAATGTTTTATTGAGAAGAATAGAATTAACTTGTGATATTATAATTCTCTCTGAATGTTGGCTCTCACATGTTACTAATTTACCTTATTTGCCAGGGTATTCTACCTTTAGTACAACTTCTAAATACAAATAATGATCTTGTCTTTAAAATTGAAGAGCCAAACATTTTAGAGGCAAATTGTCTACTTTTAAAAATAGATAAAGACACTGTCATAATTGCCATTTATAGACCCCCAGTTTTCATAACACTGACAATTTTATTCAGTCTGCATAATATACTTGTAAACCACACTCAATACAAAAATATCCTCATTATAGGGGACATATAAATATTAATATTGCTGATTTAAACCAAACAACATCCAGCTATCTCGAAACTTTATCTTTCCTGGGTTTGACCCCTAAGTAATAGTTAGACCCCTAGGTAATAGTTGTTTAGATCATATCATATTGAAAACGAAATTAAGTTCATATACTTTTATTTTAAAATCTGCCATTACAGACCATGAACCTGTGTTCTTCTGTTTAAAAACAAAAAAATGCTGGATGCAATCGAAAATAAAACTTAAGCAAAAAATAAATTATGAGACTTTACTTGAAAGCTCCAAAAATTTTGATTTCAATATAATATTTAACAATGATGTGAATCCAAGTCAATCCATTAACTTTATTATTGAAAACGTACAAAAATTAATTTTAAAAAATTCAATTAACATAAACTTACCTAGGAGTAAAATGACATTAAAACCATGGATAACAATAGAATTCCTTAGGTGCATAAGAACAAGAGACAGAATGCACTTTAAACTAAAAAAAGACCCCCATAATGAGACACTCAGAATCACGTACTTAAGGTATAGAAACTATTGCAATAACATTCTTAAAAAATGTAAAAGAAATTATGAAAGCAACGAATTAAAAATAGCAGGTAATGATAAGAAAAAAATTTGGAAAGCTGTAAAAAAATTAATGATCTAGACCATCGTAAAAATTTACCGCTGGAACTTCTTAAAGCTATTAGCTTTAAGTCCTCTTAAATCTGTAAACGCGGCCAATGAATATTTTGCCAAAATAGGTGCTGAATTAGCCAGTAAAATTCCTCTAAATATTCCCTCACTTCCTCAAAATATAAATAAAAGAACATCAAGGTGTAACTCGTTTGATCTCCTAAACACTAGTGAAGAGTAAATCGAAAGGCACATTTTAAGCATTAAGTCAGACAGCGGTGCAGGATGGGATGGGATCTCTGCTAGAGTATTAAAGCTTCTCAAAGATTTAATGGTACCTCCCATTACACATATCTTTAATGTATGTATATCAAAAGGCATCTTTCCTCCCTCACTAAAAAAATCTGTAGTCATTCCCATATTTAAAACTGGCGAAAGAGGCTGTATCTCAAATTATCGTCCTATTTCAATATTACCTTCCGTCTCTAAAATCTTTGAAAAGGTTATTAACTGTAGGCTTATCAAATATCCGGAAGCAAATGATATAATTTCAAATGCTCAATACGGTTTTAGAAAGGGAAAGTCAACAACTGATGCTGTACACGCCTTAACTAGTTTTATTATTGAGAAATTGGATAGTAAAAAAAAATGCCTAACTTAAGACATGTCACAAACTAGATATTGCTAAAAACTGTTTATATATCCTGGTGCCAATATATATATTACTGTTTGGGGAGGTTCCAATAAAACATACGCTTGAATTGGAAAGAGCTCAACGAATGATTTTAAAAGTTGCACTTTATAAACCAAAATTTTTCTCAACAACCAGTTTATTCAGTGAAACTAACGTGCTTACAGTACGAAAATTATATATATTGTCTTCAATTTTAAAAAAACACACTTGCACTGTGTATACACCCAATTTACTACAAACTAGGAGAAGAAATTATGAGGTATGTGAAACGATACAAGCAAAATCTACTTTCGCCCAAAAGTTTTATGGGTACAGAATAGGCAGGTTATATAATAAAGTTAATAAAAAAACATTAAATTTTTCAACTAACAAAATATAAATTTAAGAAAAAATTAACAGATTGGCTTATGAAATTAGATTACGAAGACACAGAGAATTTACTGTAAAAGCGGAATAGTGACACACACACACACACACACACACACACACACTTATATATATATATATATATATATATATATATATATATATATATATATATATATATATATATATATATTGATTATATACTTTTATTATCATTTAAAACATATTGCATGTTATATTTATTCTATATGAAAAGTATGTAATAAAGCCAAGAGGGGGAGCCAGGAGACCCATAGCACAGAGTAACCTAGTTTGGGCTCCTGTCTCCCACAGCTACTCAAATACTCTTTAACTATTTATGAAACTATTATAACTATGTAAAAAGTGGGAGAAATAAATGTTTATTATTATTATGTGGGGTATTTATATAGTTTTCTCATCTGGTTGGGTTCTATAAATATATAATTATAAATTAAAATGGAAAGATAAATATACTTAAATATAATTAAAATAAAATAGATACAAAAATACATAAATAAATAAAAGCCCAACCAGATGGAAGCCCTCGGCAGGGGAGACCAAACGGCCGAGGGTTAGGAGGAAAGGGAAAGAAACCGGCGGACGATGCGGGCGGTATCGAGAAGCACCGCCTTCTGTATTTGAGCCCGGAGCGGTCCGTCACGGAGTCCCAGTCGCCTCAGATGAGAGGCTGACTGGGATTAGCCCATTCGCAGATACGACTACAGGAATAATTTCGGCCGGCATACCACCCCACATGTCGGTCACCTCGTGAGCCAGGTCCAGATATTTTGTTCGTTTATCTGTTTCGGCTTTCACGAGGTTCTCGTCATACGGAATGATAATGTCGACCAAAAATATCCTTGACTGAGCCTGGTCCATCAGCACAATATCAGGCTTATTCGCAAGAATAGTCCTGTCCGTGATAATGGCCCGGTCCTAGTAGAGCCTGGCGCGGTCATTTTCGAGCACGGCCACCGGCAAGTACTTGTAATACGGCAATTTCCGGTCCACGAGACCGTATTTCAGAGCGAGCTCCTGGTGTAGAATTCTGGCTACTAGGTTTTTTTTAATTCTTTATTAATGAGCTTATTCACAATATGAATATGTCGCTCCGTTAATTCATCACCAAAAAAACAATTACATAAGGTATACTTAAACTTATTACATTATAAAGTTCTCAAATCAATAATTAATTACAGAAAGTTGAAGAAGATATGCAATTAGGTACAAAAAGCAAAATGAAAAGTTAGTTTTAAAAGAAAATATTTCATCCCAGTCATTCTGAGAAGTTCGTATGGTAGGTGGACAATATATAGAGAGTATGTAATCTATATGTGTACAGTTAAAAATCTTAATACAAATTATTTCAATTCCGGGATTAGAAATTTGGATAGATATCAGTCGAGTCTTTAAAGACTTGTGTGAACAAATAGTAACCCCACCATACGAATCATCTCGGTCCTTGCGGTAAATATTGTAACCACTTATGTTAAGCATAACTTCAGCATTTAACCATGTCTCACAAATGGTAGCAATATGAATTTTCTCGCTATTTAACAGCTGGTTGAATTCCGTGCGTTTGGGCCTAATACTTTGTGAGTTCCACTGAAAAATGTTTATGTTGTAATTACTATTCATTATTGACTAAAAAAGCTTTTAAAAGGCAAATCCCAAATGCACTGACCCACCATCGGTACTAACCATTCAATAATTAATGACATTCCTTTTTTTTGTTCTTAAGTTGTTCTTGTGAATTTGTAAATATAGCATATAACTTAGAAAGTAACTGCCTAAAATTAAAAGTTGATTTAAGCTTCTCTCTTCTCTCTTTTTTCTCTTTTCTTGATTGGAGCCCACTTTCTATATCATCATCATTATTATTAATTACTTCGTCTGATTCTGTAGATATATCGTTTTCAAACACTTCATTCTGATTTTGCTTCTTTTTCCTTTTTCTCTTTGTACTTATAGTTTTTTCTTGTAAAGTTTGCGAAACCTCCATAGCACCCGATTGTGATGATAGTGGTATTGATTTAGTGTTAGAAGTAATTTCATAACGTAAGCGCGGTACAGAGCGAGTAACGTTCGCGTAAGACATTACCCCATCTTCGTTTTGTGAGATAGACACAGGTATGGGTTCAGGTATATTATTATATAAAGGTGTATTTGGGTTGAGATGTCTTTGAGCCGCCTTTAATATAGTTGTTTCTTGTTCTACTTGTACAGGTTGAGGTTCTGGAGGAATATATATTTGTAAGGCCTTTTTATACGAGCAATTAAATTCAGCCATTAAACTCCTTAGACGCTTTTCTTCTATAAATATAGGACAAGATCTATCCAACGACATGTGACTCCCGATACAGTTAATACATCTAAATGTTGTGATCTCACAATTAGCATGCCCCTTTCCACACTTAGGGCATACAATCTTTTTAGAGGAGCAGACACGTAGGCTATGATCGAACCTCCAACACCTTGAACATTGAGTGACTGGGAAGACATAGGGGTCGACGTTAATCTTCATACCGTAAATGTATACTGATGCTGGCAACGATGAGCCCTTAAATTGCAACCGTATTGATTCACTATTTCACTATCGCGCGCTTTAAGCGCTTTACACCTATTAGCTCGCAATCACTTGAAATTACCTCCAGTATTTCTTTTTCGGTCATCTCCAGCTCAATATCCTTAATGACACCGTATGAAAAAGCAACCTCTAATGGCTTTTGAAATCTCCATCCTAACTCCTTCAAAGGTGTACAGTTCATCAGCTCATCAGCACTTTCTGCACATTCAAACTGCACAAATACTTTATACGCGTTCACATATTTCACACGGCTGATATGCTTAATATTATTGGTTTTTAAAAGTTTTGCAAGTGCAAACTGTTTAGGTAATTTTTCGAAGCAATTAATATATACATCAACTTTCTGTCCCACTCTCTTCCCATTTCTTGAAACCGGAATCCACCTTTCTTCCTCATCCTCTTCTCTGCGTCTCTTACTACTAATAGGTCTGACCTCATCGTAAATCATTGCTTGACATTGAGCGGATTTCTCTGGTAAACAAATCTTCGTTTCCTGTTCATTGTTTTCAATTAGAATAGAATTCATCACCTCCTCTTCTGAAATTTGATTTTCATCCATGGTGATCAGAGTACACCAATGAATGTCCTACAATTAAAGCATGGCACACCACACAGGCACGTTGTTAACCGCCGTAGGAAATACATATTACAAAAATATATTATTGTAATTAAAATTTAAGATAGCTGTCACCTGTCCGGCTACTAGGTTGTGCCTGTGCAAGTACTCAGAGTTAGAAAGCGCCGAACAACCGGAGGTGACATGCCTGACTCCCCGGGATGGCAACAAGCTCGACAGATGTCGACGGTGCCATCCTTTAGGATGTATCTGCGATAGTTGTTGGTCTTAATAACCCGATCCTGTATTGCACAGACAAAACCCTCGGTTTCCCCGAGGGTTTAGTTATTATTATTATATTATTATTATCCACTAGGTGAAATGACGAACTTATAAAACGTGCAGGAAGTTGATGGATGCAGTTAGCTTAGGTCCATGTTTGTGGAAATCTCTGGGGTAGACTTATGTTCAGTAGTGAAGTATGATGGTCTGTGATGATGATGATGACGATAATGATGATTAAACTAACTAGAATGTAGCATTTGCATGTATATTTTTATTACGAATTAAATAAACATGTCTTATAATTATTTTTGATCATTAGTTACCTTATGCCCTTTTAATCTATTACCATTAGCCGATTATCTACGACTGCTAAGTGGCACATTAATCATTGTAACTATCGTACCCTAATCTTCACGTTGTAAATAAGAACCAAAATTAACACCTTTCTCCGTGCAATCACACAAAGTAATCAAGAGACCTCAGTCAATTCAATTATACTCAGTTTGACAACACCAATTTGCTCCCGTCTAAATGGCTACCTTTGCTCTAAAAACCGTTTCAAACACAATAATAAATCTTCACTGAAATCACGGTCTAATTTCGTAAAAGCCCCATCTCGCTTTGCTAATTAATATGAATGGCATTTGCATCCGGCTTTTTCTCGCGTAGACCATTTCCAACTATTGTTTTGCAAAGATCCTCGCAATTTGTTTCTATTTTTACTCGACTGCATCGTGCCGGGAAAGTTATTGAGAACAATAAAACATCTGCTTTTTTGGTTATGATAAAATGAAAGGCCTTTGTATTCTTTACAATTTTAGGTGGAAGAATTAGGGTGTTTGTGCATTGTTATTACGAAATTAAATCATTATTTACATTGCATAGACAGGACCTTAAATGGAATTTAAGATAGTTATTAAGTGATTAATGTTCATGGTAGTTTACTTACATATTTTCCACTTAAATTTATTATATTTATATATACGCTTATATGGCCTAAGCAGGAAGAAGCCGAGGCATGGGGGTGAGACACCGCCTAGTTCCTGACTCCGGGCAGCTACTGAGAATTTCTTGACAGAAAAACTCAATAATTGATTTTTTGGCCCGACCCGGGATTCGAACCCAGGACCTCATGATCAGCAGTCGCACTACTACAACCACTAGACCAATGAGGCAGTTTTTAGTAGTAGGTTTTAGTAATTGTACTATGCTTATGACTTCGCGCAAGTGCAAGCAGTAAGTTGACAAAGTTTTACCGTAATCTGATGAAAGGTATGGCAGCGCATAAAATGCGACAAACAAACAATTATTTTTATATATTAGATCTTGTGTGTCTTAATTGTTAGATGTACTATTATTACTTTTTAAGATAAGTCATGATATTCTATATTTTTATTAACTTTCCTACCTTCCTTTTCAAGGCGAAACTAAAATAATAATGCTTAAACATATTAGTGATTTTTTATATAATATGATATTTGATTTTTAGACGCAATATTTGTAATATGACCATAGTATAGAATGGAACTAAAATAACATAGTATAGAACTTTTGCAATATAAGAGTACCTATTTAACATGTCTGATTCAGGTATATGTACGTCTCCCTTCAAAAACAATCGGAATACTTGAATTTCCTTCAAACGGTATGAAATAGGTATGAAAACTCCATACCGTATAAGCAGGAAGTATAAGATTGCGCGTTACAGATAAATCATTCGTTTATACTCAGGTTATAAGTATATCTCAAAACTTGCAAATTGGGGTGTACAAGCGGTGCGTATTGCCAGTGATGATATTACATGGATTTGAGACGTGGTCCTTCACTGTTGGTTATATGAGGAAGCTTAAGGTGGCACAGTGAGCTATGGAGAGAGCTACGCACGGATTTTCTCCGCGTGATAGTCTTCATAATGACGATATCTGCAGTGGAATCAGTGTAACCGACATAGCCCAACGGACCAGTATGCTGGAGTTGCCATATAGCTCGAAGAATTGACAACCGGTGCGGATAACAGTACTTGAGTCGAAATTTTTGTCTGTCTGTTTGTGTATCTGTCTATTTGTTTCAGCGAGTCCCCGAAACGGCTGAACTGATTTTGACGAGACTTTCACTGGAAAATAGCTGATCTTCTAAGGAGTAACACAGGTTACTATTATTATTTGAAAAAGAATCAGGGTTCTACGCAAAAATAAAATAAAGCCGTAATAAGTTCAACGCGAAATAAGTCGCGGGGAACAGCTTAATAAATAAAGTGTATACTTACATAACTTCTATTCATATTTCTTCGTAGTGGTAACTTTATTTTACGTATTCGATTAATGATATTTTCTTATCAATGTAATTCATTCTACGCGTTGCCTTGTTCAGTTTAGAGATATAACTGTTCTGTAAGAAATAATTGTTCCGGATCTGGATGTTTGTCCTTGTGCAATTTATTTTTGTAAACTGCCCCCACAGTACAGGAGAAAATCGGTGACGGTGACGTTTTTTTTTAAATTAAAAACAAAAGAAAGAGATACTTCTTTTACTAATTTCTAATTTTCTAGCGGAAAGCATTATTGCTCCCACTGCCGTGTTCGGTTAAGAGTCATTATTACAAGTATCTCATAGAAATCTTCCGAAATTAGGTATTCATTTAGGGAGTACCAGAGTAACTGGCTGTCACACGCGGATTTGATATGGGTACGAATCGAAGCCGGAACCTGGACACGCGTATGACAGGGTTCCAAGATTCTAATTCTAATGAAACAATAAATAACACGCGTTTGATATCTAATATCTTTAACATGGCCTAACGTTTAAATACTACGAAGAAGTATTGGTCATGATATTTTTTAACAAAAGTATTTACGAAAAAATATTTCTTTAAAAAAGTAGTTTTAGTTAAAAAGTGATATACACTGTGAAAACATTAGGAACAAACAAAAGCTAGTGATATCAATTACTTGATTCTATAGAGTTAGTAATTCATTGCTGGGGGCAATGTATAACGCTTTTATAACATAGTTCATGAAAAATATAAGGTCTCTCTATTACTAAGTTTAAATATTATTTTATTTAACAAAAAGTGTATAAAAACGATTATTATAATATAAATGAATGACTATATTTTAAATTTGCATAAAAGTTTTAATTCAAAGTGTTAAACATTTTTAGTAGCTTAAGATGTTAAAAAAATTGTTTGTACAATAAAAACCACTTATTTTATCATAAATTCTGAGCGATATATTACAGTTGCATAGATTGCGCTCTACGTCGAGAGTGTAGTCAGTTGATCGTATCTAAGAGGATTTAATGTATACAATTTTATACACAAAAAATTTGAACCGTCCATGTGAATTTTATTATTCCTTGGCGGCAAGTAAAATTTTGGAGTAATATACCTTAACTACAAAAAAAAAAAAAACATTTTCTGAAAGCAGAAAAAATATTTGACTAATTTGTTTCACTTTTTTAATTTGTATGTATAGTAAGTTAGTAAGTACGTTGTCCCTGTGATCTGCAGGCCTCCACGGTGATTTCTGACCGCCTGGGTACGCACGTAAACGTGGTTCCAATCGCCAAGGTTGACTAACTCCGAGTTAAATCAGAGTTAAATCAAGCAATCAGATTTAGGATCTGCATATTCCACTCGGACAGCTAGTGGCAGGCAGAACACGTACTGTTCATCGTCATCAATGTCATCAGATCTTCTACATGGTAGAGCCATGCTGCAGCCATATAGTTGTAGCACGAATGGGTCGGCTCTACCGGGGAACGACCACGCTTTCACAGAATACTATAAAGTAGCAGCTTATTCCTACTGTGTTTCGTGCGATGAGTGTAGGGAACCGGCACACTTTTTACTGGAAACGAGGTACCTATTCCATCTTAATCCTCAGGGGTGACAACGCATTTGCCTTTTTATTTTTGATCAGACGTAGATGTAGATGTTTTAGATGTGACACTTACCGTCAGGTGGACTGTGAGCTCGGTTGTCACTCTTGTTCTATTTACATGTAAAATACGATGTAGATGATAATGATGATGATGATGATAATGATGATGATGATGGTATTGATGACAATGAGCTACTGGTCATTAATTGGAGTCTTATTAAATAATTTATTATTAATAGCGTCAATATCATTATACTTTAATCCCATCATCGTCTGTTACTCTTAATGTATACCTAGCGATTTACTTTTAATATTTATGTAGATTTTGTTAACCGACTGTGCAGAAGAAAGTTGTGTTTACGGTAGGTACCTAAGTAAATATGTACCTACTGGATATATGAATGTCTTTAATGTTTTCGTGACAGAGTCATAATACGACTGCAGCACTGCGCTTTCGCAGGCTACAGCATAATCCTGCTATATTTCGTATAGGAAGTGTAGAAAACTAGATACCCTTTTTCACTGATGACTAAGCATTCCATCTGCATAATGATTTCTTAAATTTATTTAATTCCATCTGCATTTGGATTTTAATTGGGGATAAAATCTATGCACCACATCATTGACTTACTATCTTCTTGACGTACATAATGTTCCAGATTGCCTAGTTGGTCTTGTGGACGTAAAATTTGATTGTTGATCATGAAATCTCGAGTTCGAATCCCGGGTCGGGGTGGAGTCAGTTATTTTTTAACATTTTTAGGTTCTTAAAATCCCTATTAATAATATAAGTATTATTCTGTTTCAAAACTTGAATTATTTTATAAGTTCAATTTATATTATAAATTTCAGTGTTAAGCCAAAAAAAAAATTTGCTCTGTTATAGTAAATTAGATAATATTTTAAAGAGATTAATAGTCATATAAAATAATGTTTATCACGGCTACTATACGAATGGTGAAAATGAACAAGCATGTTTTTTACTGCTGATCGCGTTTTACGGTAGAGCGTTGAAAGCGGATTTAAAATCTAATTTGGAAAGAGTGTTCGCACATAACACAAGTCACTTATAGGTATACTGTCTGTCGGTGGAGCGCGAGCCGTGTACTCTCATTAAAACTTTCCTCAGACTGGGCTTGCACGTGTTTTTAATTTTTATCGAGAGCACTCGTCGTTAGCGGAGGCGAGCGATGCGCGGCGTTGGTGCTCTGCGGCTACGGATGCTTTGATTGCGGTAATGACGTCTCTCAGCACCGCTTGCCTCTACACTTATTCCTACTCACTATCTTCGAATAATTATTTTTTTTAGAAATTAATAAGTATCTTTTTAATTATTAGACTTCATGTCAACGTGAATCCATCCATCCATGTCAATCGAGAGCCGTGGTAGCTCAGATGGTTTGCGCTCGCTGTAAATATAAGAGAACGCGAGTAACCCGGGTTCGATACCCGCCGGCACCAATAAAATTGTTAATTGCAATTTTAAGTGCTGATTTACCACGTGCTCGGCGGTGAAGAAAAACATCGTGAGGAAACCTGCATGTCTGAGAAGTAAGAAAAAATATTTCGAAGACATGTGAAGTTCGCCAGAAATCTCTCAGAAATGAGGGGAGGCCTGTGCCCAGCAGGGAGACGTATATAGGCTGTAACTTTATTTTTACTTTTATGTCAACGTGACAAGTCAGTTTGTAAGGTACTTCCGACGTTAAATCACTTAAAACGATAACTGCTCATAAAAGCAAGCAGAAACCATGGAACGTTATAGTTTCTAATTAAATTACATTAATAATCAATAATACTTAATTGAGATTACGTTACAGAAGTGTAAAGCAATGGTCCTGTTAAAACTAAGACAAATTAATTACTAACCTACTTAATTATTGTAATACATAATTATTCTCAATATACTATTGTGTTTAGATATCGAACTCGGTTTTTTTTATAGGATAGGGTGACAAACGAGCACACCGTCCACCTGATGGTAAGTGATTGCTGCGGCCTATAGACATCTACATCTATCCTCGATTACGAATCAAAATGCAGATGCGTTGTCACCCGTGAGGACCAAAACAAAACAACAGTAAAAAGGTCTTCGGTTCTCTACACTGACCATACGAAACACAGCAGCATTATGCTACTATTTCACGCTGGTATTCTGTGAGAGCGTAGTCCTTCCCCGGTCGAGCCGACCCATTCGTGCTACGACTATACTACTAATATAACTGCAGCATGGCTCTACCACGTATATAAAACGTCATCGGTTGCTCAGCGTTCGGGAGATCGCTACACATTTTTTCGTCACACATTCCTCAAAACTTGAAAACAAGTACTGACTGCACAACCAGTGCTTATTGCTAGTGATGACTGGTGACATATAGATCTGTAACGTGGTCTTTCGTTACCGGACTTATGACAAAGCTTTGCTCAGAGTTTTTGCGGGATAGAATTCGTAATGAGGATATCCGTAGTAGAACTTGACACCATCATCATCATAACTTTTATAGTCCTTCGTAAGTCCACTGCTGGACATAGGACGTCTCCAAGGAATACCTCATAGCACGGTCCTGAGCCACCTGCATCCATCGGCTTCGGTGGTCTTCACTCCACCTACTAAGTGCCGCTACTATAAGCGGATTTGGCTTTGAAAATTTTATTAATACACAAAACAATGCCTCAGTGATTTGCTCTTTAATTTTTCTTGCACATTTTTGTAATGTTGTGACACAAGAGAGAAATGAAAGCCAAGACTGCTGAGTTTACGAGTATACTGTATATATTTGCAATAATTAATCCTTAAATAGTTACAATTAGGTTACATTGTGTATATTTTTATATGTAATATGCTTATATCTATTCCTTACATCTCATCTCCACCGCAATAAAAAAATTAAAATAAATGTACTAACAATTTATTTTATTTCGTTTATATAATAAGACTATGAGAAAGCCTTTGTGTCGTGTGTTTTAACTGTAAGCCTACGTTGGCTATTACAAAACCTAATATTAAGTTTGGTTATAAGTAGTATCAACATCAATGGCGAAACATCACTATCACGGACATTAATATCTCTGGTGAAGACTTGGTTTCGCTCAATCGTTTCTCAATACGAACTGAATAAAGGTTGCGTAAATCGCGTCACTTTGTAAATTTGTGTGTTGAGTTACATTATTCGTTTCACTGTTATAAGATTAAGAGTGTGATCTGGAGTTCTGCAACACCCGTCACAGAAGAACCCGAAAACTAAAACTTATAGTTTTCGGGTTCTTCTGTGACGGGTCTTGCAGAACTTAGCTACGACCGCACGCACAGTTCCCTGGCTTGTCAATTATATCATTCAATGTATTGCAGTAGTCTTGAAGGCGAGGCAAACGAGCGAACCTTTATTTTAATTTAATATCTATCCAGTTTTCTTACCTGATGGTAGTGACTACCGCCGCCCATGAACAACTGCAACACCAGGAGAATTGCAGGTGTTTTTCTTGAGGTTCCCTTAGTCGTATCGGTCTGAAAAACTTGAAACAATTCCTCAGAGCACTCCACGTGGTAGATGCGATAGAAAATGCAAAGGGATGCAACATCCCTTCGCAGCGCAATTGAATCGAGCCGATCAGAAGTGGAAGGAGCTGGCACTTAGGTGCCCGGGCCCAGAGATGAGATCAGTATTCCATGTAAGGCCGAACCTGCACCTTGTAAAGTTGCAAGCAGTGTGCCGGCATAAAATACTGTCCCACTCTGCTAAGCACGCCAAGCTTTATAGAGACCAATTTATCCTTTCCATCCAAGTGACCACGAAACTAGATCATTCGATATATCTAAGCCGAGGATTACGATGCTGGCGGGGAAGTGTCCAAATTTCTTAATTTGTCACATTAAATACTAAAACTATAAATTATATTATTGATACTCAAAGAATAGAATATACTAGAATAGAATAATATTTATTCAATATTGATTACATGTAATTCTTATTGAAAGTTATTTGTTACTTTACCACTGGTTCGGAATAAAACCTCTGTCCTGGGAAGAACCAGTAAGAAACACAGCGGGAATTTTTTTTGTTAAAAGCATGACTTACAATATAATATTTGTCCATTTGTTGTGAAAAAAATAAGAAACGGCATGGTAGCGATCACCTCCTTCCCTGGGGCTATTATCAATCATATAGGTACTCTTTAGTAGTAAAATAACCCTTACTAAACAATTTTTGCTTAACAAATATTTTAAACCTTTAAGATAAGGTCTGTACATTTTCTGGGACTTTGTTGTAAAAGCGTAACGCTCCAGGAATAACTGACTGGAGTCGAGTAACTGTTTTAACTAACTTGTGCTTGTTCCTAGTATTTACAGAATGTACATCACTATTTTTAAAAACATTATTTTGTGTATGTAATTTTCGTAAATATATTGAGAGACCAAAGTTAACATATTTTTTTAAATTTTTCTCTAAGGGTTTCCTTTTTAGAAAGTTAATAAATATTGATTATCGCCAACCTTTATTTTAATTCTTCGATTAGACTTATGTGTAATTTCGTAAGACGGACGACGTAGGAGATGAAGTATCCCCCTCTCTTTTTACGGCGTGGCAAAAATGTATGTCTGCGCCTGCTGTTTCTTTTAGGCGGCTCAGGGCGCTTAGTAAAGTAAAAAAGTAAAGTGACAGCCTATATACGTCCCACTGCTGGGCACAGGCCTCCCCTCATTTCAAGAGAGGGTTTTAGGGCAAGGGAGTGTCCGCCGCGTTGCCCCAATGCGTGTTGGCGAACTTCACATGTCTTCGAAATATGTTTTTCCTTATTCCTCAGACATGCAGGTTTCCTCACGATGTTTTCCTTCAAATCAGCACTTGTGCCGGCGGGGATCGAACTCGGGTTACTCGTGTTCTTTTATATTTACAGCGAGTGTTAATTATCTGAGCTACCACGGCTCCATTACAATTTGCGCAGGGCGCTTGCGCAAATGTAATATAAATTGTCATATTTGTGTACGATAGCGCAATAAATATATATTTTATTCTACCACATAAATGATAGTACTTTTATACTGATAATTAAAGCAATTCGTGCAAAATTATTTCCTAACCATTCCAAAATATCAAAAATACGTAACGCTAATATTCAAGTTTTCACTTCTGCCGGCACTCTCGGAGTGTGCAACCCGTCGTTTTTTTATTTTATCTACATATTGTACATTTATGGGAATCGGTTCATTGTTCATGCGATAGAGAAGTTAAGAAAAAGTTAATTATTAGTTATGGAGAGAACCAGAAACTTATAAAATAAATAAAAGAATCATTTATAAATTCCTTCAAAGAATATCTGAACAAATCAATCTGCTCTGTAAGCGCGTGCACTTTTAATGTTAGAAATTATTACACTTCCGAACTTAGAAATTACGATAAAAGGGGAATGTTTAACTGAATTTGAACGAATTAACAACTTCACTTTGAAATAGATTCATGGAACACAGTAAGCAGTTAAAAGTAAATAAAAGGTAACAATAGATTAAGTATGGAATAAGAAGGAAATGGGCAGTATCATCTTCCTGATGGCAACTTAAAATAAAAAGAACATCGGTGTTTTTTTATAGAATAGTGAGACAAACGAGCACACACTCCACCCGATGGTAAGTGGGTGCTGCGGCCCATAGACATCTACATCTATCCTCCATTAAAAATCAAAATGCAGATGCGTTGTCACCCGTGAGGACTGAGATGGAATGCCTCGTTTCCAGTAAAAAGGATCTCCTGTTCTCTACACTCACCATACGAAATACAGCAGCATTAAGCTACTATTTTACGCTGGTATGCTGTGAGAGCGTGGTCCTTCCCCGGTCGAGCCAACCCATTCGTGCTACAACTATACTACTAATATAACTGCAGCATGGCTCTACCACGTATAATAACTTGTTGCCAATACGCCTGCCAATCCATCCATCCGTTATCCATTACGGCCTATACAAGCCCACTGCTGAACATAGGCCTCCCCCATAGATTGCCTCAGGGGGAATTTGCCATATTGGCGAGCGGGTTGTCAACCGCAGTTTTTTATGCTGAGTTGTTATCAGGAAGATGCTGCTACCCATCACCTGTTTCAATTTCCCTCTTTCGCCCCTCAGGATACCCACGGGATGATGTAAAAATATCCACTTCCCCATATGTGGGTAGTGGATATTTTTACAACGCAACAACACGGCCCAAGGCGTGGGATGACAGCCAATACATGAGATGACAATCTATGCAGAGGCGGCGTAAGGCGTGGGCGACGTGGGCCACCGCCTACGGCCTCGCGATCCAGGAGGCCTCGCGCCCTGGAGGTTTATGCATTACTTAAAACCGTAAACGCACCGAAAAAAATTCATTGTCATGAATCGATGTTATTGACTTAACTAAATATGTTTTTATTCAGTCTAGTAACATTAGTTTGCGTTGCTATTGCGGGGAATCCCTGGGGACTAGTATATATATATATAGGTACAGTAATCTATGGAGGGCGACAATGGCTGAGGATTCCCCGTTTGGAGGTGAAGATCGGCAAAAATTTGTTTTGACCACTTTGGCCAGTGTTCAAAAAGCTCTACTACGAGATGGTTTGGCAGAGTTTTGCATCAATTCGTTTAATGCGATGGAAACTAGCTTGCCGTAGTGCTTTTTTGCCGGTTTTGTCGGCTTGGTTAAAAGCTCTCTTCTTATAGCTAACATGCGGAGTTATGCGGTCTCGAGCATCGAACCAGGATAAACATGCCATATGCTTGTGCTTTTCAGCACGGGTGCATTCAGAGTTGAACCATAAGCGAGCTTTACCACCAATGGGCACGCTTTCATCCCATTCTGCTGATTTGTATCGCTACATTCACCGTACACCTTGAAAATTGTAGTTAGGTGGTGAATATAACGACATAGACTTCACCGGACAGTTTCGAAAGTTCCCTTGTGTGAGATAACCTGAACATCGTACCTATACAGGTCGATCGTCAGAACCAATTTTCGGAGACAGTAATTTTCATGTAATATGAGAGTGTATTAATCATGTTATGGCGACACGGATATGCCCCTTCTTCTTTTCGTATTTCTGTGCTTTTCATTGTTTTCGAGGCATGACCGTGACTTAGAATTTTGCACGCAATTACAGATTTTGTTCTAGCCCGGGACAGCCCAGAATAATAAGGACAAATCTAATACCTTTAAACGAGCAATTCTTATATATATATATATATATATATATATATATATATATATATATATATATACATACATATACATATGCATCATATCAAAAAGCATTACGGCAAGCAATTCGCGTCTGAACAGTAGCAACAGAGTACCATCTCATTTACCTCACTGCCGTGTAACTCTATGTCAAAAGTTCGTATTATCAACAAGGAGGCTTAACCTTGCGAAGTCTAGGCGTGAACAAAACTAGTGGACCTGATGGTATACCAGCTATAGTTCCAAAGGTCTGTGCGCCTGTGTTGACACATACGTTCCGCCCCTCATTCAGGACTAGAATAATCCCCAAGTCTTGAAAGCATAGCCTGTGCCCAAAAAGGGCAGCCATGCCGACCCTGCCAATTATCCGCCTTTTATAATTACCTACATTCTCTAGAGAGATTTTGGAGCATATATGGAACGCCCACCTCACGGTATACATTGAGCAAAATGATCCCCTCAGTTACGAACGGACCTTCAAACATATGCCCCTCACATGGGAAGTATTTGCTATTTCCCTTAATGTATCAAAGGTCTTTCGCAGGGTTTGGTCATCGTTGATGGCTCCTCGTCTAATCCTATCACGACAAACGCCAGAGTTCCTCAGGGGTCCCTTCTTTCCACAACTATCTTCCCGCTGCATATTAATGATCGGCATATTCCCGGTATCTATGAGTATGCAGAGGACAGCACAGTTGTGGAGAGGTACCAGCCGAATGCTCGTCGGGAGTCCGAAAAAGAAGTCATGACTGAACGTATGAATCTCTCACTGCAGGCCCAGTCTTCGAATAAAGCGATTACCATGTGTGAGTGAGATTCAACACTTCTAAAACACAAGCATAGTCTTTTCACCACTTAAAGGATCCCGCTCACTCTGGCTCCTACTTTCCGGAACGTATCTTTGGAGTACACTGACCACCTTCAGTTGTTAGGGATTGAGATTTTTCCGAACCTATAATGGGCGGTTCATTGAGTTCAGGGTCAAAGCAGGCACAAGAAAACTACGTGTCCTTGCAAGGGTGCGGCGGTACTTCACGCCGGAATAGCTTCTTACTTTATATGAAGTGCAAATCTGGTCGTGTATGAAGAATTGTTGTCACATATAGGCTGTTGCTGCACAATGCCACCTAGCAGCATTGAAAGAACTAGAGAGATGTGCTAATAGAATCATTAGTAGCCCTGATTTGGTTAAAACCAATCTTGTCAACCTCAAGCACAGGTGCAGAGTAGCCAGCTTCTCAGTATTCTATAGCATGCATTTTGGAATGTGCACAGGAATTACATTTACATGCTATAATTCCTCCCTCGCTTTTCCACCATCAGACAACCAGGTAGTCGGTGGGTCTGCAGCCCTTTGTTGTCGATATTCCACGCATTACAACCGAGCGGTATGCTTCGTATTTTTTAATGCATACAGCAAAGGCGTGAAATAATTTGCCGGTGTCTGTCTTGACTAACTTCTGTCTGGTGATTAACCTATACAGTCTCCTAAAAGTCGGTATGAAACAGATTTTTTCAACACCATGCTTGTTCAATTATAACAAATATGGATTTGAGATTTATGGCTTTAAATCAACATTATGAAATTTTTGGTTTCCTTTATGATTTAAACAAGTTAAAATATTATACACATTCAATCTTACTAAAACGTTAACAAAATGTATTTTCTATGTACCTACACGTATACAATCTCAAAACATACCTTTCTTAAGTACTGTAATCACCACTTTTAATGTAACCAACTTTCTAAGACTTCATCAAATTTCAACAATTATTAAAATAATAAAGACGTATTTATGTACATATAAAAAAGGACATGAAAACTCTTCATATGTAAAACTAAAAATGGTATTTTATAAAATATTAAAAAACTTGTTCGTGAAACCTTTTATCAGTAGCCTAATTTTATTTACTGTGATCGATAGAAGACTTAAATATTATTAATATTATAGATGACTATAAAATAACGAAACTTGAAGTATGCGAACCTGAAGATTGCAAAAATGTTATACTACACCCCAATTTATACCTAAAAATTTTACCACAAAACATTAGGAGTATAAACAAAAATTATAATAATTTTAATGTTTTATTGAGAAGAATAGAATTAACTTGTGATATTATAATTCTCTCTGAATGTTGGCTCTCACATGTTACTAATTTACCTTATTTGCCAGGGTATTCTACCTTTAGTACAACTTCTAAATACAAATAATGATCTTGTCTTTAAAATTGAAGAGCCAAACATTTTAGAGGCAAATTGTCTACTTTTAAAAATAGATAAAGACACTGTCATAATTGCCATTTATAGACCCCCAGTTTTCATAACACTGACAATTTTATTCAGTCTGCATAATATACTTGTAAACCACACTCAATACAAAAATATCCTCATTATAGGGGACATATAAATATTAATATTGCTGATTTAAACCAAACAACATCCAGCTATCTCGAAACTTTATCTTTCCTGGGTTTGACCCCTAAGTAATAGTTAGACCCCTAGGTAATAGTTGTTTAGATCATATCATATTGAAAACGAAATTAAGTTCATATACTTTTATTTTAAAATCTGCCATTACAGACCATGAACCTGTGTTCTTCTGTTTAAAAACAAAAAAATGCTGGATGCAATCGAAAATAAAACTTAAGCAAAAAATAAATTATGAGACTTTACTTGAAAGCTCCAAAAATTTTGATTTCAATATAATATTTAACAATGATGTGAATCCAAGTCAATCCATTAACTTTATTATTGAAAACGTACAAAAATTAATTTTAAAAAATTCTATTAACATAAAATTACCTAGGAGTAAAATGACATTAAAACCATGGATAACAATAGAATTCCTTAGGTGCATAAGAACAAGAGACAGAATGCACTTTAAACTAAAAAAAGACCCCCATAATGAGACACTCAGAATCACGTACTTAAGGTATAGAAACTATTGCAATAACATTCTTAAAAAATGTAAAAGAAATTATGAAAGCAACGAATTAAAAATAGCAGGTAATGATAAGAAAAAAATTTGGAAAGCTGTAAAAAAATTAATGATCTAGACCATCGTAAAAATTTACCGCTGGAACTTCTTAAAGCTATTAGCTTTAAGTCCTCTTAAATCTGTAAACGCGGCCAATGAATATTTTGCCAAAATAGGTGCTGAATTAGCCAGTAAAATTCCTCTAAATATTCCCTCACTTCCTCAAAATATAAATAAAAGAACATCAAGGTGTAACTCGTTTGATCTCCTAAACACTAGTGAAGAGTAAATCGAAAGGCACATTTTAAGCATTAAGTCAGACAGCGGTGCAGGATGGGATGGGATCTCTGCTAGAGTATTAAAGCTTCTCAAAGATTTAATGGTACCTCCCATTACACATATCTTTAATGTATGTATATCAAAAGGCATCTTTCCTCCCTCACTAAAAAAATCTGTAGTCATTCCCATATTTAAAACTGGCGAAAGAGGCTGTATCTCAAATTATCGTCCTATTTCAATATTACCTTCCGTCTCTAAAATCTTTGAAAAGGTTATTAACTGTAGGCTTATCAAATATCCGGAAGCAAATGATATAATTTCAAATGCTCAATACGGTTTTAGAAAGGGAAAGTCAACAACTGATGCTGTACACGCCTTAACTAGTTTTATTATTGAGAAATTGGATAGTAAAAAAAAATGCCTAACTTAAGACATGTCACAAACTAGATATTGCTAAAAACTGTTTATATATCCTGGTGCCAATATATATATTACTGTTTGGGGAGGTTCCAATAAAACATACGCTTGAATTGGAAAGAGCTCAACGAATGATTTTAAAAGTTGCACTTTATAAACCAAAATTTTTCTCAACAACCAGTTTATTCAGTGAAACTAACGTGCTTACAGTACGAAAATTATATATATTGTCTTCAATTTTAAAAAAACACACTTGCACTGTGTATACACCCAATTTACTACAAACTAGGAGAAGAAATTATGAGGTATGTGAAACGATACAAGCAAAATCTACTTTCGCCCAAAAGTTTTATGGGTACAGAATAGGCAGGTTATATAATAAAGTTAATAAAAAAACATTAAATTTTTCAACTAACAAAATATAAATTTAAGAAAAAATTAACAGATTGGCTTATGAAATTAGATTACGAAGACACAGAGAATTTACTGTAAAAGCGGAATAGTGACACACACACACACACACACACTTATATATATATATATATATATATATATATATATACATATATATATATATATATATATATATATATATATATATATATATATATATATATATATATATATATATATATATATATATATTGATTATATACTTTTATTATCATTTAAAACATATTGCATGTTATATTTATTCTATATGAAAAGTATGTAATAAAGCCAAGAGGGGGAGCCAGGAGACCCATAGCACAGAGTAACCTAGTTTGGGCTCCTGTCTCCCACAGCTACTCAAATACTCTTTAACTATTTATGAAACTATTATAACTATGTAAAAAGTGGGAGAAATAAATGTTTATTATTATTATGTGGGGTATTTATATAGTTTTCTCATCTGGTTGGGTTCTATAAATATATAATTATAAATTAAAATGGAAAGATAAATATACTTAAATATAATTAAAATAAAATAGATACAAAAATACATAAATAAATAAAAGCCCAACCAGATGGAAGCCCTCGGCAGGGGAGACCAAACGGCCGAGGGTTAGGAGGAAAGGGAAAGAAACCGGCGGACGATGCGGGCGGTATCGAGAAGCACCGCCTTCTGTATTTGAGCCCGGAGCGGTCCGTCACGGAGTCCCAGTCGCCTCAGATGAGAGGCTGACTGGGATTAGCCCATTCGCAGATACGACTACAGGAATAATTTCGGCCGGCATACCACCCCACATGTCGGTCACCTCGTGAGCCAGGTCCAGATATTTTGTTCGTTTATCTGTTTCGGCTTTCACGAGGTTCTCGTCATACGGAATGATAATGTCGACCAAAAATATCCTTGACTGAGCCTGGTCCATCAGCACAATATCAGGCTTATTCGCAAGAATAGTCCTGTCCGTGATAATGGCCCGGTCCCAGTAGAGCCTGGCGCGGTCATTTTCGAGCACGGCCTCCGGCAAGTACTTGTAATACGGCAATTTCCGGTCCACGAGACCGTATTTCAGAGCGAGCTCCTGGTGTAGAATTCTGGCTACTAGGTTTTTTTTAATTCTTTATTAATGAGCTTATTCACAATATGAATATGTCGCTCCGTTAATTCATCACCAAAAAAACAATTACATAAGGTATACTTAAACTTATTACATTATAAAGTTCTCAAATCAATAATTAATTACAGAAAGTTGAAGAAGATATGCAATTAGGTACAAAAAGCAAAATGAAAAGTTAGTTTTAAAAGAAAATATTTCATCCCAGTCATTCTGAGAAGTTCGTATGGTAGGTGGACAATATATAGAGAGTATGTAATCTATATGTGTACAGTTAAAAATCTTAATACAAATTATTTCAATTCCGGGATTAGAAATTTGGATAGATATCAGTCGAGTCTTTAAAGACTTGTGTGAACAAATAGTAACCCCACCATACGAATCATCTCGGTCCTTGCGGTAAATATTGTAACCACTTATGTTAAGCATAACTTCAGCATTTAACCATGTCTCACAAATGGTAGCAATATGAATTTTCTCGCTATTTAACAGCTGGTTGAATTCCGTGCGTTTGGGCCTAATACTTTGTGAGTTCCACTGAAAAATGTTTATGTTGTAATTACTATTCATTATTGACTAAAAAAGCTTTTAAAAGGCAAATCCCAAATGCACTGACCCACCATCGGTACTAACCATTCAATAATTAATGACATTCCTTTTTTTTGTTCTTAAGTTGTTCTTGTGAATTTGTAAATATAGCATATAACTTAGAAAGTAACTGCCTAAAATTAAAAGTTGATTTAAGCTTCTCTCTTCTCTCTTTTTTCTCTTTTCTTGATTGGAGCCCACTTTCTATATCATCATCATTATTATTAATTACTTCGTCTGATTCTGTAGATATATCGTTTTCAAACACTTCATTCTGATTTTGCTTCTTTTTCCTTTTTCTCTTTGTACTTATAGTTTTTTCTTGTAAAGTTTGCGAAACCTCCATAGCACCCGATTGTGATGATAGTGGTATTGATTTAGTGTTAGAAGTAATTTCATAACGTAAGCGCGGTACAGAGCGAGTAACGTTCGCGTAAGACATTACCCCATCTTCGTTTTGTGAGATAGACACAGGTATGGGTTCAGGTATATTATTATATAAAGGTGTATTTGGGTTGAGATGTCTTTGAGCCGCCTTTAATATAGTTGTTTCTTGTTCTACTTGTACAGGTTGAGGTTCTGGAGGAATATATATTTGTAAGGCCTTTTTATACGAGCAATTAAATTCAGCCATTAAACTCCTTAGACGCTTTTCTTCTATAAATATAGGACAAGATCTATCCAACGACATGTGACTCCCGATACAGTTAATACATCTAAATGTTGTGATCTCACAATTAGCATGCCCCTTTCCACACTTAGGGCATACAATCTTTTTAGAGGAGCAGACACGTAGGCTATGATCGAACCTCCAACACCTTGAACATTGAGTGACTGGGAAGACATAGGGGTCGACGTTAATCTTCATACCGTAAATGTATACTGATGCTGGCAACGATGAGCCCTTAAATTGCAACCGTATTGATTCACTATTTCACTATCGCGCGCTTTAAGCGCTTTACACCTATTAGCTCGCAATCACTTGAAATTACCTCCAGTATTTCTTTTTCGGTCATCTCCAGCTCAATATCCTTAATGACACCGTATGAAAAAGCAACCTCTAATGGCTTTTGAAATCTCCATCCTAACTCCTTCAAAGGTGTACAGTTCATCAGCTCATCAGCACTTTCTGCACATTCAAACTGCACAAATACTTTATACGCGTTCACATATTTCACACGGCTGATATGCTTAATATTATTGGTTTTTAAAAGTTTTGCAAGTGCAAACTGTTTAGGTAATTTTTCGAAGCAATTAATATATACATCAACTTTCTGTCCCACTCTCTTCCCATTTCTTGAAACCGGAATCCACCTTTCTTCCTCATCCTCTTCTCTGCGTCTCTTACTACTAATAGGTCTGACCTCATCGTAAATCATTGCTTGACATTGAGCGGATTTCTCTGGTAAACAAATCTTCGTTTCCTGTTCATTGTTTTCAATTAGAATAGAATTCATCACCTCCTCTTCTGAAATTTGATTTTCATCCATGGTGATCAGAGTACACCAATGAATGTCCTACAATTAAAGCATGGCACACCACACAGGCACGTTGTTAACCGCCGTAGGAAATACATATTACAAAAATATATTATTGTAATTAAAATTTAAGATAGCTGTCACCTGTCCGGCTACTAGGTTGTGCCTGTGCAAGTACTCAGAGTTAGAAAGCGCCGAACAACCGGAGGTGACATGCCTGACTCCCCGGGATGGCAACAAGCTCGACAGATGTCGACGGTGCCATCCTTTAGGATGTATCTGCGATAGTTGTTGGTCTTAATAACCCGATCCTGTATTGCACAGACAAAACCCTCGGTTTCCCCGAGGGTTTAGTTATTATTATTATATTATTATTATCCACTAGGTGAAATGACGAACTTATAAAACGTGCAGGAAGTTGATGGATGCAGTTAGCTTAGGTCCATGTTTGTGGAAATCTCTGGGGTAGACTTATGTTCAGTAGTGAAGTATGATGGTCTGTGATGATGATGATGACGATAATGATGATTAAACTAACTAGAATGTAGCATTTGCATGTATATTTTTATTACGAATTAAATAAACATGTCTTATAATTATTTTTGATCATTAGTTACCTTATGCCCTTTTAATCTATTACCATTAGCCGATTATCTACGACTGCTAAGTGGCACATTAATCATTGTAACTATCGTACCCTAATCTTCACGTTGTAAATAAGAACCAAAATTAACACCTTTCTCCGTGCAATCACACAAAGTAATCAAGAGACCTCAGTCAATTCAATTATACTCAGTTTGACAACACCAATTTGCTCCCGTCTAAATGGCTACCTTTGCTCTAAAAACCGTTTCAAACACAATAATAAATCTTCACTGAAATCACGGTCTAATTTCGTAAAAGCCCCATCTCGCTTTGCTAATTAATATGAATGGCATTTGCATCCGGCTTTTTCTCGCGTAGACCATTTCCAACTATTGTTTTGCAAAGATCCTCGCAATTTATTTCTATTTTTACTCGACTGCATCGTGCCGGGAAAGTTATTGAGAACAATAAAACATCTGCTTTTTTGGTTATGATAAAATGAAAGGCCTTTGTATTCTTTACAATTTTAGGTGGAAGAATTAGGGTGTTTGTGCATTGTTATTACGAAATTAAATCATTATTTACATTGCATAGACAGGACCTTAAATGGAATTTAAGATAGTTATTAAGTGATTAATGTTCATGGTAGTTTACTTACATATTTTCCACTTAAATTTATTATATTTATATATACGCTTATATGGCCTAAGCAGGAAGAAGCCGAGGCATGGGGGTGAGACACCGCCTAGTTCCTGACTCCGGGCAGCTACTGAGAATTTCTTGACAGAAAAACTCAATAATTGATTTTTTGGCCCGACCCGGGATTCGAACCCAGGACCTCATGATCAGCAGTCGCACTACTACAACCACTAGACCAATGAGGCAGTTTTTAGTAGTAGGTTTTAGTAATTGTACTATGCTTATGACTTCGCGCAAGTGCAAGCAGTAAGTTGACAAAGTTTTACCGTAATCTGATGAAAGGTATGGCAGCGCATAAAATGCGACAAACAAACAATTATTTTTATATATTAGATCTTGTGTGTCTTAATTGTTAGATGTACTATTATTACTTTTTAAGATAAGTCATGATATTCTATATTTTTATTAACTTTCCTACCTTCCTTTTCAAGGCGAAACTAAAATAATAATGCTTAAACATATTAGTGATTTTTTATATAATATGATATTTGATTTTTAGACGCAATATTTGTAATATGACCATAGTATAGAATGGAACTAAAATAACATAGTATAGATTCAGGTATATGTACGTCTCCCTTCAAAAACAATCGGAATACTTGAATTTCCTTCAAACGGTATGAAATAGGTATGAAAACTCCATACCGTATAAGCAGGAAGTATAAGATTGCGCGTTACAGATAAATCATTCGTTTATACTCAGGTTATAAGTATATCTCAAAACTTGCAAATTGGGGTGTACAAGCGGTGCGTATTGCCAGTGATGATATTACATGGATTTGAGACGTGGTCCTTCACTGTTGGTTATATGAGGAAGCTTAAGGTGGCACAGTGAGCTATGGAGAGAGCTACGCACGGATTTTCTCCGCGTGATAGTCTTCATAACGACGATATCTGCAGTGGAATCAGTGTAACCGACATAGCCCAACGGACCAGTATGCTGGAGTTGCCATATAGCTCGAAGAATTGACAACCGGTGCGGATAACAGTACTTGAGTCGAAATTTTTGTCTGTCTGTTTGTGTATCTGTCTATTTGTTTCAGCGAGTCCCCGAAACGGCTGAACTGATTTTGACGAGACTTTCACTGGAAAATAGCTGATCTTCTAAGGAGTAACACAGGTTACTATTATTATTTGAAAAAGAATCAGGGTTCTACGCAAAAATAAAATAAAGCCGTAATAAGTTCAACGCGAAATAAGTCGCGGGGAACAGCTTAATAAATAAAGTGTATACTTACATAACTTCTATTCATATTTCTTCGTAGTGGTAACTTTATTTTACGTATTCGATTAATGATATTTTCTTATCAATGTAATTCATTCTACGCGTTGCCTTGTTCAGTTTAGAGATATAACTGTTCTGTAAGAAATAATTGTTCCGGATCTGGATGTTTGTCCTTGTGCAATTTATTTTTGTAAACTGCCCCCACAGTACAGGAGAAAATCGGTGACGGTGACGTTTTTTTTTAAATTAAAAACAAAAGAAAGAGATACTTCTTTTACTAATTTCTAATTTTCTAGCGGAAAGCATTATTGCTCCCACTGCCGTGTTCGGTTAAGAGTCATTATTACAAGTATCTCATAGAAATCTTCCGAAATTAGGTATTCATTTAGGGAGTACCAGAGTAACTGGCTGTCACACGCGGATTTGATATGGGTACGAATCGAAGCCGGAACCTGGACACGCGTATGACAGGGTTCCAAGATTCTAATTCTAATGAAACAATAAATAACACGCGTTTGATATCTAATATCTTTAACATGGCCTAACGTTTAAATACTACGAAGAAGTATTGGTCATGATATTTTTTAACAAAAGTATTTAAGAAAAAATATTTCTTTAAAAAAGTAGTTTTAGTTAAAAAGTGATATACACTGTGAAAACATTAGGAACAAACAAAAGCTAGTGATATCAATTACTTGATTCTACAGAGTTAGTAATTCATTGCTGGGGGCAATGTATAACGCTTTTATAACATAGTTCATGAAAAATATAAGGTCTCTCTATTACTAAGTTTAAATATTATTTTATTTAACAAAAAGTGTATAAAAACGATTATTATAATATAAATGAATGACTATATTTTAAATTTGCATAAAAGTTTTAATTCAAAGTGTTAAACATTTTTAGTAGCTTAAGATGTTAAAAAAATTGTTTGTACAATAAAAACCACTTATTTTATCATAAATTCTGAGCGATATATTACAGTTGCATAGATTGCGCTCTACGTCGAGAGTGTAGTCAGTTGATCGTATCTAAGAGGATTTAATGTATACAATTTTATACACAAAAAATTTGAACCGTCCATGTGAATTTTATTATTCCTTGGCGGCAAGTAAAATTTTGGAGTAATATACCTTAACTACAAAAAAAAAAAACATTTTCTGAAAGCAGAAAAAATATTTGACTAATTTGTTTCACTTTTTTAATTTGTATGTATAGTAAGTTAGTAAGTACGTTGTCCCTGTGATCTGCAGGCCTCCACGGTGATTTCTGACTGCCTGGGTACGCACGTAAACGTGGTTCCAATCGCCAAGGTTGACTAACTCCGAGTTAAATCAGAGTTAAATCAAGCAATCAGATTTAGGATCTGCATATTCCACTCGGACAGCTAGTGGCAGGCAGAACACGTACTGTTCATCGTCATCAATGTCATCAGATCTTCTACATGGTAGAGCCATGCTGCAGCCATATAGTTGTAGCACGAATGGGTCGGCTCTACCGGGGAACGACCACGCTCTCACAGAATACTATAAAGTAGCAGCTTATTCCTACTGTGTTTCGTGCGATGAGTGTAGGGAACCGGCACACTTTTTACTGGAAACGAGGTACCTATTCCATCTTAATCCTCAGGGGTGACAACGCATTTGCCTTTTTATTTTTGATCAGACGTAGATGTAGATGTTTTAGATGTGACACTTACCGTCAGGTGGACTGTGAGCTCGGTTGTCACTCTTGTTCTATTTACATGTAAAATACGATGTAGATGATAATGATGATGATGATGATAATGATGATGATGATGGTATTGATGACAATGAGCTACTGGTCATTAATTGGAGTCTTATTAAATAATTTATTATTAATAGCGTCAATATCATTATACTTTAATCCCATCATCGTCTGTTACTCTTAATGTATACCTAGCGATTTACTTTTAATATTTATGTAGATTTTGTTAACCGACTGTGCAGAAGAAAGTTGTGTTTACGGTAGGTACCTAAGTAAATATGTACCTACTGGATATATGAATGTGTTTAATGTTTTCGTGACAGAGTCATAATACGACTGCAGCACTGCGCTTTCGCAGGCTACAGCATAATCCTGCTATATTTCGTATAGGAAGTGTAGAAAACTAGATACCCTTTTTCACTGATGACTAAGCATTCCATCTGCATAATGATTTCTTAAATTTATTTAATTCCATCTGCATTTGGATTTTAATTGGGGATAAAATCTATGCACCACATCATTGTCTTACTATCTTCTTGACGTACATAATGTTCCAGATTGCCTAGTTGGTCTTGTGGACGTAAAATTTGATTGTTGATCATGAAATCTCGAGTTCGAATCCCGGGTCGGGGTGGAGTCAGTTATTTTTTAACATTTTTAGGTTCTTAAAATCCCTATTAATAATATAAGTATTATTCTGTTTCAAAACTTGAATTATTTTATAAGTTCAATTTATATTATAAATTTCAGTGTTAAGCCAAAAAAAAATTTGCTCTGTTATAGTAAATTAGATAATATTTTAAAGAGATTAATAGTCATATAAAATAATGTTTATCACGGCTACTATACGAATGGTGAAAATGAACAAGCATGTTTTTTACTGCTGATCGCGTTTTACGGTAGAGCGTTGAAAGCGGATTTAAAATCTAATTTGGAAAGAGTGTTCGCACATAACACAAGTCACTTATAGGTATACTGTCTGTCGGTGGAGCGCGAGCCGTGTACTCTCATTAAAACTTTCCTCAGACTGGGCTTGCACGTGTTTTTAATTTTTATCGAGAGCACTCGTCGTTAGCGGAGGCGAGCGATGCGCGGCGTTGGTGCTCTGCGGCTACGGATGCTTTGATTGCGGTAATGACGTCTCTCAGCACCGCTTGCCTCTCCACTTATTCCTACTCACTATCTTCGAATAATTATTTTTTTTTAGAAATTAATAAGTATCTTTTTAATTATTAGACTTCATGTCAACGTGAATCCATCCATCCATGTCAATCGAGAGCCGTGGTAGCTCAGATGGTTTGCGCTCGCTGTAAATATAAGAGAACGCGAGTAACCCGGGTTCGATACCCGCCGGCACCAATAAAATTGTTAATTGCAATTTTAAGTGCTGATTTACCACGTGCTCGGCGGTGAAGGAAAACATCGTGAGGAAACCTGCATGTCTGAGAAGTAAGAAAAAATATTTCGAAGACATGTGAAGTTCGCCAGAAATCTCTCAGAAATGAGGGGAGGCCTGTGCCCAGCAGTGAGACGTATATAGGCTGTAACTTTATTTTTACTTTTATGTCAACGTGACAAGTCAGTTTGTAAGGTACTTCCGACGTTAAATCACTTAAAACGATAACTGCTCATAAAAGCAAGCAGAAACCATGGAACGTTATAGTTTCTAATTAAATTACATTAATAATCAATAATACTTAATTGAGATTACGTTACAGAAGTGTAAAGCAATGGTCCTGTTAAAACTAAGACAAATTAATTACTAACCTACTTAATTATTGTAATACATAATTATTCTCAATATACTATTGTGTTTAGATATCGAACTCGGTTTTTTTTATAGGATAGGGTGACAAACGAGCACACCGTCCACCTGATGGTAAGTGATTGCTGCGGCTTATAGACATCTACATCTATCCTCGATTACGAATCAAAATGCAGATGCGTTGTCACCCGTGAGGACCAAAACAAAACAACAGTAAAAAGGTCTTCGGTTCTCTACACTGACCATACGAAACACAGCAGCATTATGCTACTATTTCACGCTGGTATTCTGTGAGAGCGTAGTCCTTCCCCGGTCGAGCCGACCCATTCGTGCTACGACTATACTACTAATATAACTGCAGCATGGCTCTACCACGTATATAAAACGTCATCGGTTGCTCAGCGTTCGGGAGATCGCTACACATTTTTTCGTCACACATTCCTCAAAACTTGAAAACAAGTACTGACTGCACAACCAGTGCTTATTGCTAGTGATGACTGGTGACATATAGATCTGTAACGTGGTCTTTCGTTACCGGACTTATGACAAAGCTTTGCTCAGAGTTTTTGCGGGATAGAATTCGTAATGAGGATATCCGTAGTAGAACTTGACACCATCATCATCATAACTTTTATAGTCCTTCGTAAGTCCACTGCTGGACATAGGACGTCTCCAAGGAATACCTCATAGCACGGTCCTGAGCCACCTGCATCCATCGGCTTCGGTGGTCTTCACTCCACCTACTAAGTGCCGCTACTATAAGCGGATTTGGCTTTGAAAATTTTATTAATACACAAAACAATGCCTCAGTGATTTGCTCTTTAATTTTTCTTGCACATTTTTGTAATGTTGTGACACAAGAGAGAAATGAAAGCCAAGACTGCTGAGTTTACGAGTATACTGAATATATTTGCAATAATTAATCCTTAAATAGTTACAATTAGGTTACATTGTGTATATTTTTATATGTAATATGCTTATATCTATTCCTTACATCTCATCTCCACCGCAATAAAAAAATTAAAATAAATGTACTAACAATTTATTTTATTTCGTTTATATAATAAGGTATGTTAATACAATGAATCAATCATAATTATTAAATTATATTATATAAACATTTTTATAGATAAATAAATTATAATGTTCTACCATATTGTATAATTCTTATTATCTTTAATGATCTCATATCATAATATCATAATAAACACCTCCCCGATACTTAAAAAAAAGGAAAGTTATCTATTTACTTTTTTTTTACATTCTACTTTTCTTGAATCTTATAACGTAATAATTAATTTAATATTGAATAATTTTAATATTGATTTTTAATCTTTTAATATTGAAGAATAAAATAAAATACAATGTTACATAGGCTTTAAATGTATATAATTTCTAATTGGAATAATATAAAGTATTTAAATAAAATATAAAACTAACTTCATTTAAAAAATTATAATCTCATGATCATGATCAGATTATACCATGGTTATACATAATTATATTACTCAGTCAATCCGTGATACGCATGCGATTTTATTTCGTTAACACTTTTATTTTGTACGACATTAAGCCTGTGGTATTTTTGATATTAATCAACGTCACAACTGCACGTTAACATGAACATATCGCCTATCATACCACATTGTAACTTATTAATATTTTTTTTACATATATTTTCACTCGAGATTTATTACATAAACTATAGTTTCCCTTTTAATATATACAATATGTTTTAGTTAGAAGTTATGATTTAAAAGTTCAAACAATATAAAACTGAAAATAAACTATTACATTTCATATTAAGCACGTACCTGCTCTACCTTTATATACATTTATTAACATTTGTATTTATAATTGTATATACTTTATATTTAATTTATTTATACCTTTATATTTGTTTAACTATTGCTTTCATGATAATATTACATTTCATTTAAATATGAAAAGAGCAAAAACATAATGTAATGCAACCTAGGTATCATCGCTATCATAATAACGGGAATCAAAATACAACTTGCAATCCCAGCCGCGTAAGGGGTTTGTGACACCTTTGTTTTAAATTTCTGAGTACGTATAGGGCAACGTTTGCAATTACATCGGACTATGATGACACGGTGTGATTCACGCCCAATTTTAAGATAACTTGTACAATATGTTATAGTATGAATGCAAATAAAATGTACCTTAAAACTTGGAACAGATATTTAGAAATAGTTACATTGCTAATAATAAATATTACTTTTACATAGGTACGTTAATAAACCTTCATTATTTAATTTATTTATAATTTCGAACACTCATTATTTCATGACTTCTAAGAAATACGTTTATCTTAATTGGGACAGAAATTTATACAAAAAGAGAATACACTGTTAGGTACACAACTAAAGTTTTGTTTTACAAAATATTTATTTACATTGGAAAAGACAATTTTATTTCAAGCAGGTGACACAATTTTAGGTTTTCGTTGCCTTTTTTTATAGAAAAAAAAAAGATTACATTATAAAATTTACAATAATAGTGCATCGATAACCTTTGGACTTGATTATACCTAATAAGCTTTATATATATATGTAGTTCAAAATTGTACACATTTTACATAAGAAAACATGAGACAGAAAGAAAATTATTTAAAATAGAATCATTGTAAATACGAATCAATGTGCCTAAATACGAAAAAATCTTGTAAATTTATATAAATTTACGCGAAAGTGTACTTATCATATTGGGTTGATATATTTTTATTTGTTTACGTGTAGTTGTGCGAATCGAACCCTATAGTTCTAATATAGAAATGCAAAATAACTATCTATCCAACCCTATGGATTTGGTCGGGGATTCCCTTACTACCTTGTATTTTTGTAGATTGTTAGGCCTTTTTATTATCATTTCTTTTCATAAATCTTATATGTACTTTTTCTTTTTTTAAAATTAATATTTTGACTTTTAGCTAGCTTTATTTCTCTCTATTCACGCATATATGTATTTATTTATTAAATATCGGGAACCGGAGTTTCAATTCACTTCAATTATATTTCATTTCATGATATTTATCACGCGGGTACTTTATACACATACATGTGGGCCCCCCATTTACTTGGGTATTATAATCATATTATTTTATTGGTACATAATTTTTTTTATACTGTATCAAGGTAATAGTGTACCTTGGGTTGTGCGCACAACCTTGAGGTCTACGTTTTTTAAGTCACTTTTAAAGGAATCCAACAATTGTCACAGAGGAAAACTATGTTCGCACCATGATCCAACGAAGGATGTGACCTCAATGTACCATTATTAAGGGTAACAAATTTAAGACTTCTCTGGTCCCTAACAGTACTAATATGAGTAAACTCATGTACATCACTTGTACTGAAGGCGTTGTTCCCTAGTACCCGTAACTCCGTATTTTATCACCCTATCACGGAAGCATATAGCATACCCGAGTGCTTGAGGACTATATGCTTTACCAGTGATGGACGTTCCCATATCTCTCCATTACTTATTGGTCAATGTCATATTTTCATTTATTTTTATTATTGCCATAAATATTTATTCCTTCTTTATTTCTTCATTACTTTGTTCTTTATTTATATACTTTCGTGCTCCACTTCTATATACTAACTTGCACTATTCCCACACATTTCAAGTCGCACAGTTTAAGCATCATCAATATTTGGTTGATCGGTCCAATATTGACAAAACTTAGTAACTAAATCATTTGTATTTACACGTTCGAACATTCTTTTCTTCCGTTCCTCATAAGTAGTTAGGTTGTACCAGTTCTGGCGCACTGAGTCAGTACTACTATACTAGTAGTTAGGTTGTACCAGTTCTGACGCACTGAGTCAGTACTACTATACTAGTAGTTAGGTTGTACCAGTTCTGGCGCACTGAGTCAGTACTACTATACTAGTAGTTAGGTTGTACCAGTTCTGGCGCACTGAGTCAGAAGTGGTACAAGTACGACGTTCGTCGACTCACGATTCTAAAAAAAAATAAATAAAATGGTTTTGGCATGCTCTGATCACGAATCTGCGGTCCATTTTTGCATAGGATGCACGATTCCGGAGATGTGCAGATCAATTAACTCTTATCTAATTGATATCCGGCGCGGGCCTCCACCGTCATTAGCGCTCCATTGTTTTTATCTACTTATCTATTGTTCGTTCAATACCGTCATTATCTATTCTTCCTCAGCGTGGTGCAATTGTATTATACTCCTTTGTTCCTATTTACACTAATCTGACTCATTAATAAAACACATTACCCAATTTTGTTAAAATTTTTATTTATAAAATACAAAATCTTATTACTTATTATCTATAAAATAGGAGCGAAACATCTCATCCACTAACATATCGTTGTACAATGTGTTCTCTGTAAATATACTCGTAAAACTATGCATTGAACATCCCTGAAACTTATATAGCAAATACATTAAGCAATATTCGCCGCAAACTGAAGTCCACTCATTCTGAATCCTATCAACATTCCAGTTCCATCTTTTACAATTCTTTTTTAAAAACTCTAGATGATATCGTACAGATGCTCGTCTGTATGAATCAAAATATTGACCGACGTCATTCGTATCGATATATAAAGCTACCCAATGTGACCCTGGTTTATCATCTGTACCCAAATTGCATATTACCTAATCAGGTCATAAATTCTATTACATGTTTAATATAAAATAAATGAAACAAGTTTATTCATTATGTAACCATTTATATACCAAAATGAACTTAACAAAACATAGATTCTTATGACACTATAGTTTATTCAAAATGACCTCCGTGATTTTGAATACAATCTGCGCGGCCAGTCGTCTATCGCAGCACGAACGAGGTCCATGTCAATATCGGCGGCTGCCTTAATTAAGGATGTCTTGAATGACTTCAAATTGGGATGAGGCTTTGAGCACGCCTTTTCCTCCAAGTGTTGCCATATCTTTAATCTAACGGATTCAAATCTGGACTGGAGGAGGGCCAGTCTTTGTGTCGGATGAAGTCGATTTCACGCGCCACCAGCCAGTCTTGTGTGCTCTTCGCTCTATGACCTGACGCAGAATCTTGTTGGAATACCCAGTGCCTGTTATTGAACATGGTATGAGAAACAGGTTACACAAGGTTCGTCAGGACTGTATTTTGATACACAACTGCATTCGTTTTTAACCTTTCTCACAAAAATGTACCTCTGTTAAGTCCCAATAAGAAACTCCCAACCATACCATGAGCGAGGATGGAAAATGACCCCGTTGGATTCGCGGAATACGGTTGCTCGCTTCTTCACTACTGTGTGCGTACACCTTATCATTTTGTTTGTTGTAGCTCTCTTCCACGGTAAAAATTTTTTCATCCGAAAAAAGAATTTCCCGATATTTTTTCCCGCGTACCGCTTCAACAAAGCGCGGCATCTCTTCAGTCTCAGATCCATTAGACGAGCATTCAAACGATGTCCGGTTTTTCTTCGATATGCCCGAAGCCCTAAGTCTTCATTTAACACCCTTTTCACCGTGGTTCTGCTTAACCCCATCTGAAGGGCCAACAGTTTCTGCTTACGTTTGGGATTTCTTTGAATTCGCGCCTTTACAGCTTTTATCACTGCTGGAGTCCTAACAAATCGAGGGCGACCACTTCTTGACCTGTCATCTACACTAGAGTCTTCATTGTATCGTTTGATGGTACGATAAACGAATCTTTTGGTTATATTCAAATTTTTCAGTATATCAAAAAATTTAATTGGCACGTAATCGCAACGATGCAACGCAATAACTGCAACACAGTCTTTTTTAAGCGTCCACTCCATATGTAAAAATGAGTAAAATTCTAAAAAGTATACAGTTTTATTTTCATGAACAATTCAAATTTAATAAACTTTTTTTAGGCCAGCATTCTAAAAAAAAAAAGTTTTTACTGTGTGACAATACTTATGACCTGACTAGGTATATATACGTTGGTATGTGGGTGTACATGGGCAGTCTGTTAGCAGCATAAACATTATTTTCTAGACTGGGGTGAATCTTTTTCAGATGTTGTTGTACATCTAGTGTATCCATGATATTACTGCTATTAGTAGATTATTACAGTACAATCTACTCAATGACTAACATAGGAATGATCAATTATGTGATTTCTAAATATTAAATTGCATTTTTTCAGTTATACAAAACGTATTTGAGTCATCAATACACTGAATAAGACGCAACACGAAGTAATACTGAGATAAGCAACAGAATGTGAGATATGGTTGTTGACGCATAAAGTTATTATCAATTCTACTGTAGAAATTCTTTAGATTAGAATTATTACTTACTGGTACTATATAAGACCAAGCAACTGCAGTCATGGAGTTAGTGTATGGTCGTTTGACCGCAGTGTATTTATCAATACTACATTTGTGTTACTTCAACGCATCAAAGGCCATATATGTAAGTGTTTAATCTATTGACAAACTTACTTTTCTTTCTGTTATTTTCTTACGTGTGTATGATTTTGAACGACAGGCCTGTTGGTCTAGTGGTTAGTGACCCTGACTGCTATGCCGGAGGTCGTGGATTCGATTCCCACCCAGGACAAATGTTTGTGTGATGAGCACGATCATTTGTTCTGTCTCTGGGTGTAATTTATCTATGATATTTATGTATTTAGAAATATATTAGTATGTTTATCAGTTGTCTAGTACCCATAACAAAGGCTCTGCTTAGCTTGGGTCTAGATGGCGTTGTGCGATAGTTGTGGAATATTATTATTATTATTTAGTGTTAACAAATTATATTTAAATATTTTGTGTGTGTATATGATTAAGCCGTTGTAGCTCAGATGGTTAGCGCAAGCTGTAAATTTCACAGTACGCGACCCGGGTTCGATCCCCGCCGGCACCAATTAAATTGTTAATTGCAATTTTAGGTGTGTATTCTATTGACACACTTACTTTCCTTTTTGTTATTTTCTTACGTGTGTATGATTTAGTGTTAACAAATTATATTTAAATATTGTGTGTGTGTGTATATGATTAAGCCGTGGTAGCTCATGTGGTTAGCGCAAGCTGTAAATTTCACAGTACGCGACCCGGGTTCGATCCCCACCGGCACCAATTAAATTGTTAATTGCAATTTTAAGTGTTTATTCTATTGACACACTTACTTTTCTTTCTGTTATTTTCTTACGTGTGTATGATTTAGTGTTAACAAATTATATTTAAATATTGTGTGTGTATATGATTAAGCCGTGGTAGCTCAGATGGTTAGCGCAAGCTGTAAATTTCACAGTACGCGACCCGGGTTCGACCCCCGCCGGCACCACTTAAATTGTTAATTGCAATTTTAAGTGCTGATTTACCACGTGCTCGGCGGTGAAGGAAAACACAACATTTGAAAATCAAACAAAATTTATGATTAATTTAAATTTTTTTAATTTTATGATTAATTTGAAATTGGTTGGGAGTTTCTTATTGGGACTTAACAGAGGTACATTTTTGTGAGAAAGGTTAAAAACGAATGCAGTTGTGTATCAAAATACAGTCCTGACGAACCTTGTGTAACCTGTTTCTCATACCATGTTCAATAACAGGCACTGGGTATTCCAACAAGGTTCTGCGTCAGGTCATAGAGCGAAGAGCACACAAGACTGGCTGGCGGCGCGTGAAATCGACTTCATCCGACACAAAGACTGGCCCTCCTCCAGTCCAGATTTGAATCCGTTAGATTAAAGATATGGCAACACTTGGAGGAAAAGGCGTGCTCAAAGCCTCATCCCAATTTGGAGTCATTCAAGACATCCTTAATTAAGGCAGCCGCCGATATTGACATGGACCTCGTTCGTGCTGCGATAGACGATTGGCCGCGCAGATTGTATTCAAAATCACGGAGGTCATTTTGAATAAACTATAGTGTCATAAGAATCTATGTTTTGTTAAGTTCATTTTGGTATATAAATGGTTACATAATGAATAAACTTGTTTCATTTATTTTATATTAAACATGTAATAGAATTTATGACCTGATTAGGTAATATGCAATTTGGGTACAGATGATAAACCAGGGTCACATTGGGTAGCTTTATATATCGATACGAATGACGTCGGTCAATATTTTGATTCATACAGACGAGCATCTGTACGATATCATCTAGAGTTTTTAAAAAAGAATTGTAAAAGATGGAACTGGAATGTTGATAGGATTCAGAATGAGTGGACTTCAGTTTGCGGCGAATATTGCTTAATGTATTTGCCATATAAGTTTCAGGGATGTTCAATGCATAGTTTTACGAGTATATTTACAGAGAACACATTGTACAACGATATGTTAGTGGATGAGATGTTTCGCTCCTATTTTATAGATAATAAGTAATAAGATTTTGTATTTTATAAATAAAAATTTTAACAAAATTGGGTAATGTGTTTTATTAATGAGTCAGATTAGTGTAAATAGGAACAAAGGAGTATAATACAATAGCACCACGCTGAGGAAGAATAGATAATGAGTGTATTGAACGAACAATAGATAAGTAGATAAGAACAATGGAGCGCTAATGACGGTGGAGGCCCGCGCCGTGTATCAAGTAGATAAGAGTTAATTGATCTGCACATCTCCGGAACCATGCATCCTACGCAAAAATGGACCGCAGATTCGTGATCAGAGCATGCCAAAACCATTTTTTTTATTTTTTTTTAGGACCGTGAGTCGATGAACGTCGCACTTGTACCACTTCTGACTCAGTGCGCCAGAACTGGTACAACCTAACTACTAGTATAGTAGTACTGACTCATTGCGCCAGAACAGGTACAACCTAAATACTAGTATAGTAGTACTGACTCAGTGCGCCAGAACTGGTACAACCTAACTACTCTCATACCAATTACATGCTTTCTAAATTTTGTACAAATGAGATAACATTCTTTTCAATAAATTTTCGTTGTCGGTGTTTAACTTTTTTTTGAAACATTATTATTAAAACCTCTCTTAATTACTTTATTCCTGTTTACACTGTTATTTATTTATTATTTTCATCTATATAACAATACTATTATCATTTACTCATTTATTTTCCTATACTTATTATTTTATCGCTATTACAATGTTGTGATTTATCCTACACCTGTTCATGTGTTGCATGTTGCTGTGTTCAGTTTAAATTTATCATCTATGTTACTATGTTTTCTATAAGATACGCTCGTTACATAACATTTTATAATATCATATTTTTAGAAACATCAGTATCATTCGTAAGAAATGGTTAGCAGACCTTTTTATATTCACTGTGTAAAGATTGACTCTTGTTATATTTACCTACCTATCTAGTTTCTTGTCTTTCAAAAGAAATAAAAAGTGTTATTTTAGCCAGAAAATATGAAAAATATAATTGATAATAAACGTTAAAATAATTGCATCGTAGGATCGTGCCTGTCAACTTAGCGTGTACAATTTGTTACTACATAAGTAGTATTCATATAAATGAGTGCGAGTAAAAAAAATTACCTTAAACTGATATTTTTAATTTCTTATTTATTCAGAAGTCTACATGGTTACATCGTTAAAAACTATATCACTTTTATATAGATCGAAAAATATTACTGAAAGTATGTTATTTATTATGTCGTGTATACAGAATAATGGAAAATCACATTATAAGAGTTATCAACTTTACACAACGATACATTAATTTATTTAAATATTTAAAATAAAGTTTGTTATATTTTACATAAGTTATTAAATAAATTTAAGATTTACTGCCTTAAAAAAATTAAAACTTATAATGATAGTGAAATGTTTCTAACCCTTTAAAATTTGGATTCGAGAAAAAAATCAACGAAATGTATCACAGTGTTTTTTTTTTTAAATCAAGTGCGTAAAATTGGAATCTATTATTTTATTATTTCATTAATTGTTTGGCAGGACACAGTAAAAAATAATACAAAACTATAACTACATAAAAGGGAATATAAAGTGGTCTTGCAAGGCGCAATAGAAGTGCCACATAGTTAAGTTAGTTAAAGTTTATAATTTTTAATATTGTATCATAATTGTTTTTTTTTGTAGGTAATAAAATATTTGATAATGAAGTATATTGCGAATAATCTGATAAATAATTTCAACTTAATTATATGTAAAATACAGAAAATTTTATACGTAGGCGGTCCCATAATGAATTGGCCTAACTATGAACCAATGAAGGAAATGAAACGAAACCAATTTTATTTTTCAATATAATCACCATGAATCTTGAACCATGAACCATGAACTTCTGACATCTGTAAATCAACATCTCTAAACCTTTATAAAAATAATCACATTTTTTATCCTCAAAATGACTAAAGACGGCCGCCTGCAACTCTTCATCGCTTGAAAATTTTCTTCCTCTTAAGTCCCGCTTTAAATTTGGAAATAAATAACAGTCGGACGGGGCCATGTCTGGACTGTAAGGTGGATGTTGAACTTCTGTGAACCCGCATTGACGAACTGCATCCTTCGAAACACCAGCGGTATGAACAGGGGCGTTGTCATGGAGCAACAGGACACCTTTAGACAGCTTGCCTCTTCGTTTTTCCTTTATCTTGTCTCGTAATTTATATATTAAAGAAGCATAATATTTGCCGTTCACGACTGTATTACGTTCTTTAAAATCCACCATCAAAATGCCTTGAAAATCCCAAAATATTGTGCACATCAGTTTTTTAGTCGATTGTTGCACCTTTGCCTTTCTAGGGGGCTTTTCACTCTTATAACGCCATTCCATTGACTCGCGCTTGCTTTGTGGATCATAATAAAAGATCATAGTTTCATCGCCAGTCACTAGCCGCTCGATCACAGTCTTTGGATTTTCGCCACAAAGATCCAAAAACTCCGAAGCGCAGCGCACTCTTTCCTGTCTCTGTACCGCTGAAAGAAGTTTCGGTACCCATCTCACTTTTTTCATGTGAAGATGTTCATGGATCGCGCGATGAACGGTACTCTTAGAGAGCCCAAGCCTTGCTGCAATTTTTCTAATCTTCAAACGGCGGTCACTCAGAACCTCCTCTTCGGTAAGAGCAATCGTTTCGGGAGTGAGCACTTCCACAGGTCGGCCGTCGTGGCCAAAGTCTTCGACGGTTTCTCTCCCGAGGCGAAACTCATTCACCCAATTTTTCACTGTGCTATAGGAGGGGGCAGACTCCTTATACACGCCATCCAATCGTTCTTTTATTTGGGCAGTGGATAAACCTTCTTTAAACAAAAACTTTATGACACTTCGATACTCAGTTTTCGACATTTTGAAAAAATACGCGACTCTCGTTATCAAATGCCTGTTAAACTAAGACTAAGCATTTCATGTCGATGCATGTTTCTTATATTAAGTGCACGATAAACGTACTATTTAATGCAACACAACATGTAGCGACATGTCGCGTTGAACTATATCAGGCCAGTTCATTATGGGACCGCCTGGTATCTAACTTTAAAAACATAATAGCAAAAAAAAAACAATCTCAAATTGTTAAATAAAGTTTGAAATAGAATTAAAATCACATAGGTGCGAAGTTACCTCATAATTTGTTCTTTTCGGCTCAATTTTTCTATCTTCTTATCGGCTAAGGCTTGCAGGACTTAAGTTTCTTCTATTTTTATTAAATTTGTGGTCTCACCATCTAATTCGTTTAATCTTCATGTAAGATTTGAAGCTCTCGTAATATTTGTTTCTGAAGTTGATCTTTCCCGTTTTTTTCGTAACATTTTTCTTCTTTTTCTAATAGATTTTATTAGCATATCTCCTTAAGGGGATATAGTAAGTCAGCTCAAATTCTAATTTCGCCCCCACTTCCCCGCGCGTCGTATGCTATGTACCGACATGTTTGTAATCACTAATACTGTAAGTAGATAGGTCGTTAGATACTTATTTCATTAGGTTTATCATATTTATGCCTGTTTCTTAACGCCACCCCAGCCATTTCTTATTTTTATCACGGTTATTTCTCATTTTAATTTTACGTCGTCCTGTTGCGTAATGTGTATTCTGACCGTAAGCGACACAACTTCTCCCTGCAAAAGCCTAAGCGATACTAACGGGGCGACAGGAATCAAGCTTCAACACGCTGATAGTTTAGGTAATTTCTTTTTACAGTGAAAATAATGGTATTTTAAAAAAAGTAAATAACATAAGCACTGCTTTATAGTTATTGCAGTTAGTATGCAAAGTTTCATGATCTTATTTTAAGTATTTTATGAATAACAGCGGTTTATTGTTCAGTTTGGAGGTAACTTTGGATTTTTTTTCTATCGAGAAAATTTTACGGGATCGTGTTTTCATCTAACATAGTCCTTAATATTAATCCTCAACTTTACCATATATTTATTTCAAAATTAATGCTGCAATACTTTCGGTATAACGGAGGATCTTGCTAAACCATTTGAGGTTATATTTCCCCTTAAAGAAATAATAACCTTGTCGCCTCTTCTTATGTCCCCGTTTCGGTTTACTTGTCACATTCGGTAGTGTCAATTCAATAGTTGAAAATTGTTCCTTTAGTTTTATATTAATTTTTCCATTTTTCTTTAACTATTTATGCAGGCCGCAGCGGTCCACCGCAACCGCCTAGCAGGGTCGCCATGTAATGTTATGACACGAGAGAGAAATGAAAGCCAAGACTGCTGAGTTTATACTGAATATATTTGCAATAATCAATCCTTAAATAGTTACAATTAGGTTACATTGTGTATATGTTTATATGTAATATGCTTATATCTATTCCTTACATCTCATTTTTTTAATTTTCTACTTTTATTAATGTCTATGGTTTAGTTTATTTGTTTTTTATTCTAATTAACATAAAATATAACGAATAGTACAGTAGGAATCATTTTGAGGACATAAAACATTTGAAGACATTTACCACGTGCTCGGCGGTGAAGGAAGATATCGTGAGGAAACCTGCATGTCTGTGGAATAAGAAAAAAAATATTTCGAAGACATGTGAAGTTCGCCAACACGCATTGGGACAGCGCGGCGAATACCTCCTTGCCCTAAAAGCCCTCTCAGAAATGAGGGGAGGTCTGTGCCCAGCAGTGGGACGTATAAAGGCTGTAACTTTACTTTTACTTAACTTTACAGTAAGAATCAATAACCTTTACATTTTTCGAACAAATTAACATCTCCGCATTGAAATATGTCAAATTGTACACCTCCTTTTTACGTGCCGCCGCCATGGGGGCAGAAATAGTGGTGGATGTCCTCATTGTCATATTATTTTATACTTCCTAAAGGTACATAAGTAACTTAATATAATAACGTTATTATTAGCTTTTGAATATGCATATCATGATATCCCCTTAAGAAAGCTTCAAGCATTGGGTATGCACAGATACTCACAAAGTTGGGTTAGGTAACTCAGTCCCCCTCCCCCAATTGGTTCCCACCTTGTCGTGGTGGCTAAGTAGCCGTGGCTTGAAATAAGGAGGAATACACTTGGTTGGCTGAGGTTTAGTCGCGTTGGAAGAGGAATGTTGGTATGGCGATGTGCCACTCACTCCACCCTCCGCGATTCTGACGGGGCCGTACCATTGATGCGGTGGTTGTGGAGCCGCGGAGGGAGAGGAGTGCGGCCTCCACGTACCGAGGGAGCCCACTGCGCGGGTAGAATTAGAGGCTGTGGAGAAAAGCGTTCCTAATGTCCTGGCGTCCCTTATCTAAGGGGGAAAAGGAAGAAGAGTTATCCTCTCCCGAGGAGGGGTTGCCATGGGGTGGCCGTGCCGCGGATATGTTAAAACGTTTCCATAGCCGTGTCAATATGCATCGAAGGTGAAACACCATGGGGTTTTTGTCGGTGCTAGACCGACATAACTCGTCCTTGTCCCCGCGAGGCGGGCATGCGTAGGCATATTCTCAGGTTAAAAAAGGTTAATTCTTAGGTTAATTCTTAGTAATCGTTAATAAATGTTAATATTGTTCTGACTTTTTCACCATTCCTTCTAGTGTACCTCAGAGCTCGCAACTAACTCTTCTCTTTTACAATCCTTATACCTATATAATTTTTTACTAGTGCGATGACATTAAAAGAGAATATGAGCGTGATTTCTGTCGCGGCGTAAACGGCGTCGAAATGGCTTAAATAATCTCTTTAATTATTACATAAGTAATAATATTGTAGTTGACATAAATATATTCCAATATATTACTTTCACTGGGAAAAATAAATTAATTTGAATAAAATATTTTACTCATGCGCTTATTTATTAACCTCCGTTGGTGAACATGAGCCTCCCCCATAGATAGCCGCATAGGTGGGATATTTGCCATAGTTCCCACGCTGGGTAAGCGGGTCGGCAATCGCAGTTTTTATTTTTAGTCGTTATTAGAAAGACGGGCCAATTTCTGATTTGTTTCTCTCTGTCACCTTTTATGACAGCCACATGATGGTATGGGGTAGTGGATATTCTTAAACATCCGGTACACGGTAATACGTTTAACGGTGCTATAATTGAGTTAAATATGTTAATAAACAAAAATCTCAAGGCACCTTATGGGAATGAATGGCTACGATGGCTACCGTAATATTCGAAATCAACTTGAAGGTTCGTGTTAGCTCATTTAATGTCATCCAACCAAAGAGTATAGCTTTATGTTAGTTATTTCTTTACGTCCCAGTGTTAACTTGTATAAAAATAAGAAATTCGGTTGGTCTATCAGCCACCTGAAATTTACAAATGTTTATAATATTATTATTATTATTAGTTAATATTTAAGTTAATAAGTAAGTTGTGGCGTTCGTACTTTGATGTCACTGGTACCAAATCATTAAAAAAATATTTTAAATCTTAATAATAGATTTCAAATAATATTAGAATTTATCTGACGTAGGAAATGCTCCCATTTCCTACTTATGAAAAATTCTAATATGACATTAATTCAGAAAATACGAATAGATTAACTGTAATCAAAATTAATAACTGGTATTTATATTATGACGTTGTGAATTACTAAGCTTTACTATTCGGCTTTTTACGTACATCGTTTTTTCGTTTTTGCCAATAAACTTTAGGAGTAACTAAAATAAGTCACAAATGATAATGCTGGCCGATTTTGGCTACGACAACAATAACCTAATACTATTGAAAGCTATTACTACTGTAAATTACTCAGAAGATACATTAAGCATAGAGGTATGGTCAAGTATATAGGTAAGAGGAGGGAAGAAGTCTACCTTTGATCTTATACAAAAACGTATGTACACGATACCATATCACAACAAAGAGAACAATTACAATAACGTCACAATAATACCCCATCAAAATGTATGCTTTTGAAATATTGGTAATATATTAGAGTATACGCGAGTGTTTATAAGATAGTATAATTTTTTATTTCGCTTCATCTTTTTATGATCCATTGGTAGTTTTTCAAAATAAAATTATGAAGTGAATGATTTTTTCTTCTTTTTTTGCTATAAATACCCGAATGTGTATGTATATGAATGCTTTAGGCAATGGATATGCAATGCATCAGACAGAGACGCACCAAATCCGCTTAGCACGGTCACTGCCGCTGCCTACGCCAGCCTATTTGCCGACGCAAAAGACCCTAATGGATTTTTCATGTCGATTGAACACGGCATAGGTATGCGTGCAAGATTACTAAAACGTTTAGTAGATATTTCATAAATATAAATCTCCTGCCGACTGTCATGGGTGTTTTTGCATACCTACGAGTATATTTGCCTAGGAAATGGATTATTTTTTTATTCAATAAACTAGATAATACTGTAGCGAATAGTTTTTAATTTCATATATAATATTCGTATATTGTTATAAATTTATCGGGAAGTAAATAGAGAAGAGGTATTTTACACGCTGTCAGTTAACTATTAACTATCGTTAAAGCTGATAAGGGTTCCTGACGTATGTATGATCCTACACAAAGTCTTGGCGTAAACGAAATCACTAATTACTCTATGGGCAACAATAGCATAGCTCTTACAAAAGTAAAGGTTGTGAGTGTTAAATCTTTGTTACAAATATATTATTATCTACTGTACTGATAAATAAATGTGTAGATACTTTAGATTATAATATACTACTCAAAATAAGAGCCACTTAATTTCTAAATGAACTTACTTGTTTTGAACTGAGCTTACAAATAAAATCAATTGAATACTGGTCCGAACTCAGCAGGCCACTTTAAAACCTCAGTCCCGCGTTAAGCAAATGTGTACATTGTGATTGTGAGTCGTGCTGAATGTGATCAGCCAGAATGTAAATGATTAAATGCTAAAGAAGAGAATAGAACCATATATTTTTTAGCGGTCAGCCGCCGTAGAGTCTACATTACCTGAGGATGCCTCGTGTAGAGGCGAAACACGTGTCATATTATCGTCGATGGTGTGTCTTACCTGGAATAGTGGTGTTGGAAGTAGTGGTGCCGGGAGTAGTGGTGTTGGAAGTAGTGGTGCTGGGATTAGTGGTGACGGAGTTAGTGCATGCAATTGAGGGAGGGCGGGAGGTGCTCTTCAATCCAGGTAAGACACATCATTGTATTTATTTAGCGGAAGGATCCGAACATATAAATTACATGTTTATATATTTTTTTGATAAATGTCGATGACAAGTAATTCTTACTGAAAGTAATTTTTTATTTTTACTACTAGTTGGGAAAAAAAACCTGTGTCCTGGGAAGAATCAGCATGAAATCCAGCGGGACTCCTTTTTCCACAAATATTAGTGCGCAATAGTTAAACACATAAATAGAAATTGGATCTAAATGTATCATGATTGCTCAATTATCTAATAATTTTCGCTTGTAAATTTGCTTTGCTATTTCTGTTGGAGTTTAGTGTTGCAATTGTGTTGTCTATTCTTGTTTAGCATTACTCATTCAATTAGTACGGATTCTTTTTCAAAATTATAATTTGCGACGTCTTAAAGCTAATTACAGTTTTGCTCCAACTTCCCATTAATTCATGCGCGTCTGAAACTTCCCGGCTCATGATTATAGTTTGTGGTGCAACAAAACCGCTGTATGTGGTTAATATGTTAATTGTCACCTTCGTGTAATTACACCAATTAATATAACTCCTATCGTGTTTTAATCTCAGTCAGTATAAATTGAACGGTTTTCTCTGTTATCGGAACACTGGAGCATAGGCAGCTCGTCGCCATGTCTGTGGCAGCACTGGCAGTGTTCTTGGTGCTCATTGCATTTGGACACGGTGCTAAAGACAAACCGGTAAGATACAATATATTTTTTACTTATATATTTTTCTTGTTTAGGAGAAATGCGAATTTTCTCTCCAAATGATATCCCTGTAGTATAGCGGCCAAGTATTTGGCTATGATTTACGGGCTACGCGTTCAATTGTCATAAGCAACAAGTAAACAATTAAACCGACTCTTGATATTTACCCATGTGTAATAAATATATGTCAAACGCCTCCACACGCACGAATTTTTTAGTTTAGTTAAGGTAAAAATTTTGTTACAAAAAGAGTAAAAAAAGATAATACAGTTCACCGAATGGTACTCGTAAATGAACACTATGGTCCTATAACACTATCGCAACACTACGTAAATCTACATGTAACCTAGGTTAAGACTCATGATGCGGATGCGTTATAACCCTTAAGTACTAGGATGGAGTATCTCATTAACAGTAAAAAGGATCTGGTTCTCTACACTAATCAAAACAGCACTTTGCTGCTATTCAACGCAGCATAGAATACCATTTTGTACGAGCGTGGCAGGACCACGGACCCGGTCGTCAACCTATTCGTGCAGCAACCCTACTGCAACGGCAGCGTGGGTTTACCACGCATAACTGATACAAAATTAATCACCGTCAAGACTGATAGATGGAAATTCATACCAATTCCAGACGCATCCTCGAAAAGACATATTACCAGCTGTCATCTAATGTTTAGTGTGTTTGTCCTTATTCGTGTTTGTATATCAATCTTATGTACCTATGTGTATACGTACCTATTTTACGAGTTTGGTGGTTTTAAAAATGCTAAGTTATACAGAGAGGGTTATCTGCATCTTGATGATTGTCAATCAAATTCCTAATATAACAAAGAACCGATACATATCGATTCTAGATGCCTGTGTCGTAAACTAGAGTATCATAACATAAAAATATCTTTTGGCAATACTAAAATGAATCGCATAGTAAACCTCCAAAGACATTCAGAGACATTTTAACAAAGTCAATTTTTCACGTAAAGCGGACGTGTTGCGTACTTTATGAAATGTTTTAGTGCTCAGTGAGGGTTAGGTGAGGGTTGATGGATGAGTGACGGTATGGGAACACAAGCGAGACATTATTGCTCAACGTCGTCTCCGAATACTAAAGCAGAAAGCACAAGCTCCACTGCATCCGTTGATATTGACGCTTGGTTCCAATAACGCACGACGATCCTACCTACCTCTGTTGGTTGAATTTATAAACAAACTTTTTAATAAATTTTTGTATATTATGGATATATGAACAGAATTGTTCTAAAACGATACGTCGACTTCGGACAAAATTTTTACTTTTTAAAAGGCGTGTTAGAACGGCTTGATATTAAAGTTTATTATATTCTACATACTTTAATATACGTTCCAGAAAATTTTTCAGACGACAATGGAAACGAGCTCACACCGTTTAAATTAATATTTAACGTTATGATACAACTTGATGCGCATTGGGTTGGTCCCCGTGGAATCTCGACTTAATAATTTTTCTTTGAGAATGTTATCTCATTTTTAATATTGAAGCGACTGCTTTCCCCCGCGTTGTTCACAAAGGTAACGTATGTAGATCACGGTTAGATAGACTAAGGGACTGAATAATGAAACTATACTGAATAGGTGTATGAATCATTTTTAGGGTTTCTAAGCAGGGCGAATCTCTCTCTCTCTCTCTCTCTCTCTCTCTCTCTCTCACTGGTTCATTTTTTTAGAATATGTATCTGATATTTGCGTCATGCAGAGATAAAGATATTATAAGGTACTATTATAGTTATACCTTGTATGGTATTTTTTTTTTATTAATTTTTAATTTCACTTGCGATATATAATTTGAAAAGGTGTTATTTTACTTTTTTGGTACGTTACTCAATATATTCGCAGGAACTAAGCGATGAAATCAAAGAAATAATCCAACATATTCACAACGAGTGCGTCGGTAAAACTGGGGTCGCCGAGGGTAAGTTTGCAAAAGAAAATTTTATTTCCGCTTACCTTTGTTCTTCGCTCGCATGCGAATGACACGAAACATTCGTCGCGACTAAGCTTCGCACTATAGTGTTACGATTTTATTAGAACGTTCTTTTACAAATTAGTTTTTAAACAACTTTTAATGTTCAAACATGAAACTTTTAATGTTTTAATAAGTAAAAGGTTTTCTTATAAAATGTTTATAACTAATTAAATGCTATAAAAATTAGTATATCAACTTAACTTATTTTTAATTTACTGACTTTTACTATAAGTAAATTCGATTCAATAACATTCGTTGTTAATTGATAACCAATGTTATTTATTATATTTAAATATTTTGTTGTTGAGAATAAATAGAAACTGTATTTCCTTCTATTTTGTCTTCATAGTATATATAGTATTCGCGTGAAACCATAATTACTCTATCCAACGTACGTAACTTAACGTATACCAATTTTAGTTTAATTAAAAATGCGTACTATAATATTCAGCGTCATCATCATCATTATTGTAAACACAAAGTACGTTTTATAAAAGCATGAAAGTTTGTAGGCATGTTTATTGCACCTATCTTAAAGATCTGCATAGTCTACTTGTAACCTCTTTTATTTTTATTTTTTTAAAAATTTTACGTGAACGATACTCGTATCACGGGTAACGCTCGTATCAACTACATTTGAAAACACTCGTCACCTCTACGTGTTTTAAGTTGACGTTGTTTAGGAAAATATATCTCATGTTTGCTACATTAAAGAGTTTATACTTACTTGTCCCCAGAGGATATAACGAATTGCGAAATCGGCATATTTAAGGAGGATACGAAATTGAAGTGCTATATGTATTGCTTGTTGGAAGAGGCGAGCCTCGTAAGTTACTTACTTAGTCTTTTGCTTCTTTGAGTTTATTTTGGTATTCATAATTTATGACATTTATTTTATATTTATAGATTGAAGATGACGGTAATATTGATTATGGTCTGATGATCAGCCTCATACCCGAGCATTATGCCGATAGAGTCTCCAACATGATATTGCCATGCAAGCACATGGGTGAGATAATCATCTTATTTGTAAAGTTTCTATTGTCTGAAATAAATTATTATATTTTATTTGAACTCTTTACAGATACACCTGATAAGGATAAATGTCAAAGAGTATTTGACGTTCACAAATGCTCATACCAAAAGGACCCTGATGTAAGTTTTAGTCTTATTAAAATATTTGCCCCATGTCCCATTTATGTGTGGTAGAGCACCGCTGCAGATGCACCACGCTCTCACACAATACCAGCGTAAATAGCAGCTTAATGCTGCTGTTTTACGCTGTCTCCGTAGACGATCTTCTTTCCTCTTCAAACCATTGTCTGATCCGAAATATGGTGCCACTCATGTTAACATTTATAACACACTCATGTTGCCGCGGTGTATGAAAATATAGGTCGACCAATTGGGACAGGATGCGGTATTTTTTTTGCATCCTATCCTTGGCCGCGGGTTTGCTTCTCGCCAGACGATTCCAACATTGTTTCTAATTTTACCGCTGATATGAACTTCAGGGAATGAAACTTTCTATTCAATCATCTGTGATGCCCATCGTAGGTAGATCCCAGCTATGTTTTGGTCACTCGTGTAAAATTGCATCACGCTATAAACAGAAGTGCTACCGGATTTGGGCTGACGCATCGGCGTGTAAACACCAGCGCTCTTAAAACGAAGTATAATTTCGTTTCCAAATCCTTCAAAAGAGTCATTGCCATGGCAAAAAACGAGTTCACCTTCCTTTGGGAACCCGCGCATTGTGCTCTCTCCTCAGGGAGGACAACTCACTGGCCGTTTCGTAGTTATGGAAGTGAAGGCTAAAATGGCCTATAAAAAGCTTGGTGTGCCTAGCTGCGGGACTGTATTACATGTCGACACATCGCTTACTTTTTGCAAACTTTACAATGCGCAGGTTCAGCCTCACATGGTACAATACTTTTCTCATCTCTGGGCCTGGCACCCCAGTCCCAGCTCCTTCCACTTGACCGCATTCAGTGAAGAGCAGTTCAAATATTCTACCGCCGAGTTCTTTCTGATCGGCTCGATTCACTGGCGTTGCAAAGAGATGGTATCCAGCATCCATTTGCATTTTCTATCACATTTACCACGGGAAATATCCTGATGGTGAGTGCGGGCAAACGTAATTACAGGCCGCTTATGCACACATTCATTGTGTTGTTGCTTCAACTTTGAACGGAATTTTGAATGACACTATCACTCTATAATTCATAAGTCTAATTACTCTATGGTCATCTGTATCTGTAAGCAGCTTTGAGTATTCAACCAACTGGAGAGGCCATGCGCGTTAATTCGGATTCATTTCAGCCATCAAACTTCACTAATGCACATCGCGAAAAAACTAAGAATACCATCCACACCATCTTGGTTGTTTGGCGATCTAGCACTGTGCGTTTTACAAGGAGTTTTCTTCCTCGCACGACTTCTTTGTGGAATCGCAAAAAATCTGTGTTCATCGACAATAATTTAAGATAACACAAAAAAGTAACGATTGCTGCAGCGTTTCCGCGCCATCAGTCTGTAAATACATTTAATAATTCTCTGTTACAACTTTTGTCCAGTTCCATTTCACGAAACTATATTTTTTTAATTAATTGGTTATTGTTAAGATTCACTTATGCGAATAATTCACTTTATGGTTTGCTGGACACGTTAATTGAAAAGAGAACTTTAATGCGGCTATCATCAGTGCAATGCCTATTATTTACAATTAGTTACGCGACTGTTTGGCCAAGTGATCAGAGTACCCGATGAATGTCGTCATCGGTGTTGGATACGAATCGCAGCTAACATTTGTGTAGAAGCATAAATGAGATTTTTGGGACAAATGTATTGAAATGTATGATTTTGACGTTGCATCTGACTCACGTCTGATTGCATAAGGTTTATATTAGATCGAGAAGTGAGTGTTTCTATTAAATATGCGCTTGTGTAATCACACGTATGCACATAAGACTTGAATATTATCATCGTTATCAAATTGGGTTAGAACAGAATTATTATATATATTATTACCTTACTGCGTGTAGTAGCGGAGTTTGCCCTGTGCATGTAATGCATCACCATAACACACCATGCAACACCATAGTGTAACAGGGTTTTTAAGAGGCGACTATAAGAAAAACTATTAGATTTAATGTCCTTTGATCACTGGTGGTATAATAATCTTGTATAATCTTGTAATATAACAGATGTAAAATATTCAAACAGATGTAAAATATACAAACAAAAGTAACAGGGAACAGTGTTAAAGGTAGGATACTTTCAGTACCTCAGTCACCAATATGACTGTCAAGCATAGCGATCATGACAAATCCACCCTACTATGGTGGAGCCGTATGCCCAGCCTTTGAGTGTATTTATCATCATCATCATCTTCTTCTTCTTCATCATCATAATTATTACATTCGTTTCTCTCCTAGATTGCGTCATAGGGGGATATTTGCCACAGTTGCCACGCTTGCATTTGTATTTAGATATACAGTATAAGAAACACTGTCTTGTGGCAGTTGTTGCAATCGTTGCAAAAAAAGATCTTGCTGGTTTTTTCTGTAATAAGTAAAACCGGTCATATGCGAATCGAGCCTTTATTATTTTTATTATATGCGAGCAGCTACGCAGGTCTAGGAAATTGATTGAAATCTTGTCTTTAGTGAATAGATGAAGTTGCTTAGCTGTGAGCAATATCACTTCTTCTGGGTGGAGTACGTAGTTTCGTTTGCGTTTGCGTTAGTTACGTTTGCGCATTAAGGGTCCGCAATCAGTTAGGATGTACAGTACAATACAGTAGTTTCTTCCGTTATAGAACAAAACCGGCCCATCCTTGGACTGCTTAGTCCCAAGATGGACATGTGTTTTCTAAGACAACAGTGTCCAGTTAGAGCTCTTGCCAGAGCAATTTATTTTTGCTTAATCCCAGGGCTTCTCAAGCGAATTTACGATCAAAAGCTTTGACAATTGTTCACGCTAAAATTGCTTTGAAGATTTTTACCAGATAAGGAAGAAGGATACCGATACATCTCTGTAGTTGGATGGGAATTACTCCTTCCTCCCCGTTTGTCTTTTAAGGTTTAAAGGAGTCAACAGCCCTCTGCACAAGGTTTTCCTTTATTATATTTGCAGCCCTACTCCAGTCCTCATTACAAGGCCTTCGTAGGGCTCTGAAAGAGTTCAAGGCAGAAGTCTTATGTGAAATGAGTTGACGCTAGTAAGTCCAATGTTTCTATTTCACTATTAGTGAAGTTTCCATCAGACTTTTTAAGAAGCCCGATCTGATTAGGTTTAGCTGCCGATAGCATTTTGTGTAGTCTTGCACTGCGAGGCAAAGACTCAACTTCCTCGCATAGCTTCCTCCACGATGCTCGCTTGGCTTTTATATTTTCTTTATTATATTCAGTTAGGGCCGAACTATAAATATCCCATTCTTTGGTAGAATCAGGCCTTGCTTAGTTATGACTCAGTACATATCATAACCAATAAACTTTTTTAAAAGTAGAAATTTTATTAGTTAATGTTTTTTCCTGTCGTAGTTCTTAGGTACCTATTGAAAAAGTCTAAAGAATGTTTCCCGACACAGTTGTCAAACTGCATTAAACTTAAAGTTACAGCGTACGTATGTTCCACTCCTGCGCATAGGCCGCCGCTCATTTCGGAGAGGCATTTAGGGCAAGGAATTGTCCGCCGCACTGCCGCAATGCGTGTGGAGCTACACATGTCTTCGAAAAACTTTTATTTTTCTTATTTCTCAGACATGCAGTGCGGCATTTCGCAGACACGAGGACGTAGTAAATTAGTATTTAAAAAATTTTTAATACGCTTTTATTAGCTTAACCAGCATGTATGTACTATGTATGAACAAGCATGTATGTACTGTGATTGAAATGAAACAGAAACAGAAACAGAAACTTTTTTATACAATGTAGATTATAAACAATACTTATTAAAAGTCAATTTCTTCATTTACCACTGATACGCAACAAAAATCTCTGTCCTGGGAAGAACCGGCAAGAAACCCAGCGGGACTAATTTTTTTTTCAAATAATAGCTTACAATCATGTTTACAATTAACAACACAAGACAAATTAGAAATAGCTTGGTAGCGATCACCCTTCCCAGGGGTTATTATCATCCATAAATTCCTTAATATTATAATAACCCTTTCTATACAAACTTAGTTTAATGAAATTTTTGAACTTTGCGTATTACAAATTTTATATATTTTCTGGGATTTTGTTGTAAAAGCGTATACATCGCCCCAAGAATGAATTACTGACTCGGTGGAGTCGAGTAACTGGTACTACTAGCTTGTGTCTGTTCCTAGTATTTAGAGAATGAATATCACTTAGTTTTGCAAAACTACGTTTATTCTTGTACATTACATTTTCATAAATGTATTGAGAGGCCAGAGTTAATATATTAATTTCCTTAAATTTTTGGCTCAGTGACTCTTTCGGTTTTAAATTATATATTGCTCTAATGGCTCTCTTCTGTAAAATAAATATAATTTCAGTGTCAGTCGCGTGTCCCCATAGTAAAATACCATATGACATAATGCTATGGAAATAACTAAACTAATCGAGCTGTTTCAACACTGGTAAGAGTTCTTATCTTTTTACAGCATATGCTGCAGAACCAAGTCTGCTAGCTAGTTTTGATATATGGGGGAGCCTTTGAAGCTTTGCGTCTAGTTTGATTCCAAGAAAAATGGTGGTATCAACAAGACTCAGTTTTTCCCCATTTAAAATTACATTCGTATTAACATGTTTGACATTAGGAGTTACGAATTTCATACATTTAGTTTTAGTACCATTTAAATGCAAATTATTAACATTAAACCAATTGACTAACTTAGCTATAGCATTATTTACTTCGTCGTAATTAATAACTGTCGTTTTAATTTGAAAATTAATAAAGTATCATCAGCAAATAATACTATATCATGGTTATCCTCTACTATGTAAGGTAAGTCATTAATATATACAAGAAACAGAAAAGAGCCGAGAATTGAGCCCTGAGGCACGCCCATTTGTACAGTCGACCCGGAAGTACTCGTACTATTAATGACAACTTTTTGCGTTCTGTCACTTAAATATGAAATAATTTATTTAAGAGCATCACTTCTTACACCGTAGTGTTGAAGTTACCTGATTAATGTTTCATGGTGAACACAATCCAAGGCCTTGGATAGGTCACAAAACATACCCAAAGCATCCTGTGAATTCTCCCATGCATTAAAGATATATTTAATAAACTCAACACCAGCATCAGTTGTCGACCCCTTGTGAAACCGAATTGATTTTTATGAAGTAAATTATTTACATTAAAAAAAATTTACATTTGATCAAGAATAATTTTTTCAAAAATTTTACTAAGGAAATAGGTCTAAAATTAGCGGCGACTAAAAATGGAATTTTTATATTTCACCTACTTTCGGATATCTAAATAATCCGAAATTGCGCCGAAGTATAGAAGTTTAAATTGAGAACCGATGACAATACAACAATGTCGTGACGGTCATCATAGCTCCTGATCACTGCGTGTTGTTTGAGCTCTTATTAACTTATATTATTAATTGTATGTTAAATCTTTCTTTTCTCTTTAAAATTATGCAAGATGTGTTCAATAGTTATAGCAGTAATGACAGACAGACAGGCGGAAAAACAGACAGATAGTCAGACATACAGACAGAGAACCGATAACTGTTTAAAAAAAGGATATTTTTAACTTATGAAAGTAATTTATAAGAAGTTTACTATATGGCTCCCAGGTACTTTTTGTAAGGTGGATATTTTTTGTTACAGCTTTATTTCTTATTTTAAGACCAGCACGATGCTGACGAAAGGAGAAGATTGACAATACAATATATAACGTTTTGAAGCATATTTGTGAGTCTTATTTCACACGCCCTGATATACAAATAATGATGTACCTAATGTAATAAAATGTTTTAATTTTTACCATTTCATCACCATCATCATTATCACAGCCCTTCACAAGTCCAATGCTGAACATTAGTCTCCCCCAAGGAATGCCACAAATTACTGTCCTGAGCCACTTCTGAGTGACTTCCTGCATGTCTTACCAGGCTGGTTATCACTCCACCTAGTGGAGGGTCGCCCCACACTTCGTCTACCTTTACCAGGCTGCCGCTCGAGAACATTTCTTCCCCATCGGTTGTCGGTTCTTCGAGCTATATGGCCATTTATGTGTACAAAATGATTTTGTAAATAATATATTTTTTAAGCATTTTTTACTGATCTGAAGTAACACATTTTCCTTAGAGAAATGAACGCTGCCTAATCTCCTTCAGTAAAAAAAGTAAATAACGAAGTAATTTGGTGTTAGCCGCGGGTCTCTTGTTCGTCTATTTTTCATGAAATTTTGCTCAAGGTTATTTAGATTTTGAGATATTTTTTTTCGAGAAAGTAAGTGAGTTCGAACGTTATAAAAAGTATAATTGTAATCTCTATTGAAATGAAATTCAAAGAAACTCCCTCGTCGGAAAAATAATTGTAAAAATCCAGTTTTTGTTTGCTTTTACAACTTGGGTGGTACTTAGGAGAGCTACAATATTGGAGTTGGAAATTAAAATACATACTTTACTTAAATTGTCCCGTAATGGAATTCTCTCTATTGTTTTCGAAATGTGATGAATGTTTGAGTGCTACAATAAATTACCTTCCGTTTTATTGTAAATAGAATTACAAAGGCTGTCTCAGGGATAATTTTGTATTTTTAGCTGTTTCGCGGCATACACAAATAAGTAGGAGAGAGAATCACCTGAGCATTTGACACCGTTTCATGTTTTATTTTAGTAGCTTTGAACTGTAGCGCATATATGCTTTGTGCGTTTTATGAAAATGCTAATTGTATATGTATGCTCTCTCTCGACGTTTTTATAAAATACTTTTGCATTTCTAAGTTCATTGTATTCGGTTTCTTGTAATGTTTTTATAAGATCATCTTGAATTATGCGTATTGCTGTAGGTTATTGAGCACATTATAGTGTGTGTATTGTAACGAAGAAATAAACAAACAATCAAACAGATAAACAAACAACCAAGCAAGCAAATATCAAACATTTTTGCACCTTTTTTTTAAAACATTTTATGCGTTGTAGAGCCACTTTGCAGCTACGAGTATATTATGGTTGTAGCACGAATAGGTCATGCTCTCTCAGAATACTAGGTTAAAGTAGCAGCTTAATGCTGCTGTGTTTCGTATGGTGATACATTCACCTCACCTCACTAGAACCTGAGACCCCTTTTTCTTGAAATGAGGCATTCCACGTTCATTCTCATGGGTGACAACGCATCCGCATTTTGATTCTTAATCGCGGATATATGTAAAAATGTAGGCCAAAGGATCACAAACCATCAGGTGGATTGTGTGCTCGTTTGTCACCGTTATTCTAAATAAAAAAGTAAGTAAAGTAAAGTTACAGCCTATATACGTCCTACTGCTGGGCACAGGCCTCCTCTGATTTCTGAGAGGGTTTTAGGGCAAGGAATGTAGTCCACCGCGCTGCACCAATGCGTGTTGGCGAACTTCACATGTTTTCGAAACATTTTTTTTCTTATTTTTCAGACATGCGGGTTTCCTCACGATGTTTTCCTTCACCGCCGAGCACGTGGTAAATCAGCACTTAAAATTGCAATTAACAATTTCATTGGTGCCGGCGAGGATCGAACCCGGTTTGCTCGCGTACTGTGAAATTTACAGCAACCTATGTGTAAACTTTGAAGAAATTTGTAACACAAAAACTCAGAGCAAAGGCCTGTGTCCTGTATTCTGTCAAGAATACAATGCCTGTTTAGTAAACGGATCGCTTAAGATAATCAATAATGAGTAAGCGGAGGTGGAGGAAAGGAGTGATCGCTACGTGTGCGATCATCGCGTATAGCGTTATTCCTATCGTTGTTATTGTGCAAGAATAATTGGAGTGGTAAAATACTCAGAATCGACTAGAATTATAACATATAAAAACCTTAACAGATGGTTTTAACAATCTTAACAAACTTCCTGATGTGTTAATTTTCATTTCAGCGACTAAAACCTATAGTTTTAGGAATATGATCATGGTAGTGAATTCAGAATGCTATTGCAGTATGATTTGATCGTTTGGCTGCAGTAGACACGCGTTTTACGAATAAGATAGAACTACTTCTTACGTTACAAACGACTGGTTGTAGGCTTTTATTGAAATATGCCTTGGCCGCAGAGGAATTCTGATTTGAAACCCATCGATTCCTTATTGTACCTATATATCTATAGCTATCTAAACAGCAAGGTTTTCAATCCATTGCAAGAATAATAGATTGAATATTTCTGGTTCCAATTAAATAACTGTAACTTAATTAATAGAAAATTTCTTGCATAAAATTGTTTTTTTTAATAAGTAAATATATTATGTTAGATAACTACCCGTTATCTTAATTTTATTTTTGACCTTAGCATTTTTTTTTAAATTATGGATCGAAAATTTTCACTGCCATTTCCGCAAATAATATAAGAATACATACTTGTCATAAGTGTCCATTACTGATTAAAAATCAAATAAATACGATCATCGACGTAGCTTTTGTTTCATTATTTTTAAGGTCACTGTCAGACCATCGGTTAGTTGTAGCAAGTACATATTAGTTGATCAAAGAAGCTTATATCAGAGTAGTACAAGCATTATATTGTGATGGCGGTGAACTAAAATTATCGTAACAAGAACAGGATAAGTATTAAAAAATTTATATACATTTTTACCTTGAAAATTGGTGTCAAAATGAGTAAATATAATATAACAAATTACCTGTTGTTATGTTATTACTTTACCTACCTTTTATTCATGTACCCCGATGCTGGCAGGATATGAACTTAAAGATCCAAATTACAATAGAAGAGCACGTTATTTAACAGCAAAATGACATTCAAAAGACTGAAAAACCGAGGGTCGGAACATCTGCACATAAAAAGGCAATTTGAAGATTGCCAGGGGCGCGCAACCGCCACCGAGAATTGTACTCAATGTATTCAATTTTTTTTAAAGAAATACCGAGAAAATATTACAAGGAATTCATTGCGGTAAAATAAATAGGAGTGGCTTGTTATTGTGGACAATTAATTCACCGGAATGAAAGTAGCTACAGCTGAATTCCGCGAAATTATACGCGTATCTTCTAAATTTCAAGCGTCCCAAGGTTGTGTATGTACTCGTAAGTCTATATTTTCGTTTTTAACAAAGCATTTTCAAGATAATATTTTACCTATTTATTCGTTTTATTATATAAAGGCGACACACGGAAAACAATCCATTTCATCCTGTAAGTGTTGTAAGGTCAGGAAAAATCTATTAGCCTATGATAGATGGTTATATAGTATTGTTGTATTTATATATAATCTCAATAATCTAAATAACACTACGGGCGAGGTCAGAGAGTTATAAATCTTATTTTAAAATTAAAGTAGTTAATTTGCGTATATAATTATTTTGATATTTAGTCCCATTAATATAAAATTTTCGATTTACCAAATAATATAACATTACGATATACCGTTATTAGCGGGTTTTCGCTACTGATACTATGCATGTTGACGGTACCGGCTAGATAAGCCACGATTTCTGATCCTTTTCTTTATCCACGCCGTAAAATGCCCTAACTTTGTAGGAAGTGGTTTTTGTGATATTTCTTGACATGCATAAAAAAGTGATATATCACATATAAAGCAAAATGCAAATCAGAAATTCGTGCTCTTTGCTAAGAGCAACCAATTATAGTCTACACCTCATATTTTCTGAGAAATAAGCATCGAAATAGCCGGATAAAGTTAATGGCATTTCCCCTAATTTGCCTAGGTAAAAATATCGCGATTGAAAATGAGTTTCCAAATAAACAGAGACCGTTCATATAAAGTATTGCTTTATTACTCCTACTAATCCATGTAATAAAGTGTAAAACATAAATTTGTTTTATTAAGAAGATAAGTAAAGTTAAGCAGACATTTTGAACATTTAGTCCTTTTATGGGAAATCTTTCAGGGTTGTTACCTTGTAATCATAGGAAATAAAAAACTTATTTGATAAAAAGGGTTATTCCGTTTATCCACCCTAAGATAAAATAAGTTAAATATATTCCTTATTACAACTGTAATAAAGTATTGCATTAGAACGTATTCGTCAGAATTTTTCATCATATATGTTGACTTTATTTAAAATGGTACACTTGGGAATTTCGAATCGCCATTGTGCTTCATACGATAATAATTTGTTAGACTTTATGAGATTAACCATTAAGTTTATCATTTCGGTAGCATAATTCACTTGTTGCCGACGATTTGTAGATTTATTTTTGTTATGAGAACTGCTGTTTTTCTTTTTCTAGGCACCTTCTACCTCTATAACAATTATAGGTACGCTTAAGACTGTTTAGTATGTAAGTTTTAGAATGTAGATATCTATCTTAACAAGTAAATAGTGGTCAAACGCTGATATGTGTTCAAATAAAAATGCAGTCAACTTATTATTTATATAGGTAGTAGTCTATTAACACAATATTATTTTAGGGTATTTATTATGTAAAACGTTAAGGATCCAACTATGTTCACGCTTGCGCAAAAAAACCGCGGGATTTCGCTAGTTTTATTAGCAAACTTATAATTGACAACCCTAACTCCAGGCAAAGTTTTGTCGATTTTTCACAAAAAACGACAAAAAATTGTACGTCTTGATTTTACGAACTCAAACACGTTTTAGAAAAACAAAACGTAAAGAGAAAAAATGGGAGACTATTTTTCATTTAATATGGTTCATCAAATCCGTAAAAATAGTTTAAAATACTCACACAACGAAATTTTGAAGCGGAGATGAAGTGCAGGGAAAATATCAGCGACCACCATTTGCAAAATTCTGACGTTCACAGACATTTCACAACTTTTTTTCCAGAACCAAAAGTAAGCGTTGGCATGTGACATAAATCGTACCATAAAATAAAGTCACTAGCCAAAATAGTCTACTAATGAAATCCAAATGATCGGTTTAGGCTACTTTGCTTTTAAAATTTTTCATTATTTGGTATTTAAGTTGTTGGTACAGGTAACTGTACTGTACTCTAGTTTACTGCTTGTGGCGGACTGCTAACTTTTTACCTAGTATACAATATGAGAAACGTAATAAATTTGTAATAATATTAGTAAAATATAAACTACACACTTAAACGTGCACTACGTTTAAATTTATATAAGAAATATATAGACTAAGAGCAACAAATAATCAAAAACAGACATAGCTTCACTTAACTACCTGGAAGATAGAGTCTAAAAGCTGGCTGCGGATGTTGCAATTTGGCGCCAAGCCGCAGTAATGATGTCGGACTCGTGGCCGACTGGACAGTCGAGTACGTGCATTGGCTACGCCAAGTCCGCTCCTCCACTGCCCTCATTTCGCCATAATTTAGACATTCATGCTATGACGGCCGATTTGGATTCATCTATATAGATACAATTGTAAAGATTTTAGAAACTAATCACTTTTATAATAGACATTATTTTAGGAACCGTACAAGTGTAGATAAAGACAGTGCTGTAAGATGGAATTATGATGATATTATTAATATGAGAATATATTCTACTTCGAATTGAATTAACTGAACCCTTTGAATAAGGGTTTTGGACGAGGATGTAGGTTTCTATTTCTACCCAGGTCTCCACCATTACGTTAGTGCTATCTTCGTTATGCATCCTGTCTACTTTTGACGATAAGCAGCGGTGCACCTGTTTTTCGGTTTAAAGTAACGTAGCCTTCATTTCTTGACGAAAATTGCCTCGTTCCCCGAGAAAAGGTGTTTCTGGTTCTCTACACTCACAATACGAAACTCGACAAAATTAACCTGCTATTTGACACTGGTATTTTGGGAGAGAATGTTTACTCCTCATTTAAGGCGACCCATACGTGCTACAATAATTATAAAGCTGCAGCGTAGTTTTACTTCGTGTCAATCTTTCGAAAATCGGCAATGTTAATATCATTAAAGTTGTTTCAATACGGATTGATATCTATCTAATACCTTTAAACGAGAAATTCTTGTATATATATAATATATCTAATCGGAATCTTGGAAACGGTTCCAACGATTTTCATAAAATTTAGTGTCCAAGGGGTTTCGGGGGCAATAAATCGATCTAGCTAGGATTATTAGAAAACGTCCTTTTATCCGTGTTTTCGGGCAACAAAAAACTGCTACAATATCGTTAGAATAAGAAGGTAAATTTTGATAGCGCGTTGTCGATTATATTAGCTCAAATGGAATATCGGGTGATCCCAAAATCTATGTACCCTGGTTCGGGTCCTGTCTTCGGGCCGACTTTTTTCCTTTTTTTTTCAAGTTCCCTTCTTTTTATAAAAAAAAATAAAAAAATCTATTATTTTGAGCCCCTTTTAGTATTTTTTTTAGAAACACGAAAATTATGACTAAGCTAATTGCACACTAATTGTCAGTGAGAGCAAAAAATATTATTATTATTATTATTATTATATTTCATCAGTATGTAGTAATTTATATCTAAATACAATTTCCAAAATACGATTTCAAAATTAAAAACCGAGCAAGTTCGGTCATCCAGGTACTTTGCCTCTTAATCAAACGAATGTCGGCTGACAGATATAGCCTCAATTAATCGGAACATGTTTCAGAAGTGTTTTTAAAGTAATTGACAACAATTGGAATAGTAGGCTTACTTTGGTCAAGCAATTTAACTGTCAAAAACCACTTTAAAATTAGTTTTAAGCGATTATCTCAAAATTATGTGCAATACGGGAAAATATTTAAAATAAAATTGAAGAGCTATTAACTTTACATAAAAATTGTATTTATATTCTTTATCACATAGTTTTGTAGTAAAATGGTGATAAAATAAAAAAATATTAATAATCAATATTGCATCAAAGTAAATAGTTTATCTATTACGGATTTTATCGCATTTATTCACGTGGTAGAGCCATGCTGCAGCTATATTATGGTTGTAGCACGAATGGGTCGGCTCGAACGGGGAAGAACCACGCTCTCACAGAATACCAGCGCAAAATAGCAGCCTAATACTGCGGTGTTTTGTATGGTGAGTGTAGAGATCTAGAGACCCTTTTTTACTGGAAGCGAGGCATAACATCTTAGTCCTCAGGGGTGATAACGCATCTGCGTTTTGACTCTTAATCGAGGATAAATGTATGATAAGATGTCTATGGCCACAGCATCCAGTTCCCATTAGGTGGCCTGTGTGCTCGTTGTTGACCATAGGACATTTATTTATATATTGCAGACAGACTGCACGTATGTATGTATAGAAAAGTTAAGTAGTGATGAAAGAATATCTACTACCCCATATCATTCCCCGTGGGCGAAAGGCTTAGGAGGCCGTAACCGTTACCGAATACCGTTGCCAATCTACCTGCCAAGCATCTATCAGACAACTATGGCAGAATATACCCCTATAAGGATAGATTAATGGGTATATGGATAACATAAATAGATAAACAAACATGAATAACAATGTATGGATGTCAAATTAAATTTTATTAGCCTTGCAGACTATTTATTACTTGTTGTACATTCTTTAAATGGAAAATCTGAACAAAACAATTAACTAATACAATGCCGATACGTTGCCAAAATATAATCCAATTAATGTTATTTTATTTGGAAACAAAAGCATTTATAACTTACATTATATTATATATATACATATATATATATATATATATATATATATATATATATATATATATATATATATATATATATATATATATATATGCATATAGTTCTTCTGTCCGTGTGTATCTGACCGTACTCTTTCTAAACGGCCATGCCGATTTTATGTGTGTGATTATGTTGATTCGAGAGTGGTTAAGATTCACGCTTAGAATTTTGGATTGAATTGAACCTGGTGGTAGGTGACGCTGTTGTTGAGATTTAGAAATCATCCGTGCGAAGCCGGGTAGAATCGCATAATTTATATGTAAATACAAGAGTGGACGCTACAACGCTGCTACGAAGTGCTACGGAAAGTACTTGTAGCTCGTAGATGGTGGAAATGGACGTTCCTTTAAATTATACGCCACCGGCAACCTTATTGAGGACAACTTCTAAATGTGATTGCATTGAGTTCGTAAGTTATTTGTATAGAAAGTAATTTGGGTTTGCTTTCAATTTTAAAGCTATTTCTGAATGTTTAAAAACTTGAATAATAAAGTTGCACATGCAAATATTAATATTTATTTATTATTTATATTTTTTATAGAATAAGGGTAACCAACAAGCATATAGAAATCCATCTCCGATTAAGAATCGAAGTGCAGATGGGTAGTCACCCCTGAGGACTAAGATGGAATGCCTTATTTATACTGTCATTTGTTATGCACACAGAGGATTTGGCGATTGATTATTAAATTGCTTGATATCCTAACGTCTCATACCTTTGACTCAGTTGTTCGTCTGAGATCTGGGAATTTTATGTCCAGCGTAATCGAGGTAGTACATTGCCATTCTTCGGAAACCATAAAATTTTTATTAGTATTTTTCAGAATCGCTTCTTACGATGCCCTAGGGGATTAAATGGAGTGATAAAGGAATGGGGCGATGGATTCCCTTATATCACCATCACGGAAACTAATATCCATCGGTGGACTTTTATGGGCTGATGATGAAGTATATGGAAAGCTGATGTTGAGACGGCTTGTTTTAGTAATAAGAGAATCTGACTATTGGCTGGTGTCTTTAATCAATTAGATAATAGACATAATGTGCATTTTTTTATTAAAATGGCTTACAACCGGCATAAAAATATCCTGCAGAACCTAACGTCCACTTCACTATAAATATTACAAAAATAAAACTCTCTCACTGAAATATCCCTAAAAAAACTGTTTTACTAGCACAAAAGCATATAAATCACAACTATCTGAATATATATGCCTACTTACAGTTTTTTTAAAATATGTTGATAATAGACCAAAAAATGTACCGAAGCTCAAGCCGGTATCGTTAGTTTTGTAGAAAATGGCAGCGGAAGTTCGTTTTTACAGTATAAAAAGCTATTATTTTCAACAAAAAAAAATCACTATCATTTGCAGATGAAGAACCAATCTATACATGGTAGTTTTTAGTTATATACGATTTGGTTTGGTTTTATCACAAAATGTACCGAAAAACAGAAAATTTTGCTCGATTTGTAAACGCGTAAAACAAAATAGTCAGAAACTACCAATCCTTATTGATAGACTCACAGTTAATAATCAAAATACACAATAGTAATCAAAACACAAAATAGTACAGAAAAATTAAGCGTCTCTAATCTAAGAAATTAATCTATTATATTTATATTTTTAAGACCAAGAGATATAACGGAAATTAGAAATAATATTTCATCACTTAAAAATATCAAAGTACTAGCTGTGATGAAATACGAACAAAAATCTCATCAGGTGCGTAGGAAAAATCGTACAGGTATTGTGTTTTCTCGTAAATAAATCACTTGAAGGGGAAATTTTCCCTAAACAATTAAAATTTTCAGTTGTTATACGATCACATAAAATAAGGGATAGAAATAATATGACTATAGACCAATTACATTAATATCAATACCGTCAAAATTGTATGAGAAAGTTATGCAAAAGAGACTCTTAGAATTTTTTAATAAATTAAAACCTGAGCAACATGGTTTTCAAAAAGATAAATCTACGACACTTGCTACTTTTTCCCATATAAAAATTGTAACAGATTATATAAACAGTAAAATCCCAATCTCGGCAGTGTACTTTGATATAAGCAAAACATTTGCTAGTGTTAGTCATGATATTCTCTAAAAAAATTGAAGCTTATGGTAAAAGAGGGCCAGCTTACTCGTGGATCTAAAAGACAGAAAACGTTTATTATTATTATTAACCTTTATTAGATTTTATTAAAATCGGATACCTACAACGAATATAAAACTAGTTACGATATATCATTAATTTATTCGTTAATTTGAAATAATTTATTGGCATGAAGCACGTTCGTGAAACAACCCAATTATCCAAATAAATTGAGTTAGCGTATGTCCGTGCCCGTCACAGTCACCCGCTTCATAGTTCCCTACAAAGGCACCGTGTTGCTACTTCGGTAAGGTGTTTGTTTCGGAGGCGCGCCGCAAAATGAATATTGATGACTTTATGGGGGCCGGAGATGATTTGCTGAAAAATTAACTTCTTTCATCGTTTTATTGCCTCATGACGTTCGCGTTGGAAGCTACACTGATGAAGACTAATATAAGCATTAATTATATTCAGTAACGATAAAAGGATAGATTTATTACAGCTATTAAGTTGTTCCTATCATACGAAATAAATATTGTGTTCCTAATTAAATTAAAAGATTTAGATATTTCAGAAGTATAAGGGAATAATTATAAAAACATAAATATTTCCTTCAGTAAGTTTTATAATAATATATTTTTTTACTGGTCTTTACGAGAATGATGCATTTTCCTGGAATATTTTACTCATATTTTATGACGCTGGATAGGTGAGACAATGAGTGTAATGCCCAAATACTAAACGCTGCTCATTTTTAAGATGCCGCTAATTGCAGTACTGTGCACTTTAAGTCAAAGTGACTGTGACGCTACGAGACTTCACGTTATCTTGAAATCGAGTAACGTTTGAGTATTTGGCCATAAGGCAGATAATTTTACAGAACACTGCGTCTTATTCATTACTGTGAGGTATAATAGGGTTTTATAAATGTGGATGGATTTTCCATCATCACTCTCTCGTCAGTCTTATTCGTTAGGTTGCTGGGTACATAGCGTGTAGGTGAGGTTCGTTTAATCTCAATTTTTATTATATAAAATTTGTATTTTAAAACGATACACATACATTCGCTTGTTTAGTATAAGTGTTATGACTTTTTAAACATCAACCGCCTTTAAACATCAAACGTCTTTCATTTCATTCTACGCAGTTATCACGTGTTCAATTGTAGGTGCAAGCACAACGCAAATTGTTCTGAATAGCATATTATGGTCAGAATTTAGGACTGAAAACTAATATATAAGTAGTTTTGAGATATTAAGATATAAAGATAGATATTAAGAGTCGTGGTAGCTCAGAGGATATGCGTTCGCCGTAAATTTTGCAGTACGCAAGCAATCTGGGTTCGATCCTTACAGTCATCAATTAAATTTTTATTGGTATTTTAAGTGCTGATTTATTACGTGCTTCGCGATGAAGGAAAATATTTTGAGAACTCTCCCAACACGCAACCTTCAAATTAACTTATTATAGAAACACACAAGAATATTTTTTATAATCGTGGGTGCGTTTATTTGCAAATTTGTAACTTCTGAATGACTCGACCGTTTGAGGTTGCATACACACAATATATTTGTTTTTTTCAAGGCGATGGTAGGACCCGATAGGAAACGCTACGTTAAAATGTAGTTGAATATAATTTATAAACCATAATGACTCATATTAAAAACGTATTTCGACATGAGGTGGCGCTCTGTTGGAGTAGTGAATTCCGAGTGACACTCATCGGTGAAATTAAAAACGTATATACTTAATATAGTCTCAGTCAAAATATCCAATAATAGACCCTTGGTTGCGGATACATCGCCGACGTGTGTCATCTTGGCGGGTTGTCCGGAAGACACAATTTATATGCAAATTGAACACAAGATACAACCCAATGATACTGCCGCCCGTCGCCAGTTGAGAGCGACGCACCCTGTTTGTATTAACACTTCTAAATTACTTTTGCACACTGAATACCGTACGTATTGTTTCTCGTATTTTTCGTACGCCAGTTTAAGACAGGCTACAATATTTGATCTATTTTCTATGAAATAGTTTATGATTATGAAATCAAATACCTTATTAGTTTTTGTATTCGATAGTTATACCTAAATAAGTTATGCGAAGAAAAAAAAGTTGAAAATTTACAGCCTATATAATCCTATTGCTAGGCACCGGTCTCCTTTTATTTCTGAGAGGGTTTTAGAGCAAGGAAATGTCCACCGCTCTGCCCCAATGTCTTCCAAATATTTTTATTTATTTATCAGATATACAGTTGTCCTCACGATGTTTTCTTAAACGTAGTAAAAAAAAGTGAAGGAAAGAAAAATATATCAAAAATTTTTCAGAAATGTACCTTTATATTTTTTCGATAAATGTAAAAGTCTTATAAAAAGAGCTAATGTATTTATTTTAAAGGCAATTGCAAAATTGTAAACAAACTGCCGAATATTTAAATTTTTCCTTTGCGTTCTTTGCTCTGGAGGGTAAATAATAGAAATATGGCTGTGTTAGCGTTTACCTTGCGGCGCTTTCAAAATTACTTGCCTCTTATTTGGGTCTTTCGTTTCCTTTTAACATTTAAACGTTTTGAGAGAAAGTTGTGATTTATAAATTATATATATAATTTTTTATTCGACCGCTGATTAACTGCTGTTGTTTATAATTAGGTCCTAACCCAGGAAATTGCCGTTTTCTATTACTGGGTTGCTTGAAGTTATATAATCAAGCTTTCGATTTGGAATTCGAAATTCAAATCAATATCATATTAAGGCTATTATGAAGCATCTAAAAGTAACATATTTTTTCTTGTTTTTTGAGAGTATGATATTGGTGATGTGATGGTGATAGTTGCTCACGAGTATAAAAACACATTCACACACATTCAAATAATAATAAATTAGAAAAAAAATGATTGAAGATCAGTATGAAATTCGGAGAGACGAGAAGAAATTCTGCAACTGCAGTTAACTGCAGTTAATTTCATCAAAAATTTAATATGTAATATCAAATGTTTATAAAAGAATCATGAATAAAAACAACAAACAAAATATGAAGTTGTAGTTGAAAACTATTATTTTGATTTCGAACAAAAAATATAATAAATTGGTTAAAATGGAACTGGTTTTTTTTCACATATTACAATATTTTTGGATGATTTAAATTTGGATTAACTTTTAATATGATAGGTACTGTAATTTCTCCAAGAATATTATTAGATTTTTTTTATTGATGAAATTACTAGTATTGTACATAACAAAGAATATACATAGAATGTATATTAAGAAACCACCAGAAGTTGTATATTTAGCAAAGAAGAGAAAGCTTGAATATCTCGGCCACATAATGAGAAACCGAAAATACGATCTACTGCAACTTATCATACATAGCAAGATCTAAGGAAAACGAAGTGTGGGTCGAAGAAGAACATCTTGGCTGAAAAACCTATGCCAATGGTTTGGAAAGAGCACCCGTTCCTTATTCAGAGCCGCTAAAATATTAAAAAAAGAACTGTCGTAAAAAGCTAATCTACAGTGACCAAATTTACACTAAACCAATTTGACAAAACTTTAAGTACTTTTTGAAATGATGAATCATGCCGAAATTACGTAAACGTCTCATATCGCTCTGTTCCAGATGATTTAATTCCTTTTATTTTCTGCTATAGGTATCTACGACCCTTGTCGATGAAGTAATTGCCAAACCTTTCACTTTTGTACGACAAAAGTACAGTTTATACATGTATAATACTGTAAAATATTTTTAATGTTAATTATTAGCTAAATAAAATTAAAAAAAATTAAGTATGCATTTTATTAACTATATTTCCCCAATATAGGCGATACGTTAAATATAAATGTACAAAAAGCTTGATTATAAAAAAGACGCGATAGAGTTAATAGTCGCTTCCAGTGGTTGATTTTTAAGAAACTACATCTAAAACATCGTGTCTGTTGAAAACTCTACGCGCAGGTAAGTTTAAGTATAACCGTAAGTCAACATTCGGTATTATTACGTAATACACATTAATATATTTTTTTTAATGAAATGTATTTACTGAACGATGAAATGTTTGATTGTTAATTGCGATGAAGAATGTGGAATTTCAGTTTTAAAAATTAATATATAAAGCTTAATTTGATTCATTTCGAAAAGTAAAATTAAAGAACTGTAACGTAAGTCACGCGTCTAGTTACAGTGATTGCATCTTCATTCAGAAGACGCCTTGACCAAATGCTCTTGGTCGTAAATTATTTGACGGGTATGGTATCGGATGCGGCATGCAAAATTATTTGTTATTTTCTCGCTGTGTTATTTTTAAACGCTAAATGTTTAAATAATCAATATTAAAACATTAAATCTTTTTTATTTTAGTTACGTTGAAAATATTAAATTATTCATATGATATAAAACTTAAGCTCAGAATGGCGTTCTAATTTTTAGCTTGTACATAGCTTGCTCTATTTACTAAGTAAAATATCATACTACAAATACATATAGAACATCGAACTTGGGTTGTTAGTGTACGAATGCGAGTTCGATTTCCGGTATCGCATCGGCGTTGTTAAAACTATGTTTTGCTACTTTAACCTCAAGTTTACATTTTTTTTCATACTGAGAAAGAACAGAAAATGATATGAAAAATAAATGATTTCTTAAATTCAATATGAAAAATAAAGAAAAATTTCGATAACAAAGCAAAAAGTGAACAACGCAATAAAGAAATCTCAAATAAATTTCTCCTCTTCAGCTCCATTACCTTTTTTATTTAGTTAGATTTAAAATGCTATTACAAAGAGTCAAAATGATCGGTGAACTTATATAAGAGTTTATACGGACCTTAAGTTCTGCAGAAGGTTATTGTTTCCTGTGGTACTTTAGCCATCGAAACTTTAAATTCCAAACAGTAAGCTGCTAAGGAAAGCTTCATTCTTGGTATGTTTAGATTAAATTTAAAGGTGAAGCTTAAGATTCACTGCTCAGTATTGCAGGGAATAAGAGTTTGATTGTGGCGCTTCAGGCCGCGGGATTAAATCCTACACGAATTGTGCTTTTACAAATAAAATTATATATTACATTAAGAAAATGGATATGAAACACGAATCGCCTTATCCATTTTATAGCGTTGTATTTTGTAAAGCGATGTTACTGCGACGACGACCGCTGGTTTAGCCAATTAGTTGTCCACTTGGGTAAACACCGGCTCGTTAGCGGAGTTGTGTGTTTTATTCAATTCAATTTCCCAACTAAACCGCCACCTATTGATAGGGCATAGTTCTCTTGACCACTTTATAAATAAATAAATAAATAAATAAAACGTTTATTTCAGATTAAAAAATCCACACAAATTTGTTAGTAAATTTCTTAAAAGCTATGTTAGTAAATTAAATTAAATAACTTACAATTTAAAAATATTAATAAATTATAAATTTATTAATTTATCCTTACTTTTTAAAATTTTAAATGGTAGAAATAGTACGAGTACCACTGTTATATTTACAAGGTGTTTATGTTACTTATGTAGAGTCGTAAACGTTGGAAAAATTAAACTTTATTGCCTTTTAAGTTCATGTTTATCGTAATAAGAATTTTAGCATGAGGTGGCAAGGGATACATGCCAAGACACTACACTACACTAAATTTTAAAAGTTGGGAGAAGAAGAATAATAATTTAATTATATTATAAATTAATTTAATTATATTATAATTGTCGCCATCCCGGTGAGTCACTTAGGCATGTCATGTCCGGTTTTTCGGCGCTTTCTAACTGTGAGTACTTGCACAGACACAACCTAGTAGCCAGAATTCTTCATCAGGAGCTCGCTCTGAAATACGGTCTCGTGGATCGGAAATTGCCGTATTACAAGTACTTGCCGGAAGCCGTGCTCGAAAGTGAGCGCGCCAGGTTCTATTGGGACCGGGCCATCATCACAGACAGGACTATTCTTGCGAATAAGCCTGATATTGTGCTGATGGACCGGGCACAGTCAAGGATATTTTTGGTCGACATTACCATTCCGTATGACGAGAACCTCGTGAAAGCCGAAACAGATAAACGAACAAAATATCTAGACCTGGCTCACGAGGTGACCGACATGTGGGGTGGTCTGCCAACCGAAATTATTCCTGTAGTCGTCTCTGCAAACGGGCTAATCCCAGTCAGCCTCTCGAGTCATCTGAGGCGGCTGGGACTACGTGGTGGACCGCTCCAGGCTCAAATGCAGAAGGCGGTGCTCCTCGATACCGCCCGCATCGTCCGCCGGTTTCTTTCCCTTTCCCCCTAACCCTCGGCCGTTTGGTCTCCCCTGACGAGGGCCTCCATTTGGTTGGACTTTTATTTATTTATGTATTTATTTAATTTTATTGATATTTTATTGATATTTATCTTTTCATTTCCATTTATAATTATATATTTTCAGATCCCAACCAGATGAGAAAACTATAATGACATCCCCCAATAATAATAATGTCCTCCAGACCGAATTTCAGCCATGGCGGCAATCCTCAACGGAGGCTAGCCAACTAAACTACATATTATTAATTTAATAAATTAACTAAATACTATACAATATACATCATATCGCAGGTTTACCGTTACCGTTACTACTGAGAAGTCCACTGCTGAACATAGAGCTCCGCCATTGATTGCCTCACAAGGGAATATTTGCATAGTTGCCTCATCTGACAGGCGGATTGCAATCGCAGTTCTCATTTTTTAGTTGTTATTAGTAATACTGCTGTCCATTTCCCCGATTTGTTTCACGATATCAACACAGAATGATAAAGGGTATTGAATGTGCTTATACTATCACTAGCAACAAATAGGCGTCCGACGCAGCATTATGCCGCGATATATGTATACGAGTATGTACTCGTATATATGTATGTAAAGTGAGCATGGCTTGGCTTACGGGTTAAATTACCATCTGAAAAAGGGACATATTCAATCTAGAGCTGAATTAGCAACAGCTTTCGACGTTAGCATCAAAACAATGTAAGTCTATTTGTGTCAAAATGGCAAGATAAAAAAGCTTGACAAATGGATGCCTCACGAGTTCATTGATCGCCAGCGCGAGGTACGCGTCGAGACGTGCTTTGCACTGCTCACCAGGCAAATAAACGAAGGATTTTGAACCGCATTGTTACCTGCGACAAAAAATGGATTCTGTTGGTTAATCGCAATGCCTTAAACGGAAACATACTTTTTGAAATGTGTGGGTCACTTTTTAGTGGTCTAGCGCAGGCGTGATTCATCACAACTTCTTACCAAATGGAATGAGCATTACTCCAGAAATGTACTGTAAAGAACTGAACACAATGATGGAGAAGCTCGCACGTTTCCAAACGGCTTTGGTCAATCACTCGTCCCCATTGCTCCTGCACGACCTATTGCTGAACAATAGACGGTCTCCAAGTTACAAAAGATGGAGTTGGAAGCTCGTCCGCCGTACTCAACAGACCTTGCGCCTACAGACTTCTACTTTTTCCAAAATTAGATTAACGTTTTGACGGGAAAAAATTCAATACTCGAGAGGCAGTACAAAATACCTTTGAAGAATTTGCTGCATTAGTCCAGCTGATTTCTTCAAGAAGGGAATCAGTGAACTGCTACTACGTTGGCAAAGATACATCGATTACACGGTTGATTACTATGATTATTATTTAATAGGTAAAGACATAATATAAGTGAACAGAATAACATAAGTATAACTCAAATATATACATATACATATACAGCTAATAAAGTGTGGAACTTAATCACAACAAAATGTGTTTTGTGATAAAATGAAAATTGTTAAAATATGTATTAAAATGTAATAAATGAGCAAAAGACTGATTAAAAAGAAAAGCGATAGTATGTAGAAATTGAAATAAATTTGGAGTGCCTAGTTAATATACTTTTAACTTAATAATTATTTTTCTTCAAAAGAAGCACGATAAATTAAAATAGGTTTGTAACGTGTGTTATAAAATGTGCCACTGTTCCTTTAACTGAAAGACCATTAATAGCGTGCATTGGGAAAGGACGACGAGTAATGAAACATATGTCCGGTGGTTCGATCGAAGGATGTGGCGACCACCGCGGTAATCTAGTCCGTGACTTGCAAGAGAAATGCCCAGTATATTGCCGCCCACTATTAGGGGGTGTTTGCAGCCCGGTACCGGGTACCGGGTGAACCGCATTGTTTTACTTTGCCTCACCCAGGAACTCACTTTACACTGTATGTCTCTCACATGGCCGCATTGTTTATCTATTATGTTCTATTATATTCTATTATATTCTATTATATTCTATTATATTATATTATAATAAATTATTGTTTATCTTTACCATTTTTATAAAAATATTTTTAAGAACTTCTCTGTATTGGCTTCTAGTTAAAAGCTGGCTGGTATTTAGTTAGGTAGCAGCTTTGTATATGTAGGTTGGGCAATGGATCGGCTCGACCGAGGAAGGACCACGCTCTCGTAGAATAACAGAACTGAAAACGAAGCATCTAATTCCTCAGGGGTAACAACGCTTCTACGTTTTGATTGCAACAGCATCCTCTTACAGTCAGTTGAACAGTGTACCCACTACCTAGTCTCACTACACACTACTACACACTACCCTTATTCTATAAAAATTTAATAAAAAAAGGACTTAAGTAGTCTCCTTCCCGTGATTTTTTTAGCTACTACTACTACTCATTTGGTGGTATTTGTTATTTTAAAATATAAGGTTGTTTTTAACTTTTAACAATTTTAAAGAAATTAGTGTTTTAAGGTTATGTATACAATTTACTACGATAACATCATATAAGGAAACTTAATGTCGATCAGCGACCTATGGAGATACATACACTCGGAGTTTCTCTGCGCGATAGACTTCGTATTTTGTATATATAGTAGAACCAGAGTAACCGAAAGAAATAAACGAATGCCCGATATACACGAAGCTAGTTTTTCAAGCTAGGATAGCAAGCTAGTAAAACTGTACTACTGTCCTGGCTTGTAACACGCTAGTGCTGTTTATAAGATGCCAGGAAGTTTTAAGCCAGTACCGTTGAAATGACCAAGGTCGTAGGAATTGCATTCGTGGATTTTAAGAAGGAATGAACGAGGATCATTTGCTTTACTTTTAACTACGCAATAAAGATATAGGCGAGTACAAGAGTATTTTGCCAATGACGCCTGATACGTTTGATATTCTGTTGAGTCTTCTAACGCCAAATATACAACGAATGGATACAATTACGAGACTAGCGCTACCGGCAAGAATAAAATTAGAAATATCTTTAGATTTTCTTTTTAATTTTATTTTTACGTCTTTGGTAGTCATTTGTACACCCATTGTCATTAATTCGCTACATATTTTTTGTAGTTCATGATGAAAGATTTATTGTAAGCTGTATGCTAAAAAATTATTTTTTCTGAGGTCTTATCAAAACCATATAAAGAATACTTAATGCAGCTGAACTAATTGTCTATAAGTGTGAGTTCAAATTTGCTCGCACTCACTATCAAAAAGAACGATGATGCTTGGTATAAGTGTTTAATGTTCATTGATGAGCCCTGATTTTGTCTTAAGGGTCAGGCGACGAGCAATAAATGTTAGAATGACAAGAAGAAGAACTTTTGGAAGAGAGGTTTTACGGTGGAAAGTCCGTAATAGTGTGGGTGTCAATTGCATAGAAGCATTTACAGAGCTACAAATCTTGCAACATTTTCTTACTGGAACACGGTACGCAATGGACATTTAAGGACATATTGTTATGGAGTATAGTATAGTCATAACCACGAATTGGAGATAGCGTTCCTTAAATGCAAAATAATTCTCAGCCACACACTGCAGCAAAGTTTTTAGCTATCTTAGGAAGGTCTGCGGGTAGTAGGTAGTAGTGGTAGTAGGTAGTAGTGGTAGTAGGTAGTAGTGGTAGTAGGTAGTAGTGGTAGTAGGTAGTAGTGGTAGTAGGTAGTAGTGGTAGTAGGTAGTAGTGGTAGTAGGTAGTAGTGGTAGTAGGTAGTAGTAGTAGGTAGTAGTGGTAGTAGGTAGTAGTGGTAGTAGTAGTCAAAGCATTATGGTTACCTAAATTCATCAGAAAACATTTCAGATGTTGGAAATACCAGGAAACGACGGAATACAGTAATTATGGATATCCTAAAAGTGCACTGAGGTAATATGAAGTATGTTAAGATGTATACAGGAATTTTGATACTAAGTGAAGGTAGCATTAAGTAACACAGGCACAGATTAGGAAAAATTTAACGCTGTACGTAAAATTAGTATTATTTAATATGTAGTATTCGATCGAAAAGAAAACTAATATTTCGATATTAAAAAAATATCAAAATATTAGTTTTCCTTTTCATCTTATCAAAAGTCCACTGCTGAATAAAGGAACTATACTAAACATTATAGGAAAAATTTGACATATTAGCCTCGCTTGGCAGGCGGTTGCCAAACGTAGTTTTTTATTATTTGAAGCTGTTATCAGGAAGATGTTGCTGCGACACGCACAGGATGGTGGGTACTGTATTCTCTCACGACGCCAATATGGCTAATTAATAATTATAATAATTAGCTTTGCAGTAATATTAGGCAAAAGAATAGCCTCCTTGATGTGCCTCGTGCGAGACAGCACCAACAGCCTCCTAGCTTCCATATATGGAAGGCAAGATTGCCCTGTGATGAGGTACTGGAACACAGTGCATATGGGTTCCACGTGTAATATGTTTAACAATTAAAAATAACTTCGATATTGTATAATAATTTATGTGTTCTGTGAATTTACTAACCCCTAGTTTTTAAGTTTAAGTGTAATAACAAAATGGGTGTATTTACCTGAATAATGAAATAAATAAATATATGATAAAATAATATTAGAGGAGGGAGGTTCTCTTTAAACCGGGAAAGGCACACCATTGGTATGCGCTGATTTTAAATTAATTTAGGTAAATTTTTAATATCCTAAAAATTAATTTCCTAACAACTGCAGTTTTAAGATTACTAATTTCCTAAATTGTCTTAGAGTATTTTTTACGGTGTTGTTATTCAATAATTAATAAAAATATATAAAAAAATATTACGTATTGTGATGATATCGGCAAAAAATTGGGCATGATGTTAAATAACTATTTAAAAGGACAGCTGATTAGTAATTGTTGCATGCCTGAGGCATCCTTTAGTCATGTAATGAATAAAGTTTTAGCTAGTAAGTTTTGCCCTAATAGCACATTAATAATTCTTGTTGAGCGAAGAGGCAATGTAAACAACAATCAATTATTAAAATACATTGATAATATAAATAATTTAAATTTACCTGAAATTATCTCGTTTACATTGCCTTACATACAGGGTTGGTCAAAGGAAAATAAAATAAGATACACTTTAAATTTATGTGACAATAATATAATGTAATATAATATAATAATATTATGTAATAATAATTTAAATTTGACATTTAATTGTAATAATAATATAATTAATTTAATAGACATAAATAATTTCATTAAGAAATTACTGACTAGGGGTAGGTATTATTACCAATCAAAGTATAATTAATAAAAAAAAGAGATTGCAAAGGTGCTTTCTTATTATTTACGTATTATCTCTGCCAAGAACTTGGCTACCCAGACATCTTCTATTATTTGTTTGTTGCATCTTCTATTGCAGCTTCTATTGATCAGAATAATGACTAATATGCAATTTGAAATTAGTTCCAAGTAATTTAAATTAGAAAATGAGACAACAGAGGTAATCTCTAGCTGTTATAACAATTTAGAACCTAGCTTACAAATCCTTAATTTGATGATTCCACAAAATGATAATAAAAGTTGTTTACACCTGGTGCAACAAAATATACAAGGTTTGATAAGCGAAGCTAGAAGTTGAATTGTTCTTAAATAGCAACAATATTCATAATATATCCATTACTGAACATTGGTTAAAAGCTTATAACTTAATGTTTAACTTCAGTAATCACCAGGTGGTCAGTTCTTTCAATAGAGAAACGGTTTTAAGAAGTGGGTCCTTAATACAAGCTAGTAAATTATTATCATATTAAGAATGTAAAAATATTGTGAGCCACTCTGTTGAGCAAACTGTAGAAGTGGCATGTGTTGAGTTTTAGCACCTCATTGTTATGAGCGTCTGCGTATCCCCTTCTTCGATATATGACGCTTTTGAAAAAAATATGGAGGAATATTTTGTTAAACTTAATAAGAAGAATAAATCTGTTGAAAATCTGTGTATGTGGAGACTTTAATATCAATCTCCTAGAAGCTTCCTTCACCAATATTAAATTTAAATCATTGTTCAAATCATATGGTCTTTTTAATTTATTTTAGAGTCAATGTGTTTTGCTGCATCTAGAACAACATGTATTAGACAACATTTTTATAAATCATAAGCCGTTGCATGAATGTATAATGCAAAAATTGAGTTCCAATCATTTAGGCAATTAGTTTCGTTACGTTATGTTCACAAAAAGGAAGTAGATAAAAAGTCGTTTTTGTTCCATTAAATGCACGTCGCTTTAAGAAGTTTTGAAGTAACATAGTGACAAAAATTTCACCACTTTCATACAAAAATAATCCAGATTTTTCATATGGAGAATTATTTAAGCTTATTTGCAATGAATTTCATACTACTTTTACTTTTAAAACATTCTCCATAAATAGTTGGATGCCATTTAATGAATAGGCCACGGTAGGAGCTTATGGACTCAGAGAAAGGTTATATGAATTTTGGTTCCGCCTCAAATTTAGGGAATATATAAAAAATACTCAAAAATATTTTAAAAAGTGTGCTTGCTCTACAGCCAAGACTTTGCAAGCAACAAAATTAGGATGGCTTCTAATAAAATTAAAATGACATGGTGTGTTTTTTTATATTAGTGGTGAAACTTGTGAGGATAACTCTTGCAATTCAAAATACCAGTTAGGTTTTAACAACAAATTAACTAAATCAGATCAGGACTTTGAAATGATTTTTGAGAAATATTTTACTGATATTCCGATCTTAACCACTAAGTCACTGAATTTTTCTCCTGCCGTCGCCGAATCATTACTTAATCAAAATGTTAATTCGTGTACAAAGAATGTTACATTTCATAAAGTATCATCAAAAGATATATTTTTAAAGGTGTATTAAATAGGTTTATGAGAATACCTAGTTTTGTTAGTTATGAAAGTTAAACGACTTCTTTATATCAACACGGCACGAAGCTTTTATCGAGTAGAAAATTATATGCATAATCACGGCGGAATTCATGGCCTAACGTAGAGTTATAGGGTAGGGATAATTAATGTTGCAGCCTCGGAACGAGCAAGTACTGTTTTTAACAACAAGCTGTATCATCTTTCAAACAGATTGTCTTAATTTTATTAAAGCATATTATTTTAGTACGGGATTAATTTGAATCGAGAAGCTATTTGATGCTGGGGGCCGTTAGAAAAATATGGTGATATCATAATGACTACTTTGTTAGTAGCGTATCAAAATATTGTTTTGCTAGGTTTGTTGCAATTTAATAAATAAATTTAATAAAAAAATCTAACAATTTATTTTGTAATTGCTTAAATAACATTTGTTTCTTCTTCACTTCTTTATTATGCGTTTACCTTAACTTGATGAGAGATGAGAGGGCACCATTGTTTTCCTTCGAAACTTAAAAAATATTATGTCGTGCATCATAATATTTTTCAGTTTCACAGTTTAGCTCCTAGTTCGACTGATTGTTATTCCCGATTTTTATATTTATTTGAACGGTCATTCATGGCATCCTATTTAATACCTCAGTCTCTTACAAATTAAACCTCGTAACGTGTAACTGTATTTTAGATGTGATTGGCAAATCAGCGAGAGAGAATTAATGAATAATATTATTTATTAATTACTTATAGTGTGCTAAGAAAGTAACGAGAGTTTGAAAATGTACTAAAGGAAGTTATTTCTAATTTCATTCGGCTGCCAACAGTTTTACGCGTCAAGTAAAGTTGAACAAACAAAAACTTCCTTTATTGAACTACGGCAGTGCACGGATTTGCCGAGAGTACGCGAATTCACATTCATGCGTTCCCAGGCTGTGTATTCACAAAACGATACCTTCGCACTGGGGATACTGCTGCTCCTTTGTTTACGATCATTATATCATCTCGCCATTCATTTAAAATCCCTAAACAGGAGAAGAATGTACTTAGTTTGTGTAAACCCTCAAACCAAACAACGCATATGTGAAAAGAGTTTACATATTTTTAGAATTATTTCTATATAACAAGCTCTACAGGCCACTAAAGATATATAGTGTAAGTTATAAGAAATGTAATATAATTGTAAGTGAATTCCTGAATAAATTAAATTACGAAGACACAGAGAAGTTGTTAGAAATTCTAGAATAGTTTGTATCAATTGTAGGTAACTAATAATTTTATTTAATTATTTTATTTATTGTATTTAGTTTAATTATTAAAATTATCTAGTGTCATATATTATTAATCCATATTGTAAGTGATGGCCTAAAACACACTCAACCTTGTTCAGGCAGGTAGCTAATATTATAAACTTGACTTTTAAATTTTTCTTTTGTAGATTCTATATTATTAAGCTACACATAGTTTCAATTTTGTTATAGTAGTTTATTTTTGTCAGACTGATTGTTACTTTATTTAATTGCCATCGTATTTGTTACTGTATATAAATATATGTAATTGGAAATGAAATAAAAATTACGAGTATTTATTTATTATTATTTTTAATGAATTTATCGTCATGTAGCAACTGGCTAGTTGCGTTTGAATATTAATCCATGGCTTTGAGGCTAGCATTATTTTTTAATAGTTATAGAAATATTTAGAACATTATTTGCGACAGTACCGTGCAGTAAAACGCAGAGAGAAGAGTATAGAGAGAACCCTCGTAGTTAAGAAGATAACCGCCAGTGAAGCGATGAACACGGGTAACTCGGGTTTGATCCCTGCCGGCACCCATGAAACTGTAAATTGTAATTTTAGGTGCTGATTTACTTCTTGCTCGGCGGTAAGGGACGAAAACATTGTGAGGAAACTCGGATGCGTGGGAAATTAAATATTTCGAAGACATAAAATCCGCCAACTCGCATTGGGACAGTGCGGTGGACACTTCTTCGCTAATTACTCATTTTTGAAAACTTCATTGAATATAAAACTTATTAAGGGGTAAGATTCTACCTACGAGTCTGATTGGATTTCCACCACACTGTTTCTGTTTCTCCCGTCGGTTCTGTCTTCGATCGACTTGAAGAGTAGGCGCTAACGTACGAGTAGAAGAAAAAGAAGAAAGAATATAGTATACATACTGAACTGAACTGATTGTGTTTGGTTTCTACGCGCAAACGATGATCATGTGGTCTAGGCTACAGATCCAGGGTCAAGCCAAAATCAATAAAACGGGGTAGGGAGTAAGATTATGCGTTTCCGCCAAAAACATTTCAGTACTGCTTAGAGCCAGAAACTTGGTGGTTTTCACTCTTGTGCCTCAGAAAATTCGTAAAGTCATTTGTCCTGCACCAGATCTCTCCCCAGTCGTGTCAGATTGCCGAATAGCAAGTGCCTATTACCTACAAAGTGAGACATATCGCCGTCACTGAAATTCGATCTGAAGAACTATTATTGAACTATTATTACTTATACTACTTATAAGTACTGAAACTAAAATTCGGCAACAATTTTACAGAAATTGTGTAAGCCACAAAAACAAGCACACACATTTTTTAAGAACGTAAAAATATCTCGTTAAATGAGGTTTAAGTAAAAACCGCGTGTCAGAGTAGAGAAAACCTTGCAAGAGACCTTTGTTTTACTAAATTAATACCACTTGAGCCTTTGTTTCGTATAGTTCACTTAAACTTTCTTGAACACCTTTATATAAAACACAAGCTCTCACAGTCTTTTCATAACAATAGACTGTATGTATTGCGGTATGTATGTATAAAAGAAACAGCTGTAGGAAGAAGAGAATAATTTATAAAATATTGTAGGTTAGATTTTAGTTTATAGGTTCTACACTGTAGAAATGGCATGTGTTGAGTTTTAGCACCTCACTGTTATGAGCGTCTGCGTATCCCCTTCTTCGATATATGACGCTTTGAAATAAATATGGAGGAATATTTTGTTAAACTTAATAAGTAGATCAAATCTGTTTGTTTAATATGTGGAGACTTTAATATCAATCTCCTAGAAGCTTCCTCCACCAATATTAAATTTAAATCATTGTTCAAATCATATGGTCTTTTTAATTTATTTTAGATTCAATGTGTTTTGATGCATCTAGAACAACATGTATTAGACAACATTTTTATAAATCATAAGCCGTTGCATGAATGTATAATGCAAAAATTGAGTTCCAATCATTTAGGCAATTAGTTTCGTTACGTTATGTTCACAAAAAGGAAGTAGATAAAAAGTCGTTTTTGTTCCATTAAATGCACGTCGCTTTAAGAAGTTTTGAAGTAACATAGTGACAAAAATTTCACCACTTTCATACAAAAATAATCCAGATTTTTCATATGGAGAATTATTTAAGCTTATTTGCAATGAATTTCATACTACTTTTACTTTTAAAACATTCTCCATAAATAGTTGGATGCCATTTAATGAATAGGCCACGGTAGGAGCTTATGGACTCAGAGAAAGGTTATATGAATTTTGGTTCCGCCTCAAATTTAGGGAATATATAAAAAATACTCAAAAATATTTTAAAAAGTGTGCTTGCTCTACAGCCAAGACTTTGCAAGCAACAAAATTAGGATGGCTTCTAATAAAATTAAAATGACATGGTGTGTTTTTTTATATTAGTGGTGAAACTTGTGAGGATAACTCTTGCAATTCAAAATACCAGTTAGGTTTTAACAACAAATTAACTAAATCAGATCAGGACTTTGAAATGATTTTTGAGAAATATTTTACTGATATTCCGATCTTAACCACTAAGTCACTGAATTTTTCTCCCGCCGTCGCCGAATCATTACTTAACCAAATGTTAATGCGTGTACAAAGAATGTTACATTTTATAAAGTATCATCAAAAGATATGTTTTTAAAGGTGTATTAAATAGGTTTATGATAATACCTAGTTTTATTATTTATGAAAGTTAAATGAATTTTTTATATCAACACGGCACGAAGCTTTAATCGAGTAGAAAATTATATGCAAAATCACGGCGGAAGTCATGGCCTAACGTAGAGTTATAGGGTAGGGATAATTAATGTTGCAGCCTCGGAACGAGCAAGTACTGTTTTTAACAACAAGCTGTATCGTCTATCAAACAGATTGTCTTAATTTTAATAAAGCATATTGTTTTAGTACGGGATTAATTCGAATCGAGAAGCTATTTGCTGCTGGGGGCCGTTAGAAAAATATGGTGCTATCGTAATGACTACTTTGTTAGTAGCGTATCAAAATATTGTTTTGCTAGGCTTGTTGCAATTTAATAAATAAATTTAACAAAAAAATTTATTAATTTATTTTTAATTGCTTAAATAACATTTGTTCTTTCTTCACTTCTTTATTATGAGTTCACCATAACTTGATGAGAGATGAGAGGGTAACTGGTACCATTGTTTTCCATCGAAACTTAAAAAATATTATGTCGTGCATCATAATATTTTTCACTTTCACAGTTTAGCTCCTATTTCGACTGACTGATATTCTCAATTTTTATATTTATTTGAACGGTCATTCACGGCATCCTATTTAATACCTCAGTCTCTTACAAATTAAACCTCGTAACATGTAACTGTATTATAGATGTGATTGGCTAATTAGTGAGAGAGAATTAATGAATAATATTATTTATTAATTACTTATCGTACGCTAAGAACGTAACGAGAGTTTGAAAATGTACTTAAGGAAGTTATTTCTAATTTCATTCGGCTGCCAACAGTTTTACGCGTCAAGTAAAGTTATACAAATAAAAACTTCCTTTATTGAACCAAGGCAGTGCACTGATTTGTCGAAAGTACGCGCTGCTCCTCAATTTACGATCATTATTTCGCCATTCATTTAAAATCCCTAGACAGGAGAAGAATGGACTTAGTATGTGTAAACCCTCAAAACAAACCACGCATATGTGAAAAGATTTTACATATTTTTAGAATTATTTCTATATAACAAGCTCAACAAGTCACTTAAGATATATGTAAGTAATAAGAAGGAGTGTAAGTTATAAGAAATGTAATGTAATTGTAAGGGAAATTCCGAATAAATTAAATTACGAAGACACAGAAAAGTTGTTAGAAATTCTAAAATAGTTTGTATTAATCGTAGGTAAAAAATTATTGTTACTTAGTTTATTTATTTATTACATTTAGTTTAATTATTAAAATTAACTAGTGTCCTACATTATTAAACCTATATTGTAAGTGATGGTCCAAAACACAGATACTCAACCTAGTTCTGGCAGGTAGTTAATATCTAACTTGACGTTTAATTTTTGCTTTGTAGATACACACGACACATAGTTTCAATTTTGTTATAGTATGTTATTTTTGTTAGACTTATTGTTAAGTTATGTAATTGTTGTCATATTTGTTACTGTATATAAACATGTGTAATTGGAAGTGAAATAAAAATTATTTATTTATTATTAGTTTTAATGACTTTATCGCCATGTAGCAACCGGCTAGTTGCGTTTGAATATTCCGTGGTTTGAGTATTCCGAAAATCCATGGCTTTGAGGCTTACATTATGAGAAAAACTTATAACAGCATTAATTTTTATTAGTTATAGAAATATTTAGAACATTATTTGCGACAGTACCGTGCAGTACAATACAGAGAGAAGAGAATAGAGAGAGCCCTAGTAGTTCAGAAGACAACCACCAGTAAAGCGATGAACGCGGGTAACTCGGGTTTGATCCCTGCCGGCACCAATGAAATTGTAATTATAGGTGCTGATTTACTTCTTGCTCGGTGGTGAAGGACGAAAATATTGTGAGGAAACTCGTATGCGTGGGAAATTAAATATTTCGAAGACATAAAATCCGCCAACTCGCATTGGGACAGTGCGGTGGACACTTCTTTTTTAACATTAATTTTAGAACTGTTATGTTAAATCGCTAATTACTCATTTTTGAAAACTTCATTGAATATAAAACTTATTAAGGGGTAAGATTCTACCTACGAGTACGGTTGGATTTCCACCACACATTTATAGTTCCTCCCGTCGGTTCTGTCGTCGATCGGCTTGAAGCGTTGGCGCTAATGTACGAGTAGAAGAAAAAGAAGAAAGAATATAGTATACATACTAAACTGAACTGATTGCTTTAGGTCTCTAAGCGCAAATGCTGATCATGTGGTCTGGGCCACACAACCCGGGTCAATCTAAAATAAATAAAACGGGGTAGGGAGTAAGATCATTGGTTTCGGCCAAAGAAATTTCAGTACTGCTTGGAGCTAGAAAGTTGGCGGTATTCACCCTTGTGCCTCAGAAATTTCGTTAATTCATTTGTCCTGCACCAGATCTCTCCCCAGTCGTGTCAGATTGCCAAATAGGGAGTGCCTTTGCAACCAAAGCATAGTGCAAGGCGTAGTAGTGAAAGTGTAGTGCAAAGTGCACAAACTCATGCACTTTGCACTACGCTTTCCTACGCAGATGGCTTGTGTCTGTTAGGCTTGCCGCCGTCACTGAAATTCGATCTGAAGAACAATATTATTATTACTGAAACTAAAATTCGGCAACAATTTTACAGAAATTGTGTAAGCCACAAAAACAAGCAGACAAACTTTTTAAGAACGTAAAAATATCTCGTTAAATGAGGTTTAAGTAAAAACCGCGTGTCTGAGTAGAGAAAACCTTGCGATCGACCATTGTTTTACTAAATTAATAACCACTTGAACGCCTTTGTTCCGTATTGTTCATTTAAACTTTCTTGAACACCTTTATATAAAACACAGGCTCTCACAGTCTTTTCATAACAATAGACCGTATGTATTGCGGTATGTACAAAAGAAATAGCTGTAGGAAAGAGAGAATAATTTATAAAATACTGTAGGTTGGGTTTTAGTTTATAGGTTCTACCTTACACGATTTTATTAATTACTTATATTTAATTTTTTCTCTACATTTTATTTATCTTGCCATTAATATAGGTATATACCTAAAATCAGGTGGTGGCTAGCAGCTTCTTCTTAACCACGACTAAAAACAAATAATTCCTGTCGTCAACTGGTTTGCCAAGCGTGGTTCCCCCCTTCCAATAGAATACGGGGGGTGGGCTCTATTTTTGGCATGTAACACAAACGGTAATGTATATTTCGTTAACTATTATAGAGACGGCGTAAGAGTATCCACTACCAGTAGTGTAGCAAAGGGGGGGGGGCGGCAGGGGCGGCCCGCACCGGTCTCTCAACTTTAAGAACAATGTACAAAAAAAAATCGCTAGCACAAAAATTTCTTTTTCGGGGATTCCTCCACTAGCACTAGCTCAGCTCTATGTATAATTCGGGGATTCCCGCAAAAGAGCCTGACGCTGTCGTGGGGGATTCCCCGTCCCATACTCGCGATCTTTGACGTCTCAGTTGCAACTGTTGTTTATGACGGTTGCGTGTCCGTAGCTTCATGTTAGAGGAGTTTCAGTAAATTAAAATTAATAAAAAACTATTTGCAAAAAAATAATGACCCAATCGCGGCTTAGCAATTTTGGTATATTAGCCATCGAACCGAGGCAATACAAAATATAAATTTCGATGAAGTTATTGCTCTGTTTGCAGCTTAGCAGCTAGTTATTATTGTGTTTTGTTACTTCTTCAATATTATGAATAATAAATGATCCATGTCCTTTATCATATAAAATTTATTGCTTTTTACTTTCGATGAGGTGACACCAGCAACTTCAGCACCGGGTGCCACCCAAGGTAGCTACGCCACTGTCCACTACCCCATAGAAACAGAAACAGAAATTGTTTTATTTAATATAGATAATAAATAAAGCTTATTGAAAGTCTTTTTCATTATACTTGTATTTTTATTTAACCACTAGTTCTGAAAAAAAACCTCTATCCTGGGAAGAGCCAGCAAAAAACCATTTAAAAATAGTAACAGCTTACAATCATGTATGTTTTTACACGTGGTAGAGCCATGCTGCAGCTATATTGTGGTTGTAGCACGAATGGGTCGGCTCGACCGGGGAAGGACCACGCTTTAACGGAATACTTTACGCCGCTGTGTTTCGTATGGTGAGTGTAGAGACCTGGAGACCCTTTTTACAGGAAGCGAGGCATTCCATCTTAGTCCACACGAGTGGCAACGCATCTGCATTTTGATTCCTAATCGAGGATAAATGTAGATGTCTATGGGCCACAGCATCCACTTAACATCAGGTAGACTGTGCGCTCGTTTGTTACCCTTATTCTATATAAAAAATGTTACCATTAATCATGTATGTTACAAATAACATATTATCGTGTGGGTGTCATAAAAGGCGGCAAAGAGAAACTGAACAAGGTGATGGGTAGAGGCATCTTCTTCATGACATTTTAAAAAATCCCTTCAAAAGAAAAAAAAAATAAGCGGCCTCCACTGGGCGCTCGGAAATTGATTCTAGAATTATAGATATGTTGAAATATGTCAACAGAAAGCAAGTATTATTTTGTGATTGTATGGTAATTTATAATGTTTTTCCAGCAGTCGTTAGCAGTTTGCTGCTAGACGTGAAGGTTATCCCGTCACAAATTCGACGGCCAAGCGTGACACATATGTGATAAAAATTGTACATGGGTAATCATACAATATATGGCTTCGTTTGGAAAATAACCCACGATTCATTACCGTCATCATTACAACCCATCACAAATCCACTGCTGAACATAGGTCTCACCCAAGGAATGCCACAAAGCGCGGTCTTGAGACCCCTGCATCCACATACTTCCTGCGTGTATAAAACTATATTAACAGGTCGTCAATCCATCTAGTGGGAGGCGACCCAGGTAAAAATACTCATGAACAACTTCGAGGGTCGTGCTCCCAACAACTACCGGCATAGGTATGACTGTCGGTATATCGAAGGACTGTCGGTATAACGAAGTGCTGATGTGTTTGTACAGTAGAATTACGATAGTTATCCAAATACAGAATCAGAGTACGAAACCTACCTAACTGCAGAGAGATGTAGGATGTGGTGACTTTATATCCCCTGAAACTCTTCACCGCTGCATTGAAAGATGTTTTCAAGGCACTGAACTGGAAAGATACGGTATTAAGATCAATGGCGAGTGGATCATTCACCTTCGCTTTGCCGACGATATAAACCTTATAATAGAATCCCTGGAGGACCTTAGGAAGAAAGTGTATCCCAACGGATAAATCTTAAAATGAACATGGAAAAAACACTGATTATGTGTAAACCAGGATTTGCGATTCGGTAATACCTTTAACTTAATATGTTGTGAACATTATTTGATTAAAAATATACTTGGTCTAAAATGTATGTGTTTTTTTAAAAACTTTTTGAAATATGCCTAAAACAAACATGCACTTACAAATTTCTTTGGGGTCGATACAAGTACATTTAGCAGTAGCCTTTGTTTCATTAAAATGAAACTTTTGCCGGGAAATTGGAGAGCAGACCAGCGGATACTTATTAGTTTAGTCATAGGCACTAACAGTGGCAAGGCGGCGAGGCGACGCGAGTTTAGAATGCCCTAACAAGTAAACTGTCCCCCGACTCGTAGCGAATAATAATGTACAAAATGCTACTCTGACGACAGAGCCTCTACAAACAGTAACGACACTTGGAACTTGCTTCGATATCTTTGAACAAGTAATACGGTAATGTACGAAAACTAGAAACTTCTGCTTTATGCCAAATCTCAAGAAATAACAACTATTCGGTTTGTGAATGTTACCAGTTCAAATTTATACGTTTATATATATGGTACCAATTTTATAATGTAGGACTTTTATGATGGTTAATGAATAATGATATAACAGAGAGTATAAACTCTTAAAAAGCAAAATGTAGATACGTTGTCGTCCCTGAGAACTTAGATGGAGTACCTCGATAGTATGAAGAAGGGTTTTCCAGTTTTAAGAAACAATGCAGCATTATAGTGCAATTTTATATTTGATATTCTCTGAGAATCCGTTACTGCCCCGGTCAATCCAACCCATTAGGATAGTAGTCTTATAAATACAGTAAAAACACTTTCTACTATATATGACCATTGTTAACAGGGACTGGCTGAAAACCAGCGCTGAGCATAATGCCCAGGGAATACCGAGCCTGTTCCCGTTGCCTCACTTTATACTCGTATATTTAATAATAGTAGTTAATTTGTTAATTTTAAATGTTAATTTTTTTGTTTTCATTTGTAAAACGATTATTGTGTGACAATAATAATAATTATTATTTTTGGGGTATCTATATGGTTTTCTCATGTGGTTGGGTTCCATAAATATCTTAATATATATAAATTACGTGTCACTTTGTTTGTCCGCGATGGACTCCTAAACTACTTAACCGATTTTATTAAATTTGCATACCGTGTGCAGTTTGTTCCAACTTGAGAGATAGGATAGTTTTTTGCCCATGAGTGACCCACAATTATTTTTTTGCTAATTTAAGTATTTTTAGTAAGACATGACGAAGGGTCGACGAAAAGGGCAGAACAACGTCTGCCTGGCAATATAGTATAATTGTAAATGAGAATGATAAATATACATAAATATCAATAAAATAAAATAAAATAAATAAATAAATAAATAAAAGCCCAACCAGATGGAAGCCCTCGGCAGGGGAGTAAAACGGCCGAGGGTTAGGGGGAAAGTCAAAGAAACCGGCGGACAATGCGGGCGATATCGAGGAGCACCGGCTTCTGTATTTGAGCCCGGAGCGGTCCGTCACGGAGTCCCAGTCACCTCAGTTGACCCGAGAGGCTGACCGGAATTATCCCATTCGCAGAGACGACCACAGGAATAATTTCGGTCGGCAGACCACCCCACATTTCAGTCACCTCGTGAGCCAGGTCCAGATATTTTGTTTGCTTATGTGTTTCGCCTTTCACGAGGTTTTTGTCATACGGAATGGTAATGTTGACCAAAAATATCCTTGACTGTGCCCGGCCCATCAGCACAATATCAGGCTTATTCGCAAGAATAGTCCTGTCTGTGACGATGGCCCGGTCCCAGTAGAGCCTGGCGTGGTCATTTTCGAGGACGGCTTCCGGCAAGTACTTGTAACACGGCAATCTCCGGTCCACGAGACCGTATTTATGAGCGAGCTCCTGGTGTAGAATTCTGGCTACTAGGTTGTGCCTGTGCAATTACTCAGAGTTAGAAAGTGCCGAACAACCAGAGATGACATGCCTAAGTGACTCACCGGGATGGCCAAGCAACAAGCTCGACAGATGTCGACGGTGCCATCCTTGAGGATGTATCTCCGATAGTTGTTGGTCTTAATAATCTGATTCTGTATTGCACAGACAAAACCCTCGGTTTCCCCGAAGAAGTTACCGAAACGTAGTCAGTTGAGGGAGGTGACTGTATCTACGAAGGGATGAGCCCTGTAGTATCACCCGTGGAGCTCCTTCTCCTTCCATACGGTCTCTTGGTCGGAAATGCTTTGTACTGCTGGGTCCTGCCATTGCTCGTTGGCTAAGGATAGAGGTGTAAGCCCTTTATCACTAGAAATGACGTCATTATAGAATGGGTCACCCTATCTCACTAGGAAGTAATGACGGAAGCTGCGCACTTCGCGATTATGCATGGTGAGCGCGCTCAGAAAGCCACGCCCACCATGCTTATTATTATTATTATTAATAACGTTATGTTGAAATTTTTGTAGAATTATGGGAAGTTTTAAATAAGTAAGAAAATATCCAAGTAACATTTTTGCATATAATGTGCTCATAGATGCATATAAATTTTAGTTTGCTTTACAAAAATGTTTATACATACAACATGTACAAGTTGAACCGAGTTTTTCAAAAGTTTTCTTTACTTATTTGAGGACGGTCGTAGCGAGCGTCGAACTCCCTAACTCGTGTTATTGAATTTAATGCACCCCCTGCCCTACCCGGTGCTTCTCCGCCTCGATAGAAACGCTTGGACTCCGCTGTGTTAATGTGTGGTATACCAATAAACATAATATCATATTACGTTACTTAAGTTAAAATTTTAAAATATCTATTAGATGTTATTTTTATACAAATAATGATAACTAAGTACATAACAGAAGTCTAGAAATACAACTAATAACATACAATTACAAATACTATTGCTGAAGAAACCCCTCTCTGGATGTTTCATTTGGACGTCGCTCCACTGGTTAAGAAATAAAATTAAGCTTTAAAATTTTCTGTTTACACCTTTGATACATGACGTTTTGAAATTATACCATTTTTTCGCGAGAACTATAAAATCAATAGGCACACAATTTACACAGGTTTTACAAAATACTCTAGAACTAAGTTATCGCTTCGATATTGCATAGGTTACTTCTATTAATCTATAAATAAATTCAAGAATCCAATATACTTATCCAAACAAAATGTCGCGTTCGCGGCAAGTAGTACATAACCATATCATTACATAATTCAATAATCTAGTTTTTTTCGTTGTTACTTTAGTAGACAACGTCGTCTGTAACAATACGTAAACTAATAATGTCCGCTTTAATCGACAGTTCGAAAATTGATGTCCTTTTATAGGAAGTGTTCACTTTATAAGACTCGAAAACTTTCCTTTTATGTTTATGTGAGGAAAACGAGCGGAGAATAAAAAGACGTTAAAAGATCTGAGTTATTTTGACATGTAAATGATTCAAGCTTACAACCTCATATTCATCTAAAACTTGTATTTTTAAGAAGTGTGGAAATTCCTATCGCACTAGTCTTAGTAAATATAATTTGCCTCTTACTTAATTTGATAAAGTTTATACATCAAAAGATCGAAAGAAGTTTGATAGTTAAGAGCTGTAATTCTGAAAGTTGTGTGATTTATGTAAATTTGCAATCTTTTGCGACGTAGTAAAACAACACATGATAAATTCAGAATAATTTCCGTTCCATCTGTAAAACTAATAAACAATAATATAATATTATTAGGAGTTTCGTCGTCGCAGACAGACTTAAATACCTATTTTATTTTTGTTTATAAATTGATAAATATAATACCTCAGTATCGGAAAAATTTGAGATTTAAATTATAACCAAATATATGACATTAATAAAATTATTTTTGTTGCGTGGTAGAGCTACGTTGCAGCTCAATTATAATAGGTCGGCTCGACCGAGGAAAGGTCACGCTACCAACCATCCATCCAAACATACCAAAATACTGCTGTGATTCGTATAGAAGTAACAAAACACGGAGATTATTTTAAATAGTAACGAAGCATTCCGTATTAGTCCTCAGAGACGACAATAAAGAATATATTTGATTCTAAATTGAAAATAAACATGTTTGTTTGTTATTGTCTAAATGCAAAAAATTTATACACGTTGAAAATTTAACATAAAAGTCTTAAAAAGTGAGTAAAAAATATTATTCGTACGAGGCTAATTTAGATTGTTTTTTTTTTATAGAAGAGGGGGCAAACAAGCATACGGTTCGCCTGATGTTAAGTGACTACCGCCGTCCATGCACAACCGCAACACAAGGGGAATTGCAGGTGCGGTGCCCACACTTTAGAAAGAAGTAAGCTATTTTCTTGAAGGTCCCCAGGTCGTATCGGTCCGGAAAAATTGCCGGTGGTAAACTATTCCACAGAGAGGTCGTACGCGGAAGAAAACTCTTAGTGAAGCGTACAGTAGTGGACTGCCAAGCATCCAGATGGTGTGGATGGTATCGGGAGGTTTGCCGCGTTGTGCGATCATGAAATTTGGCGGCTGGGATTAATCCGAACATTTTCTCAGAGCACTCCCCGTGGTATATGCGAAAGAAAATACAAAGAGATGCAACATCTCTTCGCAACGCCAGTGAATCGAGCTGAACGGAAAGAGCACTCGGTCATCGACGATTCGAGCCGCTCTGCACTGGATGCGGTCAAGTGGAAGGAGCTGGAACTGAGGAGTCCCAGCCCAGAGATGGGAACAGTATTCCATGTGTGGACGAACCTGCGCCTTGTAAAGTTGCAGGTGGTGAGCCAGCATGAAATACTGTCCCGCTCTGCTGTGACTACGAAACTGCACGTCAATCGATATGTCGACGCCAAGGATTCCAATACTGGCTGAGGCAACAAGGGTAGTGCCTTGAAACTGAGGAGAAGAATGAATGAATGCATGAATGAATTAATGGAGATGCGATGAAAGAGTTCTTTTTAGTGGTAAACGCGCAAACTTATGTCTTCTGGGGATTAAACTGAACTAGATTTAGTCACCTCCAGTCCAAGATTTTGTTCAACAAAGTCTCGACTTCAGACACAAGTTTGTCCTGATACTCGGCGACGTTTTCCCGAGAAATATTGGCACGGCCGGTATATAAAGCATCACTAGTGCTGTTGTCTGCGTAGCAATGAATGTTAACGGTTTGCAACATGTCACTGATATGCAGAAAAAACAGCGTTGGTGATAGCATGAAGCCTTGTGGAACACCAGCTTTAATAGGCTTGTAATCGGAGCATGCACCATCTACTACGACCTTGATGCTCTGATCAGCAAGAAAACTGCTGATCCAATATATATAATATTTGACAGGCCTGTTGGTCTAGTGGTTAGTGACTCTGACTGCTAAGCCGGAGGTCGTGGGTTCGGTTCCCACCCAGGACAAATGTTTATGTGATGAGCACGATCATTTGTTCTGTGTCTGGGTGTAATTTTATCTATAATATTTATGTATTTAGAAATATATAAGTATGTTTATCAGTTGTCTAGTACCCATAACATAAGCTCTGCTTAGCTTGGGACTAGATGGCGTTGTGTGATAGCTGTGGAATATTATTATTATTATTATATTATTATTACAAAAATAGCACAATTTATCGGGAAGCCTAAAGAAAGGAAGCTTTGTAAGAAGCGCTTTGTGCCAAACCCGATCGTAGGCCTTCGCAATGTCCAAACTAACGGCCAATGCCTCTCCCTTGGACTCTACTGCTTCCGCCCCTCTATGAATCAGGTAGACCAGAAGATTATCAGCTGATCGACCACGACAAAAAGCGTATTGGCTATCACTAATCACATGAGCTGGCAGCTTACAATGGACTCCATTGTTTTGGAGAACAAGGAGGTGATAGCGATAGGGCTGTAGTTGAACGAGTCTGAGCGGTCGTCTTTTTTAGGGATGGGGTGGACGAAAGCCATCTTCCATGATTTTGGGACTAGGCCTAGGGAGTAGGAGTACTGGAAAAGACGCGCTAAAACTGGTGCCAACTCTGGAGCACACGTCCTCAGCATAATTGGGGGGATTCCGTCAGGCCCACTCGACTTGTGGATGTCCAGGAAGAGGAGTGCTTTACGAACCGAGCGCTGTGTAAACCGCACCTGCGGCATGGAGCACTGACACCGCGGGATGTTCGGCGGCGTACTCCCCCCGTGATTGAGAGTCGAGTAGGATGCAAAGAAAGAGCCTAGCAGATCGGCTTTCTCATTTGCGTCATGGGCCAGTGAGTCGTCCTCCCTGTGCGGAGATGGAAGAGATGACTGACAGAAATTTTCCGTGAACAGCATTGGCGAGAGACCAGAATGAACGGGTTCCAGAAGGAATGCGAACTAGTTTCTCGCCAATTCTGCCTATGTGCTCTGACTTCGCCTTGGCAATGACTCTTTTGAAGGACCTGGAGACGGAATTATACTTCTATTTCAGAGTGCTGGTATTTACATCCCACGACCTTGGTGCGTCTTCAGTGATCTTACTTAATATGAGATGCCAAATATGCATTCCATACCTAAATTATGTATTATATATATTAGGAATGTGCTCATTGATATCCTTTATATGATCTCTACGATATGGTAGAGCATCATATCAAAATGCAGATTTTTTTATAGGATAAGGTGACACGAGCACATAGTCCATATGATGGTAAGTGGTTGCTGTGGCCCATAGATATCTACATCTACCCTCGATTACGAATCAAAATACAGAGGCGTTGTCATTCGTGAGTACTAAGATGGAATGCCTCGTTTCCAGTAAATACAGTCTCCGGTTCGCTACACTTACCACACACAGCAGCATTAAGCTACTATTTTACGCTGGTATTCTGTAAGAGCGTGGTCCTTCCCTCGTCAAGCCGACCCATTCATGCTACAACTATACTACTAATATAACTGCAGCATGGCTCTACCACGTTTAAAAATTTGCCATTAGTCTCGAAAAAACTTGAAAATGGCTGGACGATTTTGATGAAATATTTTGTGTATTTAAGTGGGTCCCTGAATGGTTTTCAATTTAAAATTAAACCCTGTAGATGGCGGTGTTGTTGAGATCCAAATTATCCGTCCAAAGTCGAGGCTGATTGCTAGTTTTATATATTTAAGGGTCAATTTTTGAGTCCTATTATTATACCTGTATTCACTACCTAACGTTATTCGTTATTTATTTGATTGATTTTTGTTTATCTATATCTGAATTGGTGTCTATCTCACGAATAAACTCTCTGCCGATAAATTCGACTTTAGCTATATGTATTTTTTGGTGTACTCTTTGATTTTAACAACGTTAACTTTGGGGAAGTGAAACAAATTAAAATACTGAATAAAGAAAGGCAGGGCAATTTCGCTTTAATTTTTCTAAGGAATAAACGTTACTATGAAGTGTCTGTTTAAGTTCGGGCTGTGTTAGTTTGTTATTCAATATAAAATCGTAAAAGCGTTCGGTGACTTTCACGACTGCTGAGATTGGACTGGTATGACCCATATCACTGTTATTGGTTGTATTGCACCGGATAAAGATAGAAACTTACTTAGAGTTAAATAAAAGTTTCTAAAGTATTATTTTAATACACAAAATAATGCCTCAGTGGTTTGCTCTTTAATTTTTTGCAAGTTTTAACTCCTTTTAAAAAAATCTACTTTTATGAATATCTGTGGTTTGCTTCGTTAATTTTTATTTTTTTTTAAAGGAATATTAACAATGCTATAAACATTACTAATATTCCCCTTAACCACTCGTGGTAAGCTTAAATTGCTTGTGTTACGAGTGGTTCACGCCAGTAGTCGAATGGCGGATTCGAACCCACGACCTTTTTGAGTTCGCGGTCCGCTCAGTTTTTGAATAAATTATCTTCTGTTACAACTCATTTTTAAGTGGCGCTGGTGGTAAAAAAAGTTTTCATTGCCAGGTCATCAATTTTCCTGTCATCAATTTCATAATAAGTATGTAGTATTATTAATAGGGTATTTTGCACCATGTAAAATCAAATCAAAAAATATATATTTATGATAGATTTTGTAAAAAGTAAACTATATATAGTATACTTACATCAAAATTATCTTTACAGAAGTATAGTTTCGATTTTGTAGACAATGCCTTTGGGTCTCTTCTTGCCAGTTTTAACCAAGTATTTCTCATATTTAAATCAGTTGGCACTTTATTCCAGAACCTTCCCGGTGTTCTTATGCTCGTATTTTTGCATTCAGGCATAGCACATTAATGTTATAGAAGAACTCATTATTAAACATTAAAAAGTATATTTATTCCTTTGCAAAATCGGCAGTATCGACGAATGTGACATCACGATTTGAACAACATGGAGGCTAGCGTTTTCACGCGAAAATTTAAAACGATAGATTAAAAGTAATTTTTGTGGCACTATTCGGTTTAACAAAATTATGTAATAGTTATAGTAGTTCATTATCACTCTAGGATTCATTTAAAATAATTTTTTAAAATGGGTAAAATAACCAATTGTGCTGAACAATCAAAAAACATGACATAAAAGTAAAAGATTCCATCTATCATCGAATGAAGTTATCTTTTGAATAACTCATTATCCAGTTTTCAAAGTGAGACGGTACATAATTCCTTTCGTATTAGGAATTATGTACTGTCAAAGAAAATAAATGTAAATTCGTCAAAGAAAGCCTATCTATAAAATTGTAAAATTCAAGAAGTGCAGCGAGTCGATGGATGCAGGTGGCTTAGGATCGTACTTTGTGGCGTACTTGGGGGAGGCCTATGTTCAGCAGTGGACTTGTGATGGGCTGTAATGATAATCATGATGTCTGATGATTTAAATATCGGCCCTTAGTAGCAAATTTTCGATTCATGTTCATCATATTTATTTTATGATTAGACGTTAAGTTTATGTTACCCGCATAATAACAAATATATAATTCTCCTTTTGAGAACCGCGTAATCGGATGAGAATGTTTGGATGTTTTTATTTAAAATATATTTTATATTCTTTAAGTTGTTCAAGTAATGTTTATTAAATGCAGTAAATTCATGTTTCATATTTGTACACATCAAACGTTAGTAAATAAAATATGAACTAAAGGCAGCTGACGTGTAAATTTACTTTGAGCCTGCCGCAAAAGGTTTCTTTTGGCTAACATTTACGTTTGGCGTCGTGGAGTGCCGCCGCACCGCTTCGCTCCAGCATGTATAAGAGAACGCACTTTAATCATGGAGAACAGGTGGGAAGAGCCGATGTACAATTTCTGTATTGGAAATTCTTATGGAATCACGATTTTGTGGTAAATGAAACAGTAAAATTATGTTCGATTTAAAGATGGACGATGGTGTTATAACTAGGCGTGTGGCTTTTGATTTTTGAAAAGCCATTTATTTTCTTTCAAAGATTACATGTGTATTTTTAGAAATATGGCGAAAATCACTTGGGTTCATATTCGAGCTGAAACAAAACTTTTACAAAAATGGAAATATATATATTAATTTTTGAACCTGATTCGGACGTCCAATTAGACCCACCGGACTATGAGAGTGAGGGAATAGAGAGTGCCTTTGCTTGCTCACACTCGTGCACTATGTAACGCTGTCCTGCGCAGTTGGCTAGTTTAAGTTCGAACTACCCGCTGATACCAAAATTCGTTCCGAAGGATAATAAAGACATGTTCTTAATATTTTTTATTAGGTATTGTTTTTGATTTAATTTTATTAATTATTATATCCCAAGCCATGATATATATTTCGCTTTGTAAACCATTTCCAAAAAAAAATTGTTACATTATGTAACGAAAGTTGTAATCACATTTTTTCGCACAAATTAATTTCAATGATTACGATATGTCAAGCTGTCAAGGTTTAAATAAGCTTACAATATAATCTTCTTTTACCATTAAACATCCCAAAAGAGTATTCAGAAGTCATTTCAAAGGAGTAGTCCCCGTGATCGTAATCAGCCAAGAGGACATCATTACTCGTATTATTGATCACTATTATTTTTTCTTTTGCCATGTCGTTGACCATTATATTGCTAACTACTGCATTATAAACTATATAAAAGATTTTTCTCGATTTTTTCGAAAACTTAAATTTTAACACTCACTTTCTATTACGCAATGATAAAAGAGATTGCGTTGTATAACTACGAATACCTGCACGTATTCAATTCACTCGACGATATTTCACAGACCGCGCTACAGGCTTCTATTATGTTATAAATTGCCTTGGAAAAATCATCGTAAGTATCCGTCTCTATCATCAAAGAAACGTTGAAAACCAAATTATCAAAGATTTTTGCTCACAAAAATGTAAAAAAAGAGAATAATATCAAAATCATTAAATTTGCCGTCGGCGGTGTTTGTTTCGTATCAATATCCGGATTAGGTTGAATCAAATTTCGTTTGTAGGATGAGGATTTATGCAGTGCTCTCAATTTCCTGCGACGACAGCGGTACATCCGGCATGCAATCCCCATAGTCCCTCCCCCAGTCGCCAGTACCCTGCGAAGCCCTCCGTAGTCGGCGGCCCGGCGGAAAATGAAGTTGAGCATTTGCATAGCGACACTGGAAGCGGGCATATCGGCAAATTGTTGTCGCATCGATGACTCGATCAATATGCCATATTCATACCGCATAGCTTCGTGTTTTGTATGTGGTTAGTGCAAGTCTCAGTTTGCGGTACATGCTAATAGTAACTTGTGATGGTGAGTTATAGTTATCAGCTACTAATTTTGTATTTAAATAAGTTATTATACGTAGCTTAAAGTTAAATATTAATTAATTAGTGTTTTCATGATATACAATATACTGTTCAGTGACAGCAAAACGTTACCGTTACCGTTACCGTTACCGTTACAGCGTATTAAAGTCCACTATTGAACAAAGGCCTCCCCCATAGATTGCCTCATAAGGGAGATGTTAGTCTTAGTTGTCACGCTTGGCAAGCGGATTGGCAACCCCGCTTTTTCAGTTTTAATCGTTATTAGAAAAACGCTGTTGCTCATTTCCTGATTTGTTTTTCTCTGTCACCTCTTACGACACCCACGGGATGATAGTCATCAAGTTTCAATACATAAACCGTTCGCTCTTCAGTCTTTCAAGTTAACGTTTCTTCATTTGTCCGTAAAAGTAAACGGCTTGACATGGACCTCTTCAGTTTTGAAAAAAAAATTGCCATAACGACCACGCTTAGCTGGTGAATTGGCGATCGCATGACTGGAAGTCTTACACCTGATGCAGTCTTAATACTTTTTACGTGGTAGAGCCACCCTGCAGCTCTATTCTGGTTGTAGCTCGAACGGGTCAACTCGACCGGGGAAGGACCACGCTCTCACAGAATACGAGCGTAAATTAGCAGCTTAATACTGCTGTTTTTTGTAAGGTAAGTATAGAGATCCAGAGACCCTTTTTTACATGAAACGAAACATTCCATCTTAGTCCCCAGGTGTGACAACGCATCCGCGTTTTTATTCTTAATCGACGATAAATGTAGATGTCTATGGGCCACAGCATACTCTTACCAAGGTGGACTGTATGCTCGTTTGTAATTCCTATTCTATAAAAAAAATTGTTTATAACTTAACTAAAGCGCCACGTATCGGACTCAAGAAAAGCTATGAACCATCGTCTTGACAAAATATATATTGTTTGAATGTGAACTTAATTGGTCAAATCGTTTAGAAGTTATATGATCAATTGACTAATTACTAACTAAACTACGATTAACCACTACACGCAATGTTTACATATACTCGTGTATATAAAAAACGAAATAAAGTAAAAATCACAGGTTTTCTCTTAACTATGGAACAGGGAAGGGAAGAGTTAATCACGCTGCTTCAGTTGTGTAGTTGCTAGAGTTTCCAAGTCATTAAAATAGTTTTAAATTCTGATACGCACCTATGTATGTTATCTCTGACTGCAAGAATACTTTATAAAGGAATATCAAATATGTAATAATTACCATTATACCACTAACCATAGATTGATATTGTATAAATAACCAAAATTCTTATACAATAATCTATGATTCACAGCATCCACTTACAATTGCGTAGTCTCTGTACACGTTAGTTACCCTTATTTCTATAAATTGAACTATCAACTATAACAATAGTTTGGAAAAAAACTCTGAGAAAAATAGCTCTAAAATAAAAATATGACATAAATACAAACAAAATGAACAAAGATTTAATGTTTCACCATTAATTATACCTTATATAATACAAATATTAATGCTTTCAGGTATTTCCTAATTTAAATTTTGTAATTTTTCAAATTAGAAAAGTTAAAAATCTTAAATATTAAAATAATTAAATAATTAAGGATAATATAATTAAGGGAACTGTAGTTTTTTTCCGGTTTTGTATGTTATTGCAGTAATTGCTTATACGAGTAAGTAATTTTTACATGAAATATATAAAATATTTTACACACTCTCTTATATTCTACATGGTTTTCATTTAATATTTCGTTACTCATTTGTTTAACACTACTTTTATATATTACTAAGAAGATTTATTCATTTTTCAATTTGATTGGATCATTAAAATGTAGATTAAGGTAAAACTTTAGGGATGAAGTGTATCTATTTTATGATTTTTTTTTCAAAGATTTAAGCTGAATATTACTATACAATAATTTTAATATTTAAAAATAAATATTTATGACATAAATATATCCAATATAAACGCAAAAAAACTGCCAATATTTCCTTAAGCTTCTTAGTAACAAACATGCTACTCCCATAATAATTACGTTTAATCTTTAAGGAGGTTAGATTATATGCTAAAGCCAGCCAGCACACAGTCCACCTGATGGTAAGTGGTTGCTGCGGCCCATAGACATCTACATCTATCCTCGATTACAAATCAAAATGCAGATGCGTTGTCACCAGTGAGGACTAAGATGGAATGCCTCGTTTCCAGTAAAAGGGTTCTCCGGTTCTCTACACTCATCATACGAAATACAGCAGCATTAAGCTTCTATTTTACGCTGGTATTCTGTGAGAGCGTGGTCCTACCCGGTTGAGCCGACCCATTCGTGCTACAAATATACTATTAATATAACTGCAGCATGACTCTAACAGTTAATGGTCCAAATGTTTTAAAACTGCTAAAAGAAGTATACGTTGTGTTTTGCGATTGCTATTAACATTTATCTTGGCATTAACATATACCTTGGTCAATCTTTTTAGCACGCTCTTTATAGATCGAGTTTTAAAACCCAGCTTGACATCTTTCTAAGATAATTTTGTTTATTTTCTACTTGGAATCTCATCGTATCGTTTTTTCGTAATAGCGTTATTTTTACGTAAACGCAGCAAATTCCAATTGTTACCTTTGGTGTATAGAATTTATTTAATTTTTACGACATCTCTTCAATAAGATTGGATCGTTACGAGAGTAGCCGTTAAAAACCATTGAAACATGTAAGACTTCACTGCTAGACCTTTTCAGTAATAGCCATTTTATTTACTATCCGTTAAACGCTTGAAACGAGCCATGTGATACTTCATAACATCGAGTGTTGTATAGCCACTGCAGCTGTGATTGTAGGATCACCAAAGGGTCGGTTTAACCGGAGAATGACCACACTCTCACAGAATACCAGCGTAAAATAGCAGCTTAATGCTAATGTGAAGCCTTGATTTTTGAAGCCTTATACGATAAAACATCGAGTGACCAGTGAGATTTTTGTGTTGTTTATTTTATCGTGCGTCGAATACTTGAAGATTTTTCATTTTTTACTTATCTTTTACTACAACCACGAAATCTGAGTTAAATAATTACTAAAATTAATTCTTATTTGTAGGAATACTACTTATATAAAGCAACTTTAAATGTGCCGCTTGAGTTCCATTTAAGTCTACAAATTCTTTGCAAAATTTTAGTAAGTAGCTGTTGAGAAATTGTAAGAGTTCTATATCCTAAGAACGATAATGCTATGAATACAAAAAATAGAAATGTGAATCTTAGCATTTTCTACAACATATATCAGACCTGACAAAGCTGATTTCTGTAAACTGAACATAGATCAACATTTCCGTAGTAAAGCCGCACGACGTGTTCTGTGAGTCTCGTTACAGAACACTGGAGGCTGACTACGTTGAATATACACACGAGTATAGTATAGGGTTGTCTTAAGCCCGTGGTTTAAGCCTATTATAATTAACCATAGAAAATTGTATTACATTTCGTTTTATATAACGTAGCTATTTCCTTTATAACGCTATATTGTATTGAACTTCTTAAGAATTAGGAGAACGTTTTAAGCAAGAAATTTTACTAGGTGTTTCAGCTGCAGATATTATATTACTCAAAATAATGCTTTGATTTATAGCGATAAATTAGTTTTCATAACATTTATCAATCAACAATATTGCCCGAGACATCCCTATATTTAATGTAGAAATGTGCCTTCAGTTTGTAGTGGGGGTCGATTTCGGTTCGTTTAAGTTTGACATCCATAACACGACTATTTGTGGATCTGCTCTGCCGTGTATGGAGCACGATGACTGAATTTGCAACGAAAATTTCCACATTCAGCGTGCATTACAATTGTGTTATTGACATTTCGTTTGAAACAATTTAAATTCATAGAATTCATTAACTGTGTAATATAGGTAATATTCTAATCATAGATTATTTCAACGAGTATGATGAGTCCAACTTAAATTCTTCTATTTGAATGATTTTATAGCGGGTATTTGTAGGTAAAAACCTATTAATTTCTTTTGTATTGAGAAATCAAATATTTGTTTTAGAAAATTACATGTAAATATTTGAAACTACTTTCCTATGCTACATAGATAATGGGTGTTGATAAATTATTTTAAAGTGATTTTGCCATGTCGTTTCATTTTTTCCCCACTTAAAGTGTTTTTAAGTTCCGAAATAAAAATCAGTTGGGGCACAGTTTGGCAAGTATGATACGTATGATGCATGTTGAAAAAATCTAAACAAAGGTTGAAATTATATGGGATACTTATAACTTTGTGAAGTCGATTTTCCTTCGCACCAGCGTAAACGTGATTCAAGTAGTAAACTAGAGCAATGGAGCCTTATTTGTTTAATAGCGAGAGTACATCACGGTTTATGACCCCTGACATCTCTGCGGTAATTTTTGTGTACGATCTTAAGAACCTCTAATACAAAATACAATCATCGTTCTTTGTTCAATCTGTTCTTCTTTGGAACGCTCTTCCTTCCGAAATCAGGAGTGCCGAAAACCGGATTACGTTCAAGTCTAAAGTGCGAGAAATGCTCGTCAATAAAATGGCAGAATCAATTTAGCGTTCGTAGTTAGCAGTATTTAATATGATATTTAATATATATGTGTGTGTGTATGTATGTATATATATATATATATATATATATATATATATATATATATATATATATATATATATATATATATATATATATATATATATATATATATGTGTATATATGTATATATTGTACATACTTCTTATTACACCTACCTCTTTTATCTCTGCACTACTCTAAGGTAGACTGGTAGATAATGCCTCAGGCATTAAGTCCGCCTATATACATCTAATGTGTATATGAAGTTAAATAAATAAATAAATAAAAATACCGTCACAAGTCCACCAAAAAGTTGTAATCAACTTCTTGTGACTCAATTTACTCATGGGTTATGGTTTGGCTGCCTCATCTGGGATCCAATCGTTGCATTAAAATTTCACTTTAACAAAAAAAGAATGCCTCATAGTTTGTATTATACTGGTCCTGCATATTCTCAAAATTGCAACACAACACATGAGGTTAAATACATTTATTTATCATATAAGAACGATATATAACAATTAACAAGTACGTATAAAAATCTGCGGTCCAAAACAAGTAGAAATTAGTATAAGTAATTTGATAGGTTTGCCGTGTAGTGGCAGCTAAGAATATCCACTAGCCCATATCTTCCCGTGGGTGTCGTAAAAGGTGACAGAGGGAAGCAGGCAGGAGATGAGCAGCAGCATCTTCCTGATAACAGCAACTCTACAACAAAAAAACTGCGATTGCCAACCCACTTACCAAGCGTGGCAACAATGCCAATATACCCCCCATGAGTAACGACACAAATCGACGGCCCCTAGTCTATGGTAACGGCGGGGCAGGGGGTGCTAAGAATTTCCGATGGAGGTTCGGTTGCTCCTAAAACGATTTGACCTGACAACTTATCACGCACGCACCCTGGGGCCTGACGAGAAGATCCTGGAGCTGGAAGAAGAGATAAACAAGCTGAGCTGGAATATTATAGAAGGTATAATTAAGGTATAAGAGGTCTGAAAAGAGGTGGAGGACACGGTGATTCTCTAATTCGGCAACTTGTTCTATCACCGGAAGGGCGACTATCTGTCCCAAAGTGTCGGATTTATCGTTCACAAGTCTCTCGTTAACGACGTTGTAAAAATTGAGAGTGTGCCGACGAGGGTTGCGTACCTTATACTCAGAATCACCAAACGGTATTCGCTGAAGGTCGTACAGGTTTACTCACCAAGGTCAGCACATTCCGATGAGGAGGTAAATGAAATGTATGAGCTATGCATTCCTCCAAAACCCACTACACGGTGTTAATGGGAGACTTCAACGCAAAACTAGGCACAATAGAAAGCGGTGAGCTGAATTTAAAAAAAAAATTTGGAACAGGGCAACGGAACCCAAGGGGCCAGCAGCTGCAACTGTTTATGACGAACTCTTTCTTTCAGAAGCGGCCCCACAGAAAGTGAACCTGGTCGAGCCCCGATGGTTCGACAAAAATGAGACTGACTTCATTATGACGACTAGACGGCTACTGTTCAGTGATGTCTAAGTGATCGCAAGGGTGAAAACTGGCGGCGATCACTGAATAGTTAGAGGCACACTGAACCTTAACGTTGAGCTGGAGAGTCTCGTCCAATGAAGTCAACGCCCCGTCCCCCTCGTGCTCTAATCCAAAGTCTCGAAACCTTTCAGCTCGTGTTACAAGACCGTCTGTGTGATATGAATGACTAGCTTGTGGAAACTGTCCATGCGATCGGAGCTAAGTTCTGCAAGACCCGCCACAGAATAACACCAAAAAATTCCGGTCACACTCTTAATCTCATGGCTGTTAGACGGGAAATGAAGCTGCAGTCTTCAACAAATTTGACAGCATACAGGCAACTGAACAGACAGATCTAATAATCAACTCAAATACATGCGGCGGGACTTGCTCAACTTCAATATAGCTCGTATTGAAGAAGCAATCGAGCGGAACCAGTAACCAAAGTGTTTGCCAGAGGTCTATCTACCAGAAAGAGCAAATTGTCAAATCTGAAGACCGAGTGTGACAGCATCGTTTCCGGGACACCTAAGATTTTGAGTGAGATTAAGAGGTTCTATGGGCAGCTGTACGCATCATCGTTGGAACCACACGCAAGTGTGAATAACGCTCCAAGAGAACGTCTTATCCGACACTATTTCGATAATATACCGGACGTCAGTTGGAGCGAAATTAGAATGGCTCTCCAGCACCTTAAAAGTGGCAAGGCAAGGATTGAATTACAGTAGAGCTTCTGAAAATGGGTGGAACACCGGTATGGTAAGTCCTTCAGAAGCTTTTCAATTTCGTCCTCCATGGTGGCAATACTTCGGAGGCGTGGAGCAGAAGTGCGGTGGTGTTGTTCCTCAAGAAAGGTGACAACGCTCTCTTGAAGAACTACAGACCGATTTTCCTTCTCATCCGCGTCTACGTGCTGTTTTCAAGAGTCATTTCAAATTCTCTCGCACGCAGTCTCGACAACTTCCAGCCTCCCGAATAAGCTGTTTTCCGAAAAGGATTCAGTACTATAGACCACATACATATCCTGCAGAAGTTTGTACAGAATACCAAGGAGTACAATCTGCTACTTTACCTGGCGTATGTGGACTATAAGAAAGCCTTTGATTTCTTCGAAATTTGGGCGCTGCTACAGTCCTTTCAGCGGTGCCAAATTGACTATCGGTATATCGAAGTGTTGTGTGTGTGTGTGTGTGTGTGTGTGTGTGTGTGTGTGTGTGTGTGTGTGTGTGTGTGTGTGTGTGTGTGTAAACGTAAATAGCGAGTACATCACTCACCTTCGATTTGTTTATCTTTGTAAGAATGTCATACCATATGACAAATGAAGCTACAAATTCGTTATTTCCTTTTTTATAGAATGGCATTCCCTGACTAACTGAAAATCTATAGCATTTTCTGCTAAATCCTTAAGAGCATCACATATATCGCTTAGTTGGTATTTAAGGTATCTTATAATGATTGAAAGTCACTCAACACGAGAAACGTCAAGAGTACAATCAAGAATAACCACTTCATCTGACTTACCATTAATTGTATGAGCTCATTTTGAATACTTTTCCCATATACTGGTCATTAATCGTCTTATCTTTTACTTGTTTTAGGTGAAGTCTTAGCACGGGATCAAATCGTGCTATTAAATTTACAAAATATATAAAGTTGCCCCTTATCTCACTCGAATCTGAGTCAATGTTAACTTCTCTCTATACTATATTCTATCTATACTGTGTGAACTTCTCTCTATAACCTCTGAAGGCCAAATTGTAAGATGCTAAAAGTTTTACAATTGCGAGCAATCGTTCTAAAATATCTCTCCAACGCTAACTTTCTTGTTCAATTTGTGACTAGACCAAGAAGTCAATAGTGGAACAGCTTTTTAAACCATTCTCTAAATTAATCCATTTCAGCATACAATCTTTTTGCTGTCGACTAGATTCATGAGACCTCAGGTAATCACCCAAGTGTTTCCAATTACACACTCCTTCACTTGATCCAATCTTTGTATTTTGTAGCTCGAATATTCGACACGGAAAGCAGTAAACGGCATCCTTTGTTTGTGAACAAATCATCCATCGCCTGTCAAGCTTTTCACCGTTAACTAACATTTTATTATAATGATATTCGTTGAATCGCCGTCCATTATCTATTAAGGGAAATAAATCAACTTTAACCCGGATCGGACCTTTTAATACAATCTCAGTTCGATCTACGTCAGTAATTGTTATGAACCACAAAACGGGGTCATTTTGAGGATTCAGATTTTCCAATCCAGCAGTCATGGATGTAGACATAGACTCGGGCTAAAATTCATGTTCTTGACTGGATAGCGTTGACGGCGGCACCGGTGACCTAAGAGTCAATGATGTAGTTAATCCATCCCCGCTGTTTCAACTTAATTACACCCATGATAATGTGGAAGGCATGTTTTCAGCTGGATCAGGGTTAGGGTCACTTTCAGTCAATGAGTGTTTTGTAGAGGTTTCTTAATCATTACTTTTTATATATTTATATAAAGATCCACGTAGATTTTCTTTTCTTGCTTTTTTTTGATAGCTCGTTTCCTTTTTGAACTATCTGAGTCAAATTTTCTACGGGCATCACGATCACGTGAACTCATTTCATAAATATTGTGTTGTTTCGCACAATCAGAAATAATTTTTATCACACAGATTTTTACACTTTTTCAGCTTACTCAATACTTTAAATACTGTAAGAACGTAATATTCAATAAAATTGAAAGATATGTACGGTACGGTTTGGGTTAAGCGACAGTAGCCTAATGGCAGGGCGCGGACCACGAACTCAAAAAGGTCGTGGTTTCGAATCCGCCATTCGACTACTGTCGTGAATCACTCGTAACACAAGCAATTTAAGCTTACCACGAGTGGTTAAGGGGAATATTAGTAATATTTATAGCATTGTTAATATTCTTTAAAAAAACAGTAACGATTTTGTAACTCAAAAGCAAGCAAAATAATTCCAAGGTGACAAGAGTTGACGAACGAAATGGAACACGAGGTTCTCCGAGTGATGAGCAGAGAGGAGCAGAACATTATTTCCCGACACCCGAGCTGACCCGATTGCTATGCGATAAAAAAACCGATCTTCAAGTGCTTCAAGGTGCGATATTCAAATACTACATACTATGTAATGAATTTTTCAATTATGTTTTGAATGAAATAATTAGTTAACTAACTTTATTTTAATTTAATGTTATAACCTTAATAAGTAATTAAGGATCAAAATTAGAAGTTTTAATACATACATAAACACTCACGCCTGTCACCCAGAGGGGTAGGCAGAGACTACAGACTTCCATTTAGCACGATCCTGACATACCTTTCTCGCCTCTTCCACATCCATATACCTACGCATACATGCTCGTCGGTTAAGGGTACTCTTAATTTGGCCCATTTTTAGTATATCGCCAATTTGGTCGACAAACTTCCGCCTAGGACGTCCCATTCCGACTCTTCCATTCACTTCTGCAACATATATTTGCTTTGTCAGTCTTTCCGCATTCATTCTTTCTACGTGATCAAACCACCGAAGCATTCCTTTCTTAATACTGGTCACCGCATCATCTTGCAAACCACACTCTTCTTTTATCACACAGTTTCTCACCCTGTCACTCAGATTCAGCCCTAACATACTCCTTAGCGACCTCATTTCTACTGTATTTATTCTACTCTCGTGCTTCTTCTGCCACACCCAACTTTCACTACCATACGTTAAAGTAGGGACTAATACAGCATTGTGAATTGCCATACGTGCCTTTTTTGACACATTCTGACTTTTCACAATAGAGTGTAGAGACCCATTTACTTTATTTCCTGCATTCACTCGTCGTTCAATATCCTTATCATATCTCCCATCCCTGCTGAATACACATCCCAAATATACGAACTCATCCACTTGCTCAATTAACTCTCCTATTCTTATTTCACATACCGTTTTGCTTTCTTCTCTTTCAAAAACCATCACTTTCATCTTACTTGCGTTCACTTTCATTCCCCTTTCTTTTAATGACCTGTTCATTAATGTAACCATCATTTGCAACTCGGCCACCGACGGCGCAAGTATGACTTGATCATCGGCGTACAAAAGGCATTTGATGGTTTACTCACCCATTCTCAACCCGCATTCTTCAACTTTCAAATTTCCCAAACAGCTGTCCATAAATGGGTTGAACAGCCACGGGGAAGCTACACAGCCCTGTCTGACACCTTTATGGATACCAAACCAGTCCGAGTAGACCCCGTTGATTCTTACACAAGCACTCGAGTCCCTATACAGAGACTTTAATGCTTGTATCAAACCAGCGCTTAACCTAAATGCGTTCAGCGTTTGCCATAACACATCCCTGTCCACTCTGTCATAAGCCTTTTCCAAGTGCATGAACGCACAAAAAACTTTTTGGTTTTTTGCCAAAAACTTCTCCGCGATCACGCGCATGGAAAAGACTCGATCTGTACACCCCATTCCTTTTCTAAATTCCGCTTGCACGTCCCAAATTTTTTCATCAGTTTCTTTCATAACTCTTTCAGTTAGTACCTTAGCATACAGTTTTCCCACAATGCTAAGAAGGCTGATACCTCGGTAGTTTTTACAGTCCTGCTGTGACCCTTTTCCCTTATATATTGGGACTATCACGGCTTTGCACCAGTCTCCCGGTACCCACTTTAGTTCCCAACATAAATTAAACAAGATGTACAGCAGGCCTGCCACCACGTCTTCTCCAGCCCTTAGCATTTCGAGTGAAACTCTATCATATCCGGCTGCCTTACCTACTTTCATGTTTTTCATTGCTTTAATTATTTCATCTTTACTTATCTCCCTATCTCTTTCATCTTTTTTCGGAATTTCTATTTCATTTAGTTCTCACTTCTCACTCATAAATACGCTTTCAAAATATTCCTTCTATCTCTTTGGACTCAACACTTCATCATTCAGGATACAGGCATTCTCGTCTCGTATCGCATTCAATCTAGGCTGTTTTGAAAGTTCCCTGGTATTTCTTACGAGTTACCAGGACATTTTAATATTTGCCTGGAAGTTATCCGATATTCTTATATCATTCTTATCCGTTCTTTCTTGCTTTTTCCTTTCAACTAATTCTTTTACTCTCTTATTTAAACGTTTAAACTCTGCCTTTTTTCTTTCATTCTCATCATTCTTACCGCCAGAATTACCAGCTTTGGTCGCTAGTAAATCTAGCCATGCTCTCTTCTTTGCTTCAACTTCTATACGTACCTCATCACCTCACCATAACGTATAAGTTTTAAATAAAAAAATACTTAAAAATGTCTATATTTTTTAAAATTTGCTTGGGCTATTGCGCTAGGCCGCTGCAAGAACGAGGCCCCGGCGATTGGACCGTTCGTGATCCCCTAAGGCAGCCGCTGTCAGGTATATAGACAGGCAGCGCTAGTTCGTGTCTATTTCCAGTACAATACCGGTGAGATTTTTTTAGAAAAAGTAATTACTGAAAAAGTAATTTGCGGCAAATCCCATAGTTTTATTAGATATTCGCAATGCGGCTTCACAAGAGTATTATATTATATTAGTTTTTTGATTGTTGGAAACATGTTGCTATTTTTCTTAAAATTCCCATTAAGTGCATTAATGAATCATCACTTTTCTAATATTTGTGTAGAGGATACGAGTTGCTTAAAGCATAGCGTTATGAATGTATAGATCACATTCAAAATTAACACAAATTTTCTTAGAATACATATTCAGATAGCCGGTAATGATGGTGTAAGATTATCCAACACCCCATATTGCCCCCAGATTCCATAAAAGCCGACAGAGGGAAACTGAAACAAGAGATTGGCAACAGTATCTTCTTGATAAAAATTTAAAATTACAAAAGCTGCAGTTGCCCAGCCGCCTGCTTAACTTGGCAACTATACCAAAATCAATCCTATGTAACCGTAACCAGTCTGTAACCGATAAATGGATGAATTTTAATGTACTTCTAAATATTATTAAGGAACCATTTTCCAACGTGGCTGCGAATAATTATTTAGACTGTAACGGTCTATAACTTAGGCCTACCCCATAGATTGCCTTATAAGATAATTGCCATAGTTGCAACGCTTGAGTTGGTTTGTGCTGCTTACCGCAGTTTTTCTTAGTTGTTTTTGGGATTACCCTGCAGCCCATCTTATGATTTTTTTCTTTCTGTCGCCTCTTGTGACACCCACCGGACAATATAGGGTAGTGAATATTCTTACACAGCTACTACACGGTCAGTATTTTGTTATTGTAAATACAATAACAAAATACTGACCGTGTAGTAGCTGTGTAAGAAGTTGACTGCCTCGTTGGTCTAGTGGTCCTGGGTTCGAATCCCGGGTCGGGACAAAAAATCAATTATTGAGTTTTTCTGTCAAGAAATTCTCAGTAGCTGTCCGAAGTCAGGAAGTTGGCGGTGTCTCCCCCCCGTGCCTTGGAAAGCACGTAAAGCCGTTGGTCCTGCGCCTGATCTCTCTCCGGTCGTGTCGGTTTACCGTCCCATCGGATTATGAGAGTGAGGGAATAGAGAGTGCACCTGTGCTTGCGCATGCACTTGTGCACTATAATCCTGTGCTGCGCCGATGGCTAGCCTCCGTTGAGGGAGGTCGCCGTGGCCAAAATTCGGTCTGGAGGACATTATTGTTATTATTGTAAATACAGCTAAATCATATTATCGCCTCTCACTGCAGCTACTCTGTTAAACTTAACTGGCTACTTAATATTTTTATATACATCCTTTATGAATGATTTATTCAGGTTTTAGTAACGCAGGATATCTACATTATCTAGGTGGCGTTGATATTCCTAATTTACACCGACAAGAAGGTGGTAAATCAGCACTTAAAATTGCAATTAACAGTTTCTTTGGTGTCGGCGGGGATCGAATTCCAAACTGCTTGAGTACTATGAAATTTACTTTTTTTATATAGCATTGGGTGACAAACAAACAAACAGTCCACCTGAAGGTAAGTGGATCCTGCAGTCCGTAGACATCTGAGGACTAAGATAGAATGCCTCGATTCCAGTAAAAACGGTCTCCGGTTCTCTACACTCACCATACGAAACACAGTAGCATTACGCTGGTATTCCGTGAGAGCGTGGTCCTGCCCGGTCGAGCCGACCCATTCGTGCTACAACTATAATATAGCTGTAGCGTGGCTATACCACGTAAGACACTTGAGCTACCACGTTTTGTATGTATAAAATGAATAATTTATTAGAATTAAATTAAATTTGCAATTTTAAAATACCTCAATCATTGCTATAAATGAAGTAAATTAATGGAGCTAGTTTCTCAATATTGAAGTGTTGGATACGTTCTTAATTCTTAAAATATTAAATATTCAACAGGTATATTTTATAAAAATAATTTCCTAGCCTTGCAACTCGATATCAGACGTGCGCTGGGCTCATTAAATCCGGCTATTTGTTTAGGACAGCATTTCAAACACCCACCACTCCAGGTATAAGCTATTATGGATTTTACGGTTTAAAATATTAAGAGAGTTATTTAGCCCGCATTTATAATAACAAACAAATATTGATATTTTAAGGCTCTTTCTTTGTTTACTATCCTTAGGAACTTCTTACTTTTTAATTATAAAATTAATTACTTCATAAATAACAACATCGAATGAAACTATTTATACGGATTTTATTGCATTAAATTAACTTGTTTTTAATTCCCGACGATTCGGGTACTTAACAGCACCCATGGTCACTGTAGGGTGTGGGAGGTGGGGGTGGACTGAGATGTTTGACGTTGCAATGTCATAGCCCGGCTATTTTCAGTTTTTTGAATATTAATTTTTGGTCCGATCCACGCAGATCCAGCTTACAGTATCTTGAAGTCTTGCAGTGGTGGTATGCTTGGGTTTGGATTTGATTTTGTTAATTATAGGATACCCAGCAGATGGCAGAACTCATACATCTTCTTTATTGCAGATAGAATGATTTTTGATTTCACTAGCCTCGTGTGGTTTATCAAATCTGATGTAATAGTGAGGATAATCTTGAAAATTTTCATAGACTGCAAACTTCCCGGAGCGTCGGTGCTTCACGTCAGCTATATGTTCTTTCACGCGGGGATTAATAGATCCTTTTGTTTGTCCTATGTTAGAGAGACCACATTTAAAATCTAGCTTGTACCTACACTCCTGCATCTTGTAGAGGAATATTACACTTGATGGATAATAAAAACTGACTTATCTGCTTCGGCAGCTTGTAGTTTGTTTTAATGGAAGCTTGCTTCAAGATGAAGCTAACCTTGTCTGTGACTCCTCTGACTTACGGTAGTACAGCAGGCACACGATCGACTGTGGCTGGCGTCACTCGTTCACTGTGATGTAGGCGCGGGAGCCGTAGCTTGTTGTCCTGCAACACTTGCTTGACGTGCTGAAGCTCGGTGGCCAGATGTTTTCTGTCACAGATCCCTTGTGCTCTCTGAAAGAAATATTTACCCCCGGTAGTTAAGACGAATTTAAAGCGTTGAATAACTTATGGAACTTCTTTCGCTCCCGCGCACCGCTTCCCTCTCTCTTCGGCTCCAATGCCAAGCCATGCCAAGTTTCATCAAAATCCATCTAGTAGTTTCAGAGCCTACTAGCTTGCCTTGACTGTATTCAAAGGAACGGATAGACAGAAAGAACGAAGTAAACACCAATATAACTTTAAAAAAATGCAGTTGATTTGGTCTAGGTACGGTTTTATTATATATAGTTATATAGTATATAAGATAGAAGATAGAAGAAGTCTAAAAACGATATTTAAAACGAAGAAGCTAATAGACATCTGTACTAACCAGAACACCGGACAAGGTAGGATTTATTTCTCTTTTTATTTATTTTTGCATGGCTAAGCACAAAGCGCGTAGGTATGTTCTACTAGCGCCTAAAAATCAAGAATCCAACGTTTTGTCGCATGAAATTGTATATAACAATCATAATAATAATGTCCTCCAGACCGAATTTCGGCCGCGGCGGCCAGCCTCAACGGAGGCTAGCCATCAGTGCAGAACAGGATTATAGTGCCCAAGCGTATGCGCAAGCACAGGTGCACTCTCTATTCCCTCACTCTCATAACCCGATGGAACGGTAAACCGACACGACGGGAGAGAGATCGAGCGCAGGACCAACGGTTTTACGTGCTTTCCGAGGCAGTGAGACACCGCCAACTTGCTGACTCCGGACAGCTACTGAGAATTTCTCGACAGAAAAACTCAAAATTTGATTTCTCTCCCGACCCGGGATTTGAACCCAGGACAACTTATACAACAACTTATAAATGATATAAAAAGCACATTGTTAGAAAGAAAAATGATTGTTGAACTTTTTTTTAAATCTTAATTGCTATTTTACTTTAAAAAATAGTTTTTACAACTTCTGACAAGGGGATACCTGCGGAGTTTCTTTTACTGTTTCTTCTTTGGTTTAGAAAACACTTTTGTTTTATTTTCTGACGCTAATATGGCGTATGGCGCCTCTTAATGAGTTTTAATTCTATTTAATGTCTTGTAAAGAATTTTAAGCTAAAACAAAACGGTTAAATTGTTGATTATAATTTTGAGAATTACGAGGTCGGTAAGGCAAAATTGTGAAAAAACCTACATATCTGAAAAAAAAAATTGAATCCCAACAGCTACCTACTACTTTAATTAATTTCTAAGAAAAATGAAATGTATATTTGATTTTATATAAAATCAACATTGCAACTGTGGAAGATGACTGCAAATTTGTAATAAAATAGAAGCAGGGCAAATAATTAAGGAGTGCGAGAGCGGTCGGCCGCGTAAGTAGACGTACTTAAAGGAACCAGCTGTTGCGACGGCAGTGAGCGCAAGTTTGGGCGCATATTTATAGAGTTCATGTTTTGTATCATATTTTGACGAATATATGACGTAAATACTATATCATAATAACAATACAATGCAATAATATAATCGTTATTATTTGATAGAAAACTTGCAAGATTTCGCTAGTGAAATAACAAAAAACTTGTGTTACTGTTAAAAAACTAAGACACAAAAATATTCAAAAGCATTGTGAAATATCATAAATTTGCCTGGATTAGAAGTATGAGAAATAAATATTTTAAAAACGTACTAGAATTTAGAAGCTTTGATTTTATTTTATGATGAAACTGTGATTTTTACTAAATAAGTTTTAACTTAATCAAGTCTTTAAAGTATTTAGAAAAATATGCTTTAAAATATATTTATAATGTAATGAGTATTATTTACCATCAACCCAAAACTACCGATTTACCATTAACAAGTAATAAATTTACAGCGTGTACGCTTTAGTATTAAAATTCTTTGAGACGATCGTGTAATCAGCTCGGTGTAAATCCCAAGATGGCAGGCTTTCATTAAAATCTTTCGTTTCCCTGTTATATGAACGTACCCTCTGAATACCAATGCACGTAGGATTGCACAACTTTATATTAATTTACTTGAGAAGTTTAGGATTGCTCTTACTGATTTATTGTTATTCATTAAGGATGATACATTTACAAGTTATAATTATAAAATAAATGTATTTGTGCACAAATATTATTACTAATTGAATGAAACTTTATTCGAGGATATTTTCAGTTCATTTTTGCAAATGCACGAGTGTGTGTAGTTTGGAACGTTGCCTGAAATGCGCAAAGTTGCTTTCGGGATCCGTTCATAGTGTAGATAGAATGCTTCTAATTAGACACTACTAATTAAAGTAGAAATTGGTAAATTTAATTAGCGAAAATAGTATCATTGGGTTGTTCTTTTTTGACGTTGAATCACGAGGTTATATCGTGAGAAGCAACGGGTACCCAATTAAAAGCTACAGAGTCTATAACGTAGTGAAAAGTCCGCATACCTATGTATATATACGTTGCCCGGATGTGTAAAGTATGTAGGGTATCCTTGGTAAGGGTTGTGTGATAAACACAAAAAATATTTGGTTTAAATTTCAAATCTTGATTTATATTTTTCTTAAAGTAATAAATTAATGTTTAATAAAAATTTTCGACAGCCTTGTATTAAACGTTATCACATTACCAGGCGGTCCCATAATGAACTGGCCTGATATAGTTCAACGCGACCTGTCGCTACACGTTGTGTTGCATTAAATAGTACGTTTATCGTGCACTTAATATAAGAAACATGCATCGACATGAAATGCTTGGTCTTAGTTTAACAGGCATTTGAATAACGAGAGTCGCGTATTTTTTCAAAATGTCGAAAACTGAGTATCGAAGTGTCATAAAGTTTCTGTTTAAAGAAGGTTTATCCCCTGCCCAAATAAAAGAACGATTGGATGGCGTATATAAGGAGTCTGCCTCCTCCTATAGCACAGTGAAAAATTGGGTGAAAGAGTTTCGCCTCAGGAGAGAAACCGTCGAAGACTTTGGCCACGACGGTCGACCTGTGGAAGTGCTCACTCCCGAAACGATTGCTCTTATCGAAGAGGAGGTTCTGAGTGACCGCCGTTTGAAGATTAGAGAAATTGCAGCAAGGTTTGGGCTCTCTAAGAATACCGTTCATCGCGCGATCCATGAACATCTTCACTTGAAAAAAGTGAGTGCAAGGTGGGTACCGAAACTTCTTTCAGCGGTACAGAGACAGGAAAGAGTGCGCTGCGCTTCGGAGTTTTTGGATCTTTGTGGCGAAAATCCAAAGACTGTGATCGAGCGGCTAGTGACGGGTGATGAAACTATGATCTTGTATTATGATCCACAAAGCAAGCGCGAGTCAATGGCATGGCACGTTATAAGGGTGAAAAGCCCCCTAGAAAAGCAAAGGTGCAACAATCGACTAAAAAACTGATGTGCACAATATTTTGGGATTTTCAAGGCATTTTGATGGTGGATTTTAAAGAACGTAATACAGTCGTGAACGGCGAATATTATGCTTCTTTAATATATAAATTACGAGACAAGATAAAGGAAAAACGAAGAGGCAAGCTGTCTAAAGGTGTCCTGTTGCTCCATGACAACGCACCTGTTCATACCGCTGGTGTTTCGAAGGATGCAGTTCGTCAATGCGGGTTCACAGAAGTTAAACATCCACCTTACAGTCCAGACATGGCCCCGTCCGACTATTATTTATTTTCAAATTTAAAGCGGGACTTAAGAGGAAGAAAATTTTCAAGCGAGGAAGAGTTGCAGGTGGCCGCCTTCAGTCATTTTGAGGATAAAAAATCTGATTATTTTTATAAAGGTTTAGAGATGTTGATTCACAGATGTCAGAAGTGTGTTAGTATTCATGGTGATTATATTGAAAAATAAAATTGGTTTCGTTTCATTTCCTTCATTGGTTCATAGTTAGGCCAATTCATTATGGGACCGCCTACGTATATACACTATCTTTGTTTTGCAGAATAGTAACAAATATATTAACTTTGTTTTGCAGTATATATACAAAAATAAAGTGAGTAAGGTACAAGTAAGGTACGTGAGGGCAATGTAGTCATCCGGTTATTATGGTCACTTTCTTATAACTCGAAAACTACAGCCTTTTTTGCACAGATGGCTTGCAGATGCGTTGTCACCCGTGAGGACTAAGATGGAATGCCTCGTTTCCAGTAAAAAGGGTCTCCGGTCTCTACACTCACCATACCAAAACACAGCAGCGTTAAGCTACTATTTCACGTTGGTATTCTGTGAGAGCGTGGTCCTTCCCCGGTCGAGCCGACACATTCGTGCTACAACTATACTACTAATATAATTGCAGCATGGCTCTACCACGTATAAAAATTGTGATACGATAGCTCTTCGTCGGTCAATCAAAATTATAAGAAAGGGTCAAAATAGCGATGCTTTGTTTGCCATGTTGACAGTTGACGTTATAGCAAATGTTTTAGTCGAATTTATTATAGTGTAGTATAGTTAGTTTTTAATTAGATTTTTGAAGTGTTCCTAATTATTGCCAAAACTTGCTTGCTATTTTCTTCTTAATATATTAGTTTTCGTATTAGTACGAAATTATGTTTTTGTCTCTATCTTTCTCCTATTTTTGGTTCTATAGGGTGACAAAGCATATTACACTCACAATATATATACAATTGTTTTATTAATTTTTTATATAATCTGTAAATACTAGGAACAAGCACAAGCTATTATGACGAGGTTACCGCTTCGCTACACTTACCATACGAAACACAGCAGCATTAAGCTGCTATTTTACGCTGGTATTCGTTACGGTAGAGCGGTTGGCTCGTGGAACAACCGTAGTTGTAGCGTTGCTCTACCACGTATAAATCTGACTCAGTGGTGGTTCCAGTGCTGCAATTATAGCTGGTATTAAAATTTCCGGGTATTCTATGTCTAGTTTCAACCAACTGTTATTATTAATAATGTGTCAAAGAGATTACTTGCCAGGAAAATATCAATTAAGAAACAGATTGGCCGTATCTGATAACAAATTTTATGCTTAGCCTTTAATTTTATATAAAATATGTTCATAAAATATATAAATGAGACGCAGGAAATAGAAATAATAGTTTTCACTTTATATTTTGTGAGCGGGATCAGGCAACGGGTAGCCGTCCGGCAGCCCGTCGCACGCGCCCTGTGATCGGAGCTACATGTGCCGTGAAAATATACACTATTAGGTATATCAGTTCAGAGTAACTTATTACTAACGAGCATCTCTTTTTTCATAAAATTCATTTTCTCCCAAATTACGAGCAGATTATAATGCGTTCCATATCGATGTTCATGTTCGCAGTGTATGGAATGTAACAAAGGTTTATTGTTACAATGTTTGGTATGGATAAAAATTAAAAGTTTTATTTTTTCAATTCAATTATTGTTTTAAGTTATTACAAGTATCTTCAATACTCTGAAATATGGGATAATTTTGCATATTACATGAAATATGGCTAATTTACGCTATGACGGATATGCTCTTCAGTAATAAGTTATCATTAATAATCCATTATATCGTCACGACTGTACACGTGCACGGCCAAGTAGTACTAGTGGCTCTACGTTTACCGAGGCTCTCGCGGCGGGTGCGATGTTCGGACGTGACGGAGCCCGCTACGTGTACTCACGACGGGATCATGGCGCTGGATTGCGATTAACGCATCGGACGCCCTTAATGAAAAACATTACAATGCATGGTGAGTGTATCGGCGAGACAGCTCGATACACGTTTATTTTCTATAAATGATCGCCTCTCTCATCCTACTCTTACGCAATGTGGTAAGAAGAGTAAGAGTATGGGGAGAGGTACGTATTGTTTACATAATATTTAGTATGCTTTTAACTTTATATGTATTACTTAGCAATGGTAGTTAGGAGCTAAGTACTTGCTGTAAATTTCACAGTACACGAACACCCGAATTCACTTTACTTAATTTCAAGTGCTGATTGAGGTGGTAAATCAACTTAAAAAATTCAGCTTGGCACGGCGGTGGTGGGAAAACTCGTGAGGCATGTACGATCTGCATGCGGCCTGAGAAATAAAAAAAAATATTTTGAAGATATTTTGTGAAGTCCGTCCACCAACCCTCTCAACTTAATTTTTTGATATGGTATTGCCTCTTCGCTCTTAGCAAACAATAAAGTATACCTATAAAACTAGTTATTTATAAGTAATATTAACACAAGCAAGGTTAACAGTTTAAAAAAGTCCGACTACGTAAAAATACCAATAATACCCATTATACGATTATATGAGAACTTTACCACAGCTTAATTATAAGTTTTGAAAAATTTAAGCGAGAATGGTCGCTGACTAATTTTAAATCATTATAGATCCTAAATGGTCCTTCAAAATGAAAAATGGCCTAGGGAAATCTAAAAATTATGATTTTCGAAGACCTAATTGAAATAGTTTGTTGACTTTCTTTTTTTTCATTTAAGCAATATGGCGTCTGGTTGTCGCCATATTGGATTTTAATTACTATCTTGTCTTTAGCGATATTCACAAAATTAAGACAAATCGATTGAGGTATGAATTATCAAAATCCACCAAGGCCCACGCGTTTAGTCTCTAGACCTCCCAAAAAGGAACAAACATACATAAATACATATATAGCACGGGTGATAAACACATAAATCTTCGCGGTGGGGTAAAATGAGTAGGTTAACTTTGGTATCTAAAAACTGAAATTATAATTAGATCTTGACAGCCCTACGTAGGCTGCTCATTGCATTCATTTTTAATTCGATCCAGTTCAAGTTTGTCACAAAGGACGTGCACGAACTTGCGGCGAACACGCATACCTACTTATATACAATTTTAAAATTTATATTATTACATCCTTATGGCTCAGAAGTATTAAATCATTATTTATCTAATTTCAAGGATTAAATCATTTAAATAACATCTTTGATTCGTTTTGCGATTTGCTTGATAGTCTACTCAGGGCGCTGTCCTAGTACGAAATATTTGCCGTATTCACCATATTTAATGGATGAATGGATGTAAGATCTGACTAAAACATATATAAAAATCTTTTTATTTAGACTATAAGGGTAATAAGAGTTTTGTAGGTACTAATTGCAATTTTTATCATTTCATTTATAGATAAAAAAATAATACATACTAAATGTTTTTAAAGATTAGAAATTAAACTTAGAAACATCCTTAATTTTATGATTTTTGATAGATGTTGCTATTATCTATTTAAATAGTATTTAGTTATTATAAAATTAATTTGTATCTACTAAAATGAAACAGCAAAAACCATAAAATGTACATTAGAATTTTCAAATCAATTATGAATTTAATTAAACAACTAAATGTAAGTTATATATATTATTTAATTTATTAGTAACTGGAGGCATATGTAACTGGAGGATAAAATACACTGTTAACCTTATAATTTAATTACATAAGCATTGTCTGCCAATTATTGTAATATTATGTCCGATCCGATTTTCGATCACGGCGCAGCAACAACGTACGAATACTATCGAAAACTTTATTCATCGTAAGAGTTAATGCAGACAAACAAATGATATATTAGTTTTAGAATTCCGATAAATGACAGCACAAACATCCCGTTTATTCCAGGTATAAAATATCCAAAAGCTTATGAGGTAGTTTTTTTAAAAAACGTTAAACATTTAACTAACTAAAAAAACTTTAAAAGTTAACTAAGATTTTCTCTTGTATTGTAGGGGCAGTTTACAAACATAAATTGCACAAGGACAAACATCCAGACCCGGAACAATTATTTGTAGGCCATACAAATACTTGTTCCGTGCGGGATTCAAACCCTCGACCCCCAGCGCAGCCACTCTGCGCCACGGAGTCTTATAATATAAGACACTCCTCAGATACATTTATATAATTTATATGCAAATCTATAAAATATTAGAGATGCAACATAAATTAATAATATAACGATATTAAATTTATAAAAATATTTGAAATGTATCCGAAATGAACACTGAATTTCTTCAGACATTATTCCCTGGAGAGTAAGGTTTCCAATCGGCGCCGACAGGTCAGTTGCGAGTCAATGAAAAGCGGTAAAGAGGTGCCGCGGCGCTGATTAAAGCCTGGAGCAATCGCCTCGGAAAGTATTTATAGGTACACCTGTTCGTTAGCGCTGCGGGTCCCGGCCAACTCCTTGATTAGGCGCCGTCGGGCGTTGCTACTCTTGCAACAAATAAAAGTATTTTACTCTTTACGGCCAACTGAAGAAATCACCTTGAGAATGGGATTGAACATGTTGGACCGTTTTATACTTCGGGTATTACTTATTATGTTCATATGAAATAAATATATACTTCAAGATACGATAGAAACCATAGTGTGAAAGAAACTTTTTTTTTTCCAGTAGCATTGTAGACAAAGGTGGGGAAACTATCACTTTTATGGATTCGGATTTTAATACGAGTATGAACTTATGAGTCATCGGAATATATTAAGAGAATTATATTTTTAACAAAGCGAATCAGCTACATACCGGAAATAAAATAATGTTTCATAATTTTCCACAGACAAATTTTTTAGTTTGTTATTTAAAAAGACTTAGCAATTAGTTTTTTTTAATTAAAAAATAAATCTTAGCAAGTGCGTAAGTGCAACCATCAAACGATTAGGTTATGCTACTGGCCTTGAATAAGAAAACCAAAAAAGGTGTGTGTTAGAAGTTTCTTTAGTATCTAGCTTTTAATTTACACACACACACATATATATATATATATATATATATATATATATATATGTTGGTAGAATATAACATATATATATATATATATATATATATATATATATATATATATATATATATGTTATATTCTACCAATATTAACATCAAGTTCAAAACGACACCAGTTAAATGAAGGAGTTGCGTATGCCTAGGGTTGGAAAAAAACCAGTCTTTTTTAATTTTATAAAATAATCAGTTTAAAATGTTTTAACCTAGTATTTTTTTGTTTTTCTGTAACATTTTGTCATTAGTTTAAAATCAATTAGACCTAATCCATTTAATTCTAGAATATTTTTAAATTCGCCTTACTTAGTAAAACATTTACAAAAACTAATCAATCGATATACATTTTTTTGCGTATCTCCATATTTAAATTAAAGGAATGCCCACCCACTAATTCAGTGAATTATACGACGACGTTCGACACAGGGTCATTCCCAACGGAACCTTACCGGCGGGAAATCGGCGAGAAAGAGGTAATCCTGGCTCCTGAATCAACTCATTATTGTAGAAACTTTACACCCGATTTTAATGTGCATACCAAATTTCAAGCCATTAATAACCGTTATAAAATTTTATAAAAAAGTATCAATCCACGCTACAATATCTTGCCATTGTTAAGTTTACGTAATCAAGTTTCAAGATCAGCTAATGATAATGAGTTTCACCGCAAAGATAATCACACAGACCGAGGCGATAGCATCATGTCAAAATTGTGAATATTTGAATCCAACAAGAGAGTATCAGTAACAGTCATCATTGTCATTAATTAGTATCAATCAAGTCATCATTATGGTTCGTTTATCGTTTTTGTACCCAATCTCCCAAAGTGCGTACCTTAATTAAATGAGATACAAGTAACTGTTAAAGAATTCTTAGGAGAGGTGACGATTTCGACTGCAGCATTAGGTCATCATTACGTTACGTTTTTTTTTTAAATTAACGGGCATAGTACCAAATTTATAGACGATATGAGCAACAATCAAGGAATTTCCTCAAAATGTATCTCACTTTTTTAAATAAGAATTTGTTATCCAATCAAAACGTTAATACCAAACTTTAAGACATTTGCAGGAACCGGTAATAATTCCAGCTGCAACACAATTTATGATTTCAGTTCTATTTACCATTAGATTCTTAGAATAATATAAATAAAAGGTCTTCTCAGCATTCTATCAATCTTTCCTTCTAAAAAATTCTCTAAAACTTTGAAAACAACTGAAAACAACTTCAAAAGAAATCTCCGTAACATTAAACTTACTGGTACTTGCGGAATGTCGCAAAGATTGTCGTGAGCAGTTGATTTTGCATGTGAATGGGTTGGTATTCGATGCACGCGTATTGCGTGCACGTCGCCCGCCCTTCGCTCCATCGCGATCCCGGTCACGGAACCCCTTAATAACATCACGTTTGATGCGCCTCTATTATTATATTTTCATCTTCAGCCGGTCCCACGACTGGGAGTTGAGGCGCGTAGCTAATGTACGTAGACTACGCAGATCTTTGATTTTTTCCTCTCACGTTTAAAATTCAAATTCGTGAGTTTTTTTTTATTTATTTTAATTAGTTTTTGTTTTTAGTTCGTTTGGCTACGTTATTTATATGTATTAAGATAATAGATAATGATTTCTTTTATTTACGCGAACACTACACTTTGATTAAAACTACTTTTATGGTTTTATCGCGTTTAATTTTAATTTTAATTATTTTAATTTTTAATTCCCGACGTTTCGGGTGCTTTCCAGCACCCATAGTCCCCCGGACCATGGAGTCTCCCGTGACCATGGGTGCTGGAAAGCACCCGAAACGTCGGGAATTAAAAATAAAAATAATCAAAATTAAAATTAAACACTATAAAATCCGTAAAAGTAGTTATAATCGAGATAATAGATTTTATTTCCTGTCGTGTTCTATTTATTTACAAAGATAATTTTTCTTCTTTAGTGTGGAAAAGATAAAACAGATATTGTATAATAAATTTAGTTAATAGTATGTTACTTACTTTAAAATTCGAAGAATAGATTAAGCTCAAGGAAAGCGAAGGTAAAGCGATATTCAGGAGGATGCAAATAATTGTCCCGTGGTAGCTCAGATGGTTAACGCTCGCTCTAAATATCACAGAACGCGAGTAACCTGGGTTAGATCCTCGCCGGCACCAATGAAATTGTTAATTGCAATTTTAAGTGCTGATTTACCACGTGCTCGGCGGTGAAGCAAAACATCGTGAGGAAACCTGCACGTCTGAGGAATAAGAAAAAGATATATTTCGAATACATGTGAAGTTCGCCAACACGCATTGGGGCACGGCGAACACTTCCTTGCCCTAAAACCCTCTCAGAAATGAGGGGAGGTCTTTGCCCAGCAGTGGGACGTATATAGGCTGTAACTTTTAACTTTAACTAAGTAATTGTCAATTATATAAACATTTCATAGTAACTCAACTGGGAAGACTTTTCAGTATGAACACAGCACACAATTTGGGTACAGCTAACATAAGGGAGGCTGCTCACGTACCTCAAGAAGACGCTTACCTGAAACTTTTCTACCCTTAGCACATTAACCAACCCATGCCGACTTTAACCGACTCCTCGGAACTTCACAAATTCTCCGCGTATCAATTTGGTGTCTTTCTTGTGTGCGTACTGCTCGTTACGTATTTTATTTTCCATAATTTTATCATAAGTTAATTTTGATCCTGTGTACTTTACAAGTAACAACATAGTAGCATGTTGTTATTGTTTAAATACGTAGTTACAAAATACTATAATACAAATACTGTCCAAGTAATTTTATATTTTAAAATAAAATGTTATTAACAGTTTTCAGTCATTGTGCTTACGAATAACATTGGCTAATTAGGCACGTGTTTGTTCAAATTTTAATAATACATAATTATACTTGAATAGAGAGGGTTTTGGAAAAAGCTATTAAATTTATCTATGTATTTAACCGGCTTACTTTGTTAAAAATAAAGTATGTATTGTTTACTCGGACCACGCTTAGCAAAAAATATGGGCAGAGAAGGAAAATTGTGAAAGAAGTGATAGGTGGTTAGTCCATCTCCTACGCATAGAGAAAAATGATTCTAATATATCAATGTATCTAGGTTATATTTCATTTAAAAACATGTAGGACTTTATCCGAAATTAAAAAAAGTAACAAAATAAACGTTTTATGATTATCGCATAAACCATAAGAGATGAAAAAAAATTCCAAAAAAATATTTCTGGTTTGCAAATTTACACGAACAAGTCCCTACACTTTCTTTCTTCTTGGTTTTCTTCTATCTTTTTAAAGTTTTAATGCTAAATCAATTTTAAACATTTTTTTACTTCAATACCATTTTACGTCAAAACGATGAGTGGTTTTACGTGAAATTAATAGATCTTCCTTTAGTAGTAGAGATAGCGTCAATATGTAACGGAAAAGGATCAGAGCAGGACTGTAACTACCGTGATTTCAGCCTTCTTAGCATTGTGGGATAACTATATACTAAGGTTTTAATTGAAAGAGTTATGAAAGAAACTGATGGAAACTTTTTGTACGTGCAAGCGGGATTTAGAATGGGGTGTACAGATAAAGTCTTTTCCTTGCGCATGATCACAGAGAAGTTTTTGGGCAAACCAAAAAGATTGTTGTGCTTTCATGGACTCGGAAAAGGCTTATGACGGAGTCGACAGGCATGTGTTATGGCAAACACTGAACTCATTTGGGTTGAGCGCTGGGTTGACACAGACATTAAAGTCTCTTTATAGGGACCCTAGTGCTTGTATTAGGATCAACGGGGTCTACTCGGATTGGTTTGGTATCCATAAAGGCGTCAGACAGGGCTATGTGGCTTCCTCGTGGCTGTTCAACCAATTTATGGACCGTTGTTTGTAAAATTTGAAAGCTGAAGAATGTGGGTTAAGAATGGGTTAAATGTTAAATATTTTTGTACGCCGATGATCAAGTTATATTTGCATCATCGGCGGCCGAGTTGAACAGTAGAACGACGAGTGAACGCAGGAGAGTATATAGGGCTCTACACCCTATGGTGCAGTCAAAATGTGTCAAAAGAGGCATGTATGAAAATTCACAATGCTGTGTTAGTCCCTAGTTTAACGTATGGTAATGAAAGTTGGGTGTGGCAGAAGAAGAACGAGAGTAGAATAAACGCAGTAGAAATGCAGTCGTTAAGGAGTACGTTGGGGTTGAATTTGACTGACGGGATGAGAAATTGTGTGATAAGAGAAGAGTGTGGTTTGCAAGATGATGTTGTGATCAGAATTAAGAAAGGAATGCTTCTATGGCTTGGTTATGTAGAAACAATGAATGAGCAAAGAGTGACAAAGAATATTTATGCTGCAGAAGTGAACGGCAGAGTCGGAAAGGTACGTCCTAGGCGAAAGTTCATCGACGAAATTGGCGATATACTGAAATTAGCCAAATTAAGAATACCTTTAACCAACAACCATGTATTCGTAGATATATAGATGTGGAGGAGTAGTCTCTGCCTACCCTCTGGGTGACAGGCGTGAGTGTTTATGCATTATGTGTATTTATTTTCCCATATTGCATATAGTTTTCGAGATAATAGGAACGAACTATTTGCCGAAAGGTCGGGAATGAAAATACATTAATTGAAGTTGAATTAACTTTCAAATAAATTTCTCTGTACGATACGTGCACCACCTTTTGTAAGTTAAATGTACTAGGCCTGTACCTTTCGCGCAAGTGCAAGTAATAGGTAGACAAAGTTTTACCGCAAACTGATGAACGGTATGGCAGCGCATTAAATACGAACAAACGAATATTATTTTTCATATATTTGATTTATATTAAAAATTTAAATTTGATTGTTTAGTTAAAAAATCCTATAGTCGTCTTTTTGGGAATTCGTTAGTATTGGACTATTCCTAAACAATGAAAGAATACTAGTAAGTAGTTCCAAATTGAGCACATCTTGGTGGCAAATACTCACACGTTTTTATAAGTGGTCGAGCCACGCTGCAGCTATTATGATTGTAGCATAAATGGGTTGTCTCGACCGGGGAAGGACCAGGCTCTTACAGAATAGCAGCGTAAAATAGCAGCTTAATGCTGCTGTGTTTCGTATGGTGAGTGTAGAGAACCGGAGACCCGTTTTACTGGAATCGAGGCATTCCATCTTAGTCCTCAAGGGTGACAACGCATCTGCATTTTGATTCTTAATCGAGGTTAAATATGGATGTTTATGGGCTACACCATCCACTTACCATCAGGTGGACTGTGTTCTCGTTTGTCACCCTTGTCCTTTAAAAAACACACTATAGTAACGAATGATATGGGCATTTAATAACGTTGCTGATGTTTTATTTTAACTATCATGAAACAGTTATCACTGTCTGATATAGAACCTTTAAAACGCTTATACACTCGTTACGTTGCGTACTCGGTATAATATATTCAAACATTTATAGGAATTTAAACATGCTATAAATGTTTTTTTACGTTCCAGAAATAAAATATGGCGATTTTATTTTGAAACACGATGAGTTTCAAAGTGGAGACAGAATGTAAAATATCGGTGTGTCGAGTGCGGTCCTCGGCACGTGAAGCTCGGAGGAGCAGGCAGCGAGTTCGTTACGCGCGCTCCGTTGATCCCGCGAGTGACACCAACGAGCCTCTCCACAGCCAAATCTCACCCGCCAAAGTATATTAAATAAAAAAAACACCTTTTCAACTCTCTCTCAACAACTTTCGAGTGGAAAAAATAACGTCATAAAATTGAAAGTAGTTTCAGAGGTAAAAAAATTATACGAAATAATATAGCTGTCCGACGATTTTTCAATTCATTTTTGTTAACGTTTACCAAACAGAAGTCAAACATAAAGTAACGTATTTTACATATTTTTAACTTTCCGCTTTGAAATATTAATGATTTTCAAAAGTAGGAAGTTATAGATCCCGGTCCGATTTTGAGAATGCGAGTTTTCATCAGATCTCCACGTTTTGAGCTTCTAGGAAGCTGTTCCGACGATTCCCGGCTAGACGACCAGCCATATGTGTGCGCGTGCATGTGTGCGTAAGTGCGTGCGCGAGCGCGCGTGTGCGTGTGTGTGTGTGTGTGTGTGCGTGTGTGCGTGTGCGTGCGTGCGTTCGTGCGTGTGTGCGTGCGTGCATGCGTGCGTGTGCGATATCTTTTGAACTGATCAACCGATCGAGATGGGCAACATGGCGTTCGAAAGTGTTCATTGAGACTTCGATTTGATTAGATTTTCAAGTCAATCGTTTGAGTCAGCTTGAAGATTTTCAAAAAATAGAAAACAAAAAACTAAAATTAAATAGTTTTAATTTAATTATAATAAGTTGCAAGTTCCAGAGATGACCCGCAGGGTCAAGCGTATTTTTTGGGATGTTACGGACGCTTTTATTTGAAGGACCAATCATGTTGGCCAACGATCATCATCACATCTCTCTGTGCACTTATTTATTATTTATAGTAGTCAATGGAATTTAGTAATGAATACTGCACGAACTTCTTGAGATAATGTCAGTAACATTTTTTAGTTAGTGTGTAATTGCTATATGAAGTAGGTAGGGGGATCTTCATCATAGGGTGAGAATTTTTTGGCCAATTGAAGAGTACCCTGTAAGCGTAGATAAATTATGGATGCAAAAAAGCAAGAGAGGTTTGTCTGAGTCATGCTAAATGGAAGTCTATGATCTCGGCCTACACGCCTATTGACAGAGATTTTTTCATCATTTAAGCCTTTCATTTTGAATTTAGTTTGGCTGGAGCAAAACTAAAGTGGAAATTGTTAATCTTTATATAAACATCCGTCAGTGAGATTGTTAGGGTCGACCTACACGTACCACAACCACACCACATCGCAGCAACACAATGTGGTCACGTGTAAATAGTGTCGCTGCAGCTTTTTGCAGTTGTGTTGTGGTTTTTGAGACAAAATGTCAATGTGGTTGCAAATTCACTAGTAGTTACGATGTGGTTACGTCGTACGCAGACACAGTTCTACTCCGGCTCTCATAGAGGAAACACGCCTATTGTCATGGAATCGGAACAGGAATCATTGTTGTTGCTATCCTTGTTATAGGTTTTATTAAGAAGAAGACGACGACGTCAGCGTGGTCGTCAAAATATAATTTATTGGGTAAATCCTTTATTGAAAAATATGGTTGTACTCTATATGTACGCTTAAAAATGTTTATGAATAAGGGGGAAAATGTTAAGATGCTCTGCAATTATTTAACAATGATGATAATTTAGTAAAACTTGCAAAAAACAATAAAAATTTTGGTTTTATAAATAATGCTAAAGGAATAAAATACTACTTTGTAATTTTTTTCTTACCTCTAATCACCAATGTACCTTCATTGCAAAAAAAAGCTAGCAAGCCTAGCCGTGGCGTCGACGCAATGTTATGTTTGCGTTGTGGCCGGCCGCTAGTTCGCAGCGTCGATGATGGTTGCGTGTTGTGGTCGGTATCACTCACGTAGTCGATAATGACGGCCAAATGTGGTACATGTAAATTGTATTATTCATTTCAAATTCAAGATGCGCCCGCCCACGTGTTGTGTTTGTGGTGTGATTGCGGTTGTGGTACGTGTGGGTCGACCCTTAGTAGTAGTGTAATGTTTGAACGACTTGAACCATTGAGGTCGTATTCGCACAATATATTTGTTTTGTCTTGAAATTGTTTACCGTTTCAGCTCTTCGCAAGTGCACTGCTGCACATAAGCCTCCCTAAGGAATGCCACAAAGCACGGCCCTCAGCCACCTGCATCCATCGACTTCCTGCATATCCTAACAGGCCGTCATTCTATCTTGTGGGAGCCGCCCTAGCATAGTCCTCTCCATAGTTCGGCAAGCGACCTTGAAACTCCTCATAGAGCCAGCAATAGTTCATAGCAATGTTAACATCCGATAAGTTTCGCTGTAGACAAGTTATAAACAAATTCTATGTTGAGAACTTGAGAGAGAACCAAATTGCTCATAGCATACAATAGAATATTTTTTTATTCAATAAAATTATAAAATGAGAACGTCGTCAATATAGCCGAAATCAATTAAATACGCGTTATTAAGGATAACTCAAAATCTACCGGTCAGATCTTGATCAAATTTATATGGGACATAACGAGTAGCACTAGTTTTCAAATAAAAACAACGTAAAAAAACAGTCGAATTGAGAACCTCCTCCTTCTTCGAAGTCGGTTGAAAAGATGGTGGTATAGCTATTAAATCAGCATTATTAACACACACGCTTACACACACACACACACACACACACACACACACACACACACACACACACACACATACACACACACACGTCGGTTTTTCGTTTATTTATTGTTTATCATACACCTAATTACCTTACCTATACCTACATTATAGATTGGTTTGTAGTTGGGGGCTAGTAATCATACAGATAATCATAGTATAAGACACCAGTCTCTCACAAATTGATTGCAGCACATTAATATTAAGTTGTATATTGTTTTAGAATTTAGAATAAAATTTGTAAGGGAAAATAATAAACTTTATTTTTATTATTATTTATTGTTACTCCATCTCGCATCATAATATGTACATGATTTGAAAGTTTTTTTTTTATTGAGGCTCGTCATTATTCATCATCATTAGAGCCCCTTACAAATCCATATCTGAACATAATCCTTTTTCAGATAATGCAAAAAAAAAACTGCACATCCACCGACTTCCTGCATCTCTTACAGTACAGAAGATCGATGAATACAACCTGCCACTTTGTCTTGCGTGTGTGGATCTTTTGATTCCGTCAAATTTTGTGCGGTTTTACGGTGCCTTTACTGGTACCAAGTTAACTGTCGCTATACCGAGGTGCTGAAGTGTTTGTACAGTAGTGTTACGACGGCTATTCGAGTACATAACCGAAGCTTAAAATCTATACAAATGAAGTAAGATAATGAAAGTAAGACAGGGTGAAGTTATGTCCCCAAAACACTTCACCGCTGCATTGTAAGACGTTGTTAAGCTGATCTGGACTGGAAAGGATACGATATTAAATAATATTTCGACAATTTAGTTCATATGGCAGAATCGCTCGAGGACCTCAGCATTGTGTTCCATGACCTTAATAATATCTATCTTTCAGCGGATAGGTATTAAAATGAACAAGAATAAAACAAATGATATGTGTGACGTCCATGTTAAGCCTAAGCCGGAAGTGGATGGGAGCACTACGCTCGCAGTTGTTGTTGTTCAAGTAGGTAAGTCCAACCTCGACCCAAACGTCAATTCAGTTTCAATTTGGCAGTTTCAGTTTTGCTTAAAATCGTGAAAAACTTATTTTTTGAACTTTAATCTATTTTTTCCATACAGGGAAAAGATGGGGAACTTTCAAATTTTATTTTTAATTATATTTTAAACAATCTTACTGATTTACAGCTTGATAGGAATTTAGGTAGCTTTACTCTTATTTTTTTTTGTCTAATTTGACCGGACTGTAGGTTTTTCCTAATGAATACTAGTTACAGGACACTCTCCTTAGCCACCTGTTTTCGAACCTTACTAGGTAGTCACTTCATCAAGTGGGTGGCCGCCTTACACTTCAATTCCAAGGAAAACGGTAATATTTATGAGACTCAATTGTTCTCTTTCTAAAATCACTTTAACATATAACTTTCATTATAGTAGCAGAAGTTTTATCTTAATTTATTTTCGATCGTTTTTGTTTTTGTTTATCCAATATAATTAGTTGATCAATACATAAAGTACGAAATAAAACACTTAATTTTTTATCTATGTTTGAGCCCTCTACAAGATTATCTACATCAGAAAGCGTATTCAGGAAAATAAATAATTTTTTACATCATGATAATAAGAATGCCAGTTATAATGACTTCTTAGGGTAGTTTTAATAGAGATTTCGCGACCGTGATAATAACGATAATTTATACACTGTCAAACTTAGTAATAGCTAGAAATTTTTGAGATATTTACTATCTTTATTACTATACTTAATTTCATTGTCGCTTGTTTGCTTTACTGTCCAACCAACCAAAATCTGTAACAAATTATAGCCCTATATTATTTTAGTATCTTTGCCATATCGTGGCTTTTCGTTTATGATGTATAGATTCAAGTTATATTAATATCGTTTAGATCTAATGAATACCTTCGGATATGGTGATAATAGATTAATTAATAAGTAATAAATAAAAAAAAATCTTTGTATAGTACAGAGTAATGTTTAATTAGAATTGATAGATACGCTAAGTTCGTTGGAATTACTAGTAGATCACCAATCACCGATACTGTCTACACAAGAATGCGACCGACGGCGATGGCTGGATAAGATCGACATTGATATTTAGCCTTACGTCCCGTCACGTCAAATAATTTTTATTTTCAACAAAAATGCCCGGAAATTGGATATAAGGATCTCCGCGCTTGAATCCGGCTACGTGACGTTTGTCGAACACGTCATTACACTATGTGGTAATTTCCGTTCAGCGCTTGCGGAAAATTACTTTAGCTGGCATTAAATTTCCGATGGCGTTGAAATAAAAATATTAATAGTAAATTGGATAATTCAAATACTAATAAAATGAAAAAAAAAAACAATTTTGTCTAAATTCAATCCAACGAAGTTATCAGGTTGGCAGCGCTGTCGTATGAATTTTATCTACACCAAGCCACTTGCTCAACGTGGTATGTATTTATGTATGTACATTTTGAAAAGGCCTTTACACGTAAGAATAACCTAATCCAGCTTGACCACTTGTAAACTTAATAAGACTGAAAAGTACTTTACGATAATCACTGATTTATTTGCCTATTTGATTGTCCTCTCATCATCTCAGTCAGCTCAATTATTTTAGTATTACAGTATAGCAGTTATTTATATAGTAGTCATTTATATAGTATAGAAGTTATTTCAGTATTACAGACAGACACATCAATTTCATTCATATGTATGGATGTATATATAACAGACTATTAGGCTTAGGATCTGAACTCTAATTAAAGTGAAAATACTCACATCAACAATGATAAAGAATTAATTCGCTTTTAGGTCCTTTAGGTCCTGCATGATACTATAACAGTTTTGCGGTATAACTATCTCATTTACGCCAGATGTAAAATACTCAGAACAATGAGAACAAGCAGCGTCAAAGGTGCGAGACGACGGGTATCGTCAATGTGATCGTCAATATGCCAAGATGACAACGCGAGAAGCCATTTCCAGCGGTAACTCTTATGACTTCATGAAGAAGATACTGTGTGTGATTCCATTGTTTCGTCGGTCTTTTGGCATTATCGTTACACTGGGCCTTGAAAGAAAGCTTCAGAGACAACGGATTATGTTCAATGTATATATTGTTGCGTGAATAAGTCAACGCCATACACTAGCGCCATCTAGTGTCAGGAACGAGAGCGAGGGGAGCTTTGCAGAAAATGACATCACAAATCTTTCGACCGACAGCGCCATCCGAAGTACTAAGTTTCTAGAAAATCTACACTCGAACAATCGTCGCTTTGCGCGCATTTACTTGAATATTCCGGATGCTTCATTGCTAATTTGTATATATAGGCGCTGCAAGATGCGATCGGGGCAGTATTGGATTTGGGCGAGACAAGCGAAGCTTCGGAGCGGAATTAAGTGAATTAGTGTGTTTAATTATTAGTGTTTTAAGTTTTAATTTGTGTAAAGTAAATTAAATTGTTAATTTAGGTAATTTTATCGGCAATTTTTATTGTCACGAACCTCAAGCTCGTAACAATTAGTGTCAGAAGTGGGATAAGATCATACCGATTTTACCTAAGGAGGAAACGGAGGGTGTCCGTACCCGAAGTCAACGCCAGCAGGAGACGGACCAACGAAGATTTGGTGGTGCAACGCCGCAGACGTCGGAGGGCCAGCCACCGGCTGCAGGCCCGTCGATAGCTCCTACATCTGCAGCACCTGACTTAGGTGCTCTGATGGTGATGCTGCAGGAGCAGGCTCGCCGACGGGAGGAGCAGGCTCGCCGACAGGAGGAGCAGGCCCGTCAGTAGAAAGAGCAGCTGCAGAGCGGACAAGAGGAACAGGCCCGCCGGCAGGAGGAACAGGCCCGCCGGCAGGAGGAACAGGCCTGTCGTTTAGAAGAGCAACTACAACGCGATAAGGAAGAGCAGATGCTCCTCATGAAGGACCTTCACGCTATCTTCGGAAAAGAGATACGGGAGGTGAAGGATAAGGTTGCTCAACATGACAAACGCCTGTCGGAGGCCGAAACCCGAATCGACCAAGTAAACAATCGGGTTGATAACGTAATGGCATACGTGAAGAAAACGCTGGACGACCTCAAACTTGGGGATGGATCAACAGCTCCCGTAGTAGCTACAACACCTTCGCTACGTGGATTCAAAGTGCCGCCGTTTGACGGTACCTCTTCCTGGTCAGCCTACAAGATCCAGTTCGAGGCTGTTATGAAGGCGAACGGCTGGAATAAAAGTCAGGCCATGACTGCTCTCACACTAAGCCTGCGCGACCAGGCCTTAACAGTTCTGGAAGCTCTCGGTGAGGAAGTGACTTATGAGCAACTCCTTGAGGCATTGGAGGCGAGATATGGCGACGCTCACCTGGAACACGTCTTTCGTGCGCAGCTTAAAGATCGCGTGCAGCGCATCAACGAAAACCTGCAGCAGTGGGCTCTAGAAGTGGAGAAGCTGGTGCGAAAAGCATACCGGTCTGTACCTGCGCTCATTGAAGGGAACCTGGTGCAGACATTCATCGACGGCATCCGCGACCTGGAAGTCAGAGCTGCTGTGAGGCTCGGGCACCATGAGACGCTTAAGGACGCCTTGGCCCATGCACTGGAAGTAGAAGCCGTGCGGCAGGATCATCGTTCCCATCGCGTCAGGGAGGTTGCAGCAGCTACAGTTTGCGACCGCAACAAGGGATACAGCCCAAGGTGCTATGGCTGTGGGGAAAAGGGCCATCTTCGATCCAGCTCCCTAAGCGAACCCTAGAAAGGGAAGGTGAACGATCTCAGGAGGGTAGTGCGGCTAACAGCACCGCCCAGCAGCAGCAGGGAAACGAGTAAAAGCCAGAACTGCGGGGCGGGTGCTGACTGATGTTAAAAGAGCCCCAAGGATCTCGATCTCACAAACCCATGATGGGAACAGTCTAATAATCAAGGGCGAGGTCAACGGAATGCCGTGTAAACTGACTATGGACACTGGAGCCTCTCGTACGGTTGTTAGTTCCCAACTTATAAGTCAGTTCCTTGGGGACTCCGCATACAACCGAGAACGCATTAATTTGGTAACAGCCACCGGTCAGAGTATACCCGTCTGTGGAGAGAAGGAGATGGAGTTGAAGCTAGGCAACGTGATCTACCTGCATAATATCATCGTGGCTGATATAATGGACGACTGCATCCTAGGCCTAGACTTTATGAGGAATAATTGTTGTGAGATCGACGTTAAGCAAGCTGTTTTGAAATGTGGACAGGGGGAACTTTTATGGAAGGTGCGTTACCAGGGAACGTGTACAGCATTAAGAAGATTGTTCTTCCGCCGAGATCGGAAATGATTGTTCCGGTTAGTCTTCCTCGAAACGCTGGGCAAGCTCACCGTTGTGTACTTGTGGAAAGGGTAAACAATGACTTTCGATGGATAGTAGCTCGAACCTTGGTCAGGACCACTGACATCTCAGGAGTACGTGTGCTGAACCTTTGCGACCGGGAACAGATTATAGAAAAAGGCACACAGATTGGTGGATATATCGAGTGGGACCCCCAGCAAGGATGCAGAAACGAGAGTGACCACACTTTTGGAAGACTGTCGCAGTGTTCTCTCCCCGAACGAATTGGTCAAGGCGAAGAAGTTGTTACTCAAGTGCGCCGATGTATTCTCATCAAACGATGTTGACATAGGAAAGACTGGCTTAGTTCAACACAAAATAAACACAGGAGAAGAATTGTCTATCCGTCAGCGGCCAAGAAGATTGCCGGTAGCACGTGAAAAGGAAGTGGAAACCATGATTGAAGGAATGGTGAAGGATGGTGTTATTGAACCTTCTTCTAGTCCATGGTGTTCACCAGTGGTGCTGGTGAAGAAGAAGGATGGCAGCATGCGGTTTTTTGTTGACTACAGTAAAGTTGAGTTGAGTTGAGTAAAGTGGTTTAGCACGCTGGATCTAAAAAGTGGCTACTGGCAAGTTGAAATTGACCCTAAGGACAAGGAGAAACTGCGTTCTCGACGGGAAAGGGTCTGTGGCAATTTAAAGTAATGCCGTTTGGGTTGTGCAATGCTCCAGCAACGTTTGAAAGGCTGATGGAGCTTGTACTTACTGGGCTAATTGGCGATGCCTGTCTGGTCTACTTGGATGACATCATCATCGTGGGCCGTACGTTTGAGGAACACCTTCAGAACCTGGAACGCGTGCTCATGAAGATTCAGAGTGCCAACCTCAAGTTGAGTCCGAAGAAATGTTCACTATTCAAACGACAAGTTAACTTTTTAGGGTATGTAGTGTCGGAAGAAGATATCCGTACGGATCCGGAGAAAATCGCCGCTGTCAAGGGTTGGCCGGTTCCAAAAGACAAGACGCAGGCTAGAGCATTTTTGGGTTTGTGCTCCTATTACCGGCGATTTGTTAAGAACTTTGCAGATATAGCCCAACCTCTGCACAAGCTAACCGAGGAGAAGCGACATTTCTGCTGGGATGAAACTTAAAGTTCTTCAGAAGCTCTTCAATTCCGTCCTTCATGGTGGCACTACTCCGAAAGCGTGGAGTGGAAGTGCGGTGGTCTTGTTCTTAAAAAAGACGAAAATGCTTTCTAGCAGAAGTACAGACTGATTTTCCTTCTGAGCTGCGTCTGTGTGCTGTTTTAGAGAGTCTTTGCAAATCGTCTCACACGCAAACTCGATGACTTCCAGCCTCCCGGAAAAGCTGGTTTTCGAAAAGGCTTTCAGTTCCATTTGTAGACCAGATATATACCCTGCGATAGATTGTACAGAAGACCGAAAAGCACAATCTGCCACTTTGCCTTGCGTATGTGGACAATGAGAAAGCTTTTGATGCCGTCGAAATTTGGGCTGTTCTGTCCCAGTCACAGTTACAGTTCTGTTACAGTCCATTCAGCGGTGCCAAGTTGACTATCAGTATATTGAAGTGCTAAAGTGTTTGTACAGTAGGGCTGCGATAGCTATCCGTGTACAGAATCAGAGTACGGAACCTATCCAACTGCAGAGAGGTGTAAGAAAGGGTGACCAAGGCGCAGAGAGCGCTATTGAGAATAGCGTTCCACCTAACAACCATCGCAGAGACGCAATCAGAACGCAACAAGCATCAATACGACTATCGTCGGGCTCACACCATCCCAAGGTCCCCCATACATCCTAGCAGACATCACCACCCGCATACCTCCATTGACCAGAACCAGAAAAATGCGTCGAATCAGGCGCAGCACGCCCGCAGATCCATCATAAGACGCAATGCTGCAAGAAGCAGTAAAGCATCAATGCAACTATCATATGGTTGGCGCCCCCTCACAACACACCTACATGATCCCTATCGACTTTGGTAACAACAATGAACAAAACTCGACGTATCATAGCGCTAATGCACTAAGACATGAAGTTGAGTATGCCTGTTACACTTAAAAGTGCTACCAAACACTCTCATCCCAATCCGAAAGATAGACGACGCATCGCTATGCGCTACGACGCCGCCCCCAAATGGTATGGGTGTGCGATGTCCACGGGAAAGCCGTATTGCTACAACAAACCCGCTTACCACCGGCACTAAGATAATAATTGTATACCTCCATCGACCAGAACCGCAAGAATGCGTCGAATCAGGCGCAGCACACCCGCAGATCCATCACAAGACGCAATACCGCAAGTAGCAGTAAGCATCAATGCAACTATCATACGGGTGGCGCACCATCACAACACACCTACATGATCCCTATCGACTTTGGTAACAAAGTTTGTATTGTTGTTAACTAAAAATATCACCAACGTATCACAGTAGCATGCTACTAAGACGCCAATGAACGAAACTCCACTAAACGTATCATAGCGCTAATGCACTAAGACATGAAGCTCAGTATGCTGGTTACACTTAAAAGTGCTACCAAACACACTCATCATCCCAATCCGAAGGATAAACGACGCATCGCTATGCGCTACGACGTCACCCACAAACGGTATGGGTGTGCGATGTCCACGGGAAAGCCGTATTGCTACAAAAAACCCGCTTACCACCGGCACTAAGATGATATGTCTAGGACACATCGGTTAGCGAGCCCAAGTTTACCTCGGACCAAATGCTCGTGAAGCAGCATACACGCCACCATAATAATCTTTTTTCAAGTCCCTAATAAGGACTAGTCATTTTGTAACAGTACTAAGAGCAGTCGGTCACCCGACCATCCCATATAATGCTTATGCATCAATGAGACCTTCTATAACAATGCTTTTGTATCATAGACATTACTTTCATAAGTCATTCATATATAGGACTCGAACCCACGACCCTACTATTGTAATGCAAATTCATCATAGAAACCTTCTATAGTATTGCTTTTCTATCATAGATCTTACTTTCATAAGTCATTAATATATAGGACTTCAACCTACGACCCCACTATTGTAATGCAAATTCATCATAGAGACCTTCTATAGTATTGCTTTTGTATCATTGTTTACCATAAGTCCCTAATATAGGACTAGTCATTGTGCTACAGTACTTCAAGCGGTCGGGCTCCCGACCACCCCATATATATGTACAACTGCAGGTATGTATCTCCGGCAGCTCCTCCATACAAGACATCTATACATGAACACCTTCCATAACTTAAGGAAAATTTTCTTTTATACATGAACTCCTTCCACAGCTTAACAATTTTTAACAAATTTTCTAATTATCTTATAAACGTTATTTATCTTTATTTTTATAATATTTTCGACTTGTATTTAAGTTTTTATAGTAAATTTATTTATTATGGAAGACAATATTTTTGCTCTTAATTTACTATGTTATTGGTCTAATGTCGGAAATGTATTTATATTAACTTTATGCTTATTAATGTAATTTTATTTCTTAATATATATTTTTAAGACTATTTTTGATGCCCCCTTTATATAGAATTTAATTATTAATAATAATATTGGGCCGTCACAATTGGAAGATGTTTCCAAGCGGATGGCGAATCAATCACTCACCTTCGATTTGCCGACAATATAGTTCTTACGAGTATAGCAGAATCGCTGGAGGATCTAAGCACTATGCTCAATGACCTCAATAGAGTGTCTCACAACAGATAGGTCTGTAAATGAACATGGACAAAACAAAGATCATGTGTCACACCTATGTCGGTAGTTGTTCGGAGCACTAAACTCGAAGTTGTTGACGAATACGTTTACCTGGGACAAATATTTCTTTGATCGGGAGGTCAATCGACGGATTCGACTAGGCCGGTCAGCGTTCGAGAAATTACGACATACCTTCTCGTCAGGTATACCTCAAGACCTGAAAATTAGGTAATAAAATAAATAAAATAGTAGAATAGTTCTTCTTAAGAAATAGTGTTATAATTTTTGACAGCTCCGGTGGCGCAGAGACTTAACAATGAGTTACGGCGCTGAGGGCCGCAGGTTTGAATCCCGTGCGGAACAAGTACCTATTTGTATGGTCTACAAGTAGTTGTTCCGGGTCTGGATATTTGTCCTCGTGCAATTTATGTACGTAAACTTCCTCAACGATACAGGAGAAAACCATAGTGGATAACATTTTCTATAAAGAAAAATAGTAGAATAGTATTGGTTATAGGTTGTACGCAGATGATATTTGTGTGATCGTCGTTCATCGTTTTGGAAACATCTTTTTTATTAAAATAATCTCACAATTAAGAGAATATTATGTTTTACATATTTAAGATGTTAATAAATAGTTAATATGTACATAGCTAATAACTTTTTTTTACCTCTTTCATTACTCTCAACAAAATAATTACATCTACCATAGTACGATTGTAAACAGAATAATTTCGAAACTACATTGATGCTCAAAATAGTATAAAATATCTGTTAGGTTTAAAAATGAAAGAAAACAAGTAGCAGTAACATAAAAAGCATTTTGTTTATTCATTAGTCGTCGACATAACTGAAGTAGACCGCGACCCGGGTCTGGCTGTTACATATAATGGCGCATTTTCTGCGCTTCATGTCGCCGAACATGTCACAATACACAGTGACGTGGGGAAATAGAGTTGCTTTATTAAATTCTGGTCCCTGACAATTTTCGGATACATTTATTTATACAAAAAGCCTTAATTGAAAACCGTTGTTTTTTTAAAATCAATCAAAAAAATTATAGGATAGGGTGACAAAGGAGCAAAAAGGGTCTCCGGTTCTCTACACTCACCATACGAAACACAGCAGCATCATGCTACTATTTCACGCTGGTATTCTGTGAGAGCGTGGTGCTTCCCCGGTCGAGCCGATCCATTCGAGCTACAACTATACTATTAATATAACTGCAGCATGGCTCTACCACGTACAATTAAAAAAAATCTCAATACTGTTTTGGCAGAAAGGTTTTATTTTTTAAATTAAGTGTGTGTATCGAATTAGCAAAGCAGTGCCAATATCGAGTCCGATCACCGACGTTTGTGTATTAATATTATTGAAACGGAACAGGTTTCCCAGATTACCATAATTTGCTTCGATGCATTTGGATAATGAGATCGTGTTTCGATCCGTTCCTCTGTTCGGCATTTAGATATCAGTCAGCACTGAAATTTAATCAATTGCGAAATATGTTATCACTACCACGTGTTTCTATCATATGAAGGGGCCATTCAAAGAATTTGCACCAATAACATTTTTGTTATGTGATTATGATGTGACGAATTACTAAAATGTCTACATTTCATCATCATCATCATCATTACAGCCCTTCACAAGTCCACTGCTGAACATAGGCCTCCCCCAAGTAACGCCACAAAGCACGGTCCTGAGCCACCTGCATCCATCGACTTCATGCATGTCTTACCAGGTCGTCACTCCATCTAGTGCGGGTACATTTAGAACTTATAAAAAATCTCTTTTACAATAATGTATAGTAAAAATATTGTAGAAGAAATGATAAGAAATAAAATTAAGTTACCAAACTAGTACCTTTAGGTAGGGTTCAATAAAACTCTCTCGGAATATATTATAATAATTTCAATTTGAGCGGGTCTCATAGTTGGCAGTGGGAAGTGAAGCGATGGCATCGTTGCGGGAACGGGTTATTATGATATTGAGGCGTCTCATATTGCTACGGAGATTTATTGGAGGAAAGCCGTAGCTTGCTACATTTCGTAACCGTAGCCTCACTATTAAGCCAAATGTCGTAGTTTGCTACAACATGGTGCGTACTTTCTAGAACCAATGCGAATAATAATAATTTGAAGCCATGTGTACCTAAGTTTTCTGTGATTATTTGTCGTTTAATATATTTGAGTAAAAATACCTTTACAGTTGTGTATGCTGTCACTAATTTCATTACTGATATGATTCATATACCATTACTAGCTATCCGCTTTGACTTCGCTCGGGGGATTTTTTTGATCTCGACAACATATGCATACAATAAACTTATAAACCTTCCTCTTAAATTATTCTGTCTCTTGATGAAAACCGCATCAAAAGCCGTTGCGCAGTTTAAAATATTTAAGCACACAGACGGCGGGAAGCGACTTTGTTTTATACTATGTAGAGAAGAGATTAATTCGTGTTTAGGAGTATTGTTTATGCATACTCACGGTTGCAACGTTTTGATACGTAATCAGTTCATCAAATGTCAATATTATAATAGTTATTATTCATGGAATAATGTTGCATAAACATAGCATGCTATTTGCACAAAAACAAATGATTATTCCTTGAATATTTATATATTAATACGTGAAGAGAAAACTTTGTATCCCATTTTAAGCATATTGCGCGCATATTGATGAGCGTGAGACTTGGCATAGTTAAAGTTTACAAGATGGAGAAGGAGCTCAGAAAACTTACTATGTGTTACAATTACAAGTACATTAAAATAAATTAAAACATTCATTTTAAGTTCATACTACAAGTGTCAAACACAAAAATCAGTCGTTTGTTGACGTTCATACCTACCGTCAATGTCAAACACATAAAAGTCTGTGGTCAAACGGTAATAAAACTAAAGTATATGATCACCACAAGAGAGCAAAAAATGTATTTGTATTCCAAGCGGTGTTTGTTCCTATTACTTACAAAGTGTATATCACTTTTTCAATGTAAACATTATGAGATGTCAGAGGTAATAAATTCATTTCTTTTGATTTTCCCTAAGACTTTAAATTTCACAAATCACAAATCTTTTTGAACTAAGAATAAATTAATCTTATAACAAACCTTTGTACACCAAATATAATTTATGTTTCATTCGCCTTATCTTTAAGCATAATTCTATAAGTATCTTAAAACCGATAAATGAAAGAAAGAAATGAATGTACTCATTAGTAAATTTAGATGATATTTATGCCGCTATTGAAGCTTCATTTAAGCTTTAATAAAACTGGAATTAACAAGGCTTAGTCCTCTATACCATGCGTACCACACCTAAACAACTTAAAATAAAGTTAAGTCTTGATATTGTTTCTCAGCGCAAAATGAAAATTCAAAAAAAAAAAAAAAACGTCGCCAATGCGGGAAACTCTGTACTAAAATTTATGTTTAAGTAAAACTATACGAACATCACTTTTACAGTTAGTGCATAAATTATCTAAATTGGAAACACGGGAGAGAGCCACATAGTGCTGGTGGTTTGAAAAAGTATCTGACACTGATTTATCAGTTGCGTACACTGTACAGTATAATGCGTACACGTACATCATATAATATTGTTAGACAAAAAGCTTTTCCTTCTTGTGGATACGTAATGTTGTAACAATATTTGGTAATAAACCGTTAAATTCTGTGCCTTTAGGTTGCATTCTATGCATATTTGCGCATAGCTATTTTATATACATCGGTACAATTTTGCGTCACAGACATGAGCTCGTCACCTTTGTCATTTTTGGAATTATGTGCAAGTTTTATCCAGTTTCCCCGCAAAAATAATGTTATACCACACATGCAGGCATTATCACGTCTTATAACATCATCACCATCGACACTTTTGACACTTCTTGGTGAGTGCAGAATCAATTAAAATTGTACGGAAATTTGTACCTAAATATTTTCTATATAGTTGCTATAAAACCGATTTTGTAATTCAAACCAGTCCTATAAAAAACAAAATACTGCTATCTTTATAACAAGCTAACAACTACATCGAAGACAATGATAGATCAAAATTTGTTGGTAATTTGTAGCTGTTAAAAAATCAACTCAGGCAGCCGGCAGCAAACTACTAATGTCCATGCAACCGTATCACGTGGTTTTTACAGGCGAGATGCTTAGATTTTGTTTCTGGTCAGGAATGACACGGATGTTTATAAAGCCAGCAACAAAATAAAAACAAAAAATGGGCTGGATCTGGCATCCAGTAGTTAACTACTAGTTCCAAAGGTGCACTTTGTCACATTGTAAGGTAAAGCCTATTTAGATCCAGCATTGGATTTTAAATAGAAACCACATTGGCGGAAATTAATGATATCAATTGTATTAAACTTTAATGATATTATTGTACAAAAGATTCAAACAAAGGCCATTATTGCTTACATGCTTCAGCTTCATGTTTAAAGTTTATGACAAAAGAAGAAATTAGGATCAAAATTTTTAAAGTATTATCTACATTACAAAAACATTGGTATACGGAATTCAGTTGGCAGGATCCACGACTGTATAATTTTAGTTAAAGTGCGATCTAGATTCTATGTAAACAACCTCGCTATTTGCTAAGCATATTATTCTCATGAACGTAAAAACCTAATGCGAAAACTTTACCAATAACACTTGAAACTATGGTTTTAAAATACCTACACTGCTGTATAAAACGGAAATTAATTAAAAGTTTTTATTATTTGCCGATACCGTTGTCTTTGCTCTTTGGTATCTTTCTATATTCAGTGAACCGAACATACGATGTTTATACAGAAAAGGTTTGGAATAAATGTTGGTAACTCTGAATTTATATTTTGTGCTTTAATTTTATTTTTAATTTAGATATTTGTGCTTTTTATAAGTAAGGAGCACATGACAAATAAAAGAAATATGAGTATTTTTCATTTCATCATCATCATCATTTCACTTATTTACTGCTAAACATAGGCCTCCCATCAAGCAATGCACATATGAAGTATTCTTCATTTAATTTAAAATAATAGTATTGAAAAGTCCATGAAAGTTATTTAATAAATAAATCTAATTTCGACATGAAATGTTGAGTCCACTATGTTAGTGAAACCCGGCTACAACTTCGCGTGTAAGTTGTGCAGATTCAATAAGCAAAATATAGCCATGCATGACGCAATATCGACTTCCCGAATAAAAGTTTAATTGCGAAACTTTTTTATAGTGCGCAGACGACGCGGCGGCTCGTATGGGCCTGATCCCAACTTTAAACGATGTAGACTGACATCTTTCGATTTTTGAATATAAACTAAAAAAATGTTCTGGAATATTTAATACACTACTAAATAATAATAATAATAATAATAATAATAGCATACTATTGTGTGCTAAGTTTTTAAATAGCTGTCCCAAGGTTTAGAATGAAAAAATTCGCCCGTTCTCATTCCATCGTGGCCATAACCCCCTAAGAGTGAAAAGCAAGTTGGACATAAGATTGCAAAATATTCCAAAGGTAGAGGATATTTGGTATATTTTGCAATTTTTCATAATGTTGTGTTTATAATAAACAAGCAGATTGGCGATAAATATCAGACTCCGTGTAAATTAGACTCAGAATTGGATAACTACTCTGGGTTGTTAAACTGCATTAAATTCGTTTGATGTCATAATATTATTGTCCCTTTAGCTTAATCGACTTACAACACCCACTAAATAGAATGATAATGAAATAACAAAAAAGCGTCTCAAATGGTAGACATTTCATCAACTTATATGGGCATAGTAATACTAACAAACAAGAAACAAGCTGTGCATTATTACTTCAATCGCTTTCATTCGGAAATCGTTGACTTCTCAAATTTACCTCGTGGTCACTCGAAGAAGGAGGTCACGAAAGATCACGAACAAAAGGCGATAGTAGAAGCGGATTTATCTTAAACTACGATTGGCCTAGCATTAGCTGGGTTAGAACAAAATTGGATCATTTACAGCAAATCGGTATCGGTAAATGAAAGAAGCTTGACAAATAAGTACCTCATAAGATGAGTGACGCACAGTAGAAGACCGAAACGTAGGCATAATTAGCAAAACTAAAGTTAGAAAATCTTCCTCATCCACCATATTATCCAGACCTTGTCCATGTTCTTAGACTCTTTTCGTAGTTTTGATAATTTTTTCATTGGCAATAATTTCAATTCGCAAGAAGCCTGTAAAGAGTTCATCGATTCTCGTGTAGCAGATATTTATAAAATAACATCATGTTGGTATAGGACTTTTAGGTCCAATTTTTATGTTCAACTCCTAACAAAAAGTATGTGCTAGCTATGTTATTTTCCTAGCATGTTGAGGTGACTAATGCGATATTTGGTTTGAGATTTTTTATACGATGGGCTAGCCTAGGGCTTCATATCACTTCTTTCACTATTTTCTATCTAAACACATATTTTTACCTTAACTTGTTTTGATGCTCTTGAGATTCTACCTACTACTTGGGGGATAACATGCGTGAGGCTTTATTCTCTAAATAATAAGTAAATATAAATTATACGTGGTAGAGCCTTGCTGCAGTTATATTAGTAGTATAGTTATAGCACGAATGGGTCGACTCGACCGGGGAAGGACTACGCTCTCACTATACTTTTACCTATACTTTTACCGGAAAAGAGGAATTCCATCTTAGTCATAACGGGTGACAACGCATCTACGTTTTGATTTGTAATCGATGATAGATGAAGATGTCAATGGGCCACAGCAATCACTTACCATCAGGTGGTCTGTGTGCTCGTTTGTCACCCTATCCTATAAAAAAAATGTGTAAAAAGATACTTCCTGAATACTTGGTACAACCCGCACGTTAAACACGCTACATAACCGTTACTGAAAAAATAAACATAATAACATAAACATAAACACTCACGCCTGTCACCCAGAGGGGTAGGCAGAGACTAAGGACTTCCATTTGGCACGATCCTGACATACCTCTTTCGCCTCCTTTACATCCATATATCTACGCATACATGCTCGTCGGTTAAGGGTACTTCTAACGTGGCCCATTTTCAAAATATCGCCAATTTGGCGAAAAAATTGAAAAAATATATCCTAAATGTTATTCCAGAATGAAGGCTCAATCCATTTTAAATTTTATCAAATTCCATCTAGTAGTTTTAGGCCTATTGTGTTCAATGGGACAGGCCGACAGACAAAAAATTAAAAATGTTTTTGGCTTCTATATAAATAACAAAGTGTAACAACGCAATAAAAATTTTCAAAAAAGATTTAGCGCATTCTCAAAACAAGGTTGTACAACCAGGGCGTGTTGCCAGTGATGACCTACGGATTTGAGACGTGGTACTTCACTGAAGGCCGTATAAGGAAGCTCAAGGTCACTCAGCGGGCTATAAAGAGGACTATGATCAGGGTTTCTATGCGTGATAGACTTAAAATGATGATACCTGCGGTAGAACCAGAGTTACCGATAAAGCCTAATATATTAGTAAGCTGAAGTGGCAATACGCCAGCCATATAGCTCGAAGAACCAACAACATATGGAGAAGAAAACTACTCGAGTGGCGGTCTTGAAGCGGTAAGTGAAGTTTAGGGCGGATCCTCACTGAATGGAATGACGTTCTGGTAAGACATGCAGGAAGTCGGTGGATGCAGGTGGCTTAGGACCATGCTTTGTGGCATTCCTTATAGGCCTATGTTCAAGCAATGGACTTTTGAAGGGCTGTAATGAATGAAAAACAATATATACCTACATAGCGTTTAATAAGTTTAGGTTCTTCATTAATTTTCTCAGCGCTAGTTCTAACTAGGTCTATAGTAGTAATGCTGGCAGCGTTAAAGAATCCACAATCCCATTTCGTCCCGTGTTTGTCGCAAGAGGCACTATGAGAAATGCTAGAAAAAACCTCTACGGTATGCCGCCTGACGAAAAATAATTCTTTTCGTTTCTTTATTTTTTACTTAATTTTATGATGAATCAGGCTTATCGCAATGAGAGAGACCTGAGGTGATAATGATCTAAATCGTTGTATCATAACTGTTATTAAGGTTGAATAGTATACAGACTAAATAGTGTTTTATTTTTATTTTTATTAAATATATACCCACGCCCAAGAAATTCTCCTTTAATAAAAGCATATTTTACGCTTATAAATGGCTAATAAGTAGTGACATACCCGTAACAATTTTTTGTAGGTCGTACATATACTTGTTTCACTCAGGAATTTACATGCAGCGTACCAAGCAAATTCTTAGCTAGTGCCCTATCGGCATTAAATAAACCATATTTGTTACCGAGTAAGTCGCTTCTTATAAGAAAAGTATTACAAATGTTACCGACTAGGATTACCTGAGAGATCGTGGATCAAGCAGGAGCATGCAATGAAATCTGCCCAGATTTATGTGTCGTGCGTTACCGGCGGCGAGCGAGCAGCTTTATCTTGTTTACGGCCACGCGTCCGGATGATGGCGTCGCCGCGTCTGCCGGACTAGAATGCTGTGAGGTATCCAGACGTCCGGATCTAGACTGGACAGTCTAGAGTTATCTTGTCCAAATATTGCTGATTTAAAAGTTTATAATGTGTTTTAAATTTTAAGTTTTATCAAGTTTACAAAATAATATAACTTCGTTCGATTAAGGTAATCTAAACATAAACAGTACCCAGTAGGTATCAATCTTGATTTGATATTTCTGTATAAGTTGATTAGGCAACCGGGTAGCCTGTTATAAGCACACGTTACTTCGTAGAAAAAGATGCTTATCAATATAAGACTAGAATTTATGTTAATCCTGAATTTTCTTAAACTTATGTGGTGAACTTACCTCAACGCGTGATACGTTTGATACAAAGATATTGTCACAGTTTAACAGTACGGAAAGCTTTTAAATGATATTGCTTCTTTTCTTTGTTTTCAAAAATTACTGTCAGATTTCCTTTTATAGTAGAATCAATGTAGGTTATCTTGAAGTTTTATCTTCGTTCTATGCGTAGTGAAATGCAGTTAAAGTTCGCTAAATGTTTTGTCATGCTGTAATGTATCAGTATTCTGTCCCTCCTTTCTGATAAAAAGAATACAATCAAGAGTAAAGAAATCAGTAAAATAACAAAATTTCAGGTACTTTTTGGCAATTTAGATTAGGACGAAGGCGTAATTTGCCAAAGTTGCAAAATTAAGAGTAACTAAATATTCACTTGACTTCGCGACACACTTCGTGTTAGTCATTTACTTTCGAAACAAGGTTGTATATCTGAAGTAGAAGCAAAAGGTGTTATAATTAGTACATTACCTGATTGATATATTCTCTAACAAAATCTCTCTTGTATTTAATAATTCCCTTATGACCAGAAGAGGATTCTAAATTAATATCTAAACTCTTGAGTTTCCTATAATAGTAAATATACAATGTATAGAATTTGTGAACTAATAGACTATACAGATATAAGTCTGCAATAATTTCTTAGAAGGTTCTTAAACATATAAGTGTGCTCACGCTGTTCCACTTGTTTGACAATTTCATACTAACTTAATATACATAGGTAACGTAATATACAACTTAGTAACATACATATACTTGCCTATATCATATTTTTTTCAACATTTCTTTATTTATTTTGCCTTATCGTATAATACAGTTTTTATTTGTTTTATCTTTACAGATTTAAAATGGGTAAATGTTGTATATTTAAATTTTGAATGAAGTGTGGTATAATATTATCCATATTTTAAAGACCAATCAATTCATATCATAATTAATTAATTTCCATGGACCATGGAAATTAATTATGATATGCCTTTCATCCTCATCGGTTGTTGGTTCTTCGAGCTATATGGCCGGCCCATTGCCACTTCAGCTTACCAATCCGTTGGGCTATGTCGGTTACTCACAGTATAGGTAATATGTAGAACTAATTACAAGGAACGGCAAAAGAAAAGCCTTTTGTAATGAGGCAGTGCGGTGGACCATGGAATTAATTAATTCATATCTTCATATCATCATTGTTCATCATGACGACATCTACGTTTTTGTAATTAAGTATAATGTATTTTTGCAGCGTTCGTATCATCGTGTGTAATTTTGGCAATATTGGCAATAACAGAGAAGAACAAAATGACTTTAAGATATAGCCCTAAGTCCTTATTAAAAACAAACATAATTAGCCGTGAACGTTGCCGTGACAATGTAAAATGAATAAATGAACGGCCCTCAAGCGGTAATTGTGTTAGCGGTCGTTTTAAGGTAATGTTTATTTGTACCATGCTTATCTAGTCTTCTCAAACGGCTCTAAAATTGTTGGTTAGAAGGTAGTTAACCCTTGCGGGCGGGGTAGGAGGCGGGGAAAGAGCGGGTCGCGGCCGCGGCGGTCCCGCAATAGATAAAACAGTGATAGAACATGCACCGCACCGCCTCTATGAATAATTCATTAGTTTCAGTTGCCACTTTTGTTGGTATCGGTGGCTTCAGCGCTTCACACCGTCAAAAATGTGCGTACTGAGCCCAGTTATTTCCGACCGCACTCTCGCCGACGTCTCGTTAATTTGAAAGCCTTTTTATTCTCATTGTCTAGTAAAGTAAGGCATTCAGGCAGTTATTTGTATGCGTTTTATGAGCAATTTACAAAACTTCCCATCTATTTACCCATCAGTATGGGCTTTGTTTTATTTTTATGTTATTGAGAACTCTAATATAACTTTCTAAAAGAATCTTATTTTATAAGTGATTACGGTCACTGTAGTGATATTTTTGGCTAAAATGTGTCATCTCTTTAAAATAATTATAATATTCGTAATTGTCCGAGATAACAAGTTGTTTACGCTAATTCATAAAAATGTTTAGAGAAACATTTGAGGCATTTTATTCGTCACTAAACATCATTTGTTTTTTCACTCTGCACGTGTCATGCATACTTTTGATTGTGCTTTAAGGCTTTAAGGCGTAAAACGGCAAATAGAAATCATCGAAGGATTTCGTTTATTGGTGATTGGTAAAAGTTCGTAACTTTGATATACAGAATAAACAAGTGAAATTGAAACGTCTTTTCTCGTATATCCACATCCATGTTTCATAAAAGTTAATTTACCTTATAAAACAATTGCAATAAATGCAATGTACATTTTCATATAGCGATAATGCGTTTTATCGAGGCCGTAATGGGTCGGTCATATAGCTCGAAGAACCAACAATCGTTGGGAAAAAAGGCTCTCGAGTGGTAGCCTCGTACCGGTAGACGTAGTGTAGGGCGACCCTCCGCTAGACGGCGAAACGAGCTGGTAAGACATGCAAGAAGTCGATGGATGCAGGTGGCTCAGGACCGTGCTTTGTGACATTCCTTGGGGAGGCCTATGTTCAGCAGTGGGCTTGGGAAGAGCTGTAATTAGGAAGACGCTGCTACTTATGCTAAACCTTCGTGTTTGTCACCTATTACGATACTTTCGGAGCGATATAGAAGTGAACCCGCACTACATGGTTAGTCTGAGAATATTTTGTAGAAAACTTGTAAAATTGCATTTTCCCAAAAGCTAAAATAGCAAAACATTATGAAATAATGAGTCTGATTTTAGTGTATTAGATTTTTAGAATAGATTTTTGGAAATCAATACATTGTTCAGTTAATACTGATAATTAAAAGTTTTATGTATTTTTTATACGTGGTAGAGCTATGCTGTAGCTATATTTGTATGGTTATAGCACGAATGGCTCAACCGGGGAAGGACCACGCTCTCACAGAATACCAGCGTAAAATAGCAGTTCAATGCCGCTGTGATTTGTATGGTGTGTGTGAATCGGAGACCCTTTTTACTGGAAACTGGGCATTCTATCTTGGTCCTCAAGGGTGGCAACGAATCTGCATTTTGATCTCATAATCGAGTATAGATGAAGATGTTTATGGGCCACAGGACCCACGTACCATCAGGTGGACTGTGTGCTTGTTTGCCATTAAAATTATAGATAAAAAAAACCACACAGGCTAAATGCTAGTAAATATTACCTTTTAAGGAATGCGAAGAGACCTGTGCCCAGTAGTGAAACGTATACAAACTGTAAATTCACTTTTCTTGGTGTTAATTTTTTTAAACTGAAGTGACAACGGACTAACACTCGCACTCTACAAGTGATGGTAAGTAGCAGCAGCCCATGGGCACCTGCAACCCACTTATAACAAAAGCTAAAAATACGGTGTCACCTCTGAGGGTTAAGGTGGAAAGCCTCACAGCCTGTAACTAACATACTATACTCTTTAGAGGATTAACTTTTATGTGACTTTTATTCTATTATTGATATTTTGTTGAGTTAAGTTAACCTTCCTCTTTTTGCCGTGTAATAGTGGTTACGAATATCCACTACCCATATCTTCAGGTGGGTTTCGTAAGAGGCGACAGAAGGAGACTGAGGCAGAAGATAGGCAGCAGCATCTTTCTGATAACAGCAAAATAACTACAAAAAAACTTCGGTTGCCAACTCGCTGGTCAAGCGTTGCAACTATGGCTACATAACCTCAAAGATGCATGCAGGAAATCGATGAATGTAGATTGTGGCATTCCATGGAGGAGGACTTTTTTCGGCAGTGTACTTGTGAAGGGCTGTAATGATGATGATGATGAACCTTCATCTCTAAGTTAAGATATTAAGGGCGTTAAAGTAAATGCACTATGTAGTATGTTTAGTGGTTAAACAATCGTTTAAGTTTCAACGATAAATTTCCTAGACACTTAATTTTATGAGAACACGTAAGAGCTGATACTTAAGATGCAAAAACCGTTAACCGTAGCTATATTCGCGCGCCCCACGCTCCCCTGCGGTATTCGCCATAATTTACGATCATCCCAAAAAATCCCGGGATTATTTTTATTCGATAACAATAAAGGCGCCGCAGACAAGAGGCAGAGGGTTACCTTTATTATCACTCAGTGAAGGACTGTGCTTTTACAGCTTTACACGTGCTACTATAATTTGTTGTGCTTGAAATAAGAGTTTTGATTTTCCTTTCACTTAGAGTGGGCGTTCAATGTTACGATACAATTTGCTTATTATATCTTACATTCGTGAAATTTAACTAGACGATACCCTAGCGGAAAATGACGATAAGAGTAAATTTTTTTACCTAAATCATCGGGAATCTCTTTAAGAAAAATTTTGACTTACCTAACAAAAATATTAATTTTGGCCTTCCAGCGTATTATCGAACATTTTATGTGCGTATACGAAAACAAAAATAGATTTATTAAAAATAGTGGTAGTTACTTGAGTCCAAAGAGTGAGTAATTCCTTCATGAGGAAATGTGAAATACGCTTTTACAAGTCTCAGAAAATTTACAGAACTCATGTATCAAAAAGTGAACCCTTTTTATTAAAAAGTGTTAAATAAAACAACTTATAAAGATTGATTAAAACTACTTTTACGGATTTTATCGCGTTTAATTTGAATTTTTATTTCCCGACGTTTCGGGTGCTTTCCCGCACCCATGGTTACGGGGGACTGAGGTGACTGACGTCCCGATGTCAATGTTATCCCGGAGTACCGCTTCGTTCAGCTTTTTAAATTATTGTTTACGGTCCGATCTACGCAGAATAAACTAACTGTGTCTTGAAGTCCTGCAGTGGTATGCTTAGGTTTAGTTTTAGTTTTAATAATTATAGGGTCCCAAGCACGTGGTAGTACCCAGACTCCTCCTCTATTGAAATTAGGATGTTTTTTAATTTCAATAGCCTTGCCTTGGTAGGAATCGATATTCTTTCGCGAGGATTTGTGGTCTATCAAATATGATGTAATGGTTGGGGCTGCCTAGTATATGATCACAAACTGCAGACTTCCCGGAACGTTGAAGCTTCACGTCAGCTATATGTTCTTTTACGCGGGTTCCAATTGATCTTTTTGTTTGCCCTATGTATGAAAGACCACATTCACAATCAAGCTTGTACATTCCTGCATCTTGTTGAGGAATATGACACTTGACAGATGGTAACAACTAACTAACCTTCTTTGGTTGCTTGTAGAATTTTGTAATAGAAGCTCGCTTCAAGATGTAGCCAATCTTGTCTGTGACACGTCTGACATACGGTAGTACAGCAGGCACACGCTCGACTGTGGTTGGCTTCACTCGGTCACTGTGACATAGGCGCGGGACCCGAAGCTTGTTTCCATGCAGAACCTGCTTGACGTGCTGAGGCTCGTCGGCCAAGTGTTTGCTGTCACAGATCCCACGTGCTCTCTGTAGCAAAGATTTTCCCACGGTAGCTAACTGTGAAGGATGGTGGTGAGATTCACTGTTCAAATATCGGTTTGTATGGGTCTTTTTTCTATACACAGTGTGATCTATAGTGTTGTTAGGATTTCGGATGACTAACACATGTAGGAAAGCTAAGGAATTATTTCCCTCTAACTCCTTGTGATAAATAATAATTTCTGGGTGATCGTTACCGTGCTGTTCCTAATTGTAAATAAACTGTACTGTAAACAATTATTAAAATATTCTTACAGGCTCCCTTAGCTGGTAAATGGTAAAAAATATTTTGTACTATTTTATTCTAACGGATTCGGAATCCATCTTAGTGACAATTGTGTAAACTCCCGAAATTATGAGTATAATAATTTAATCTAATGCAAACAATATTTTAACTTACATAAGTTAAAGTTCTTTTTACGGCCCTAGTTAGATATTATGAAATAAAAACAATGTATTAAAACACGTTTTAGAAAGACATAAGGTTGGGCACGTCTATCTCGGCAGCGTTGGATTAGGCGGGACGAAAGTGATCCGTTATAATTTCTACTGGACAGTAACGGCTGGTACGCAGCAGATTAGCCCCTTCGATAAACAATAGCATTAGTATGCGGGAACGCGTTGACCGGCGCCGATCGGCCTGCCCGTGCTCGGATTAATTTGCCTCCTGGAAATTATAGGGGCCTCTATGTGGAACGTAACGAGACGATCGCATTCACTAGTCCGGATAATATTGCTTTGTTTTCACCGGCGCTTGCACAGTCAATTTATCTTAGCTCGATACATATAGATGGGATATCTGCAAGTTACTGCCCTTTGTGTACATTACGGTACGGTCTCTATGTGTAGAATTAATACGCTTTAGTTTTATATTTGCTACTGCATTCGTAAAATAAAAATAGTATCGATTTTGAGTTTATTGTTGTTTTACTTTTTAATTGTTGCTGAAGTTTTTTTTATATTTTAATATGCAAATAAAGATTAGGCGATAGTAAAATGTAAGCAGCTTTTAAGAAAATATTATCATCATGATCACTACAGCCCTTCACAAATCCACTCCTGGTAAAAGGCCTCCCAAAGGAATGTCAAAAACACGGCCCTGCGCCAATATAATGAATATCTGTTAAAAGCAAAAAGTAAAGTTATATCTTATATAATATGTCTCACAGTTGCTCCAGGACCACCAGGCCAATGTGTATAAACCATGTTTTGTTTAAGACTAAACTGGTTTTATACAAAACGAATCCAAGACCAAATTTTGGTCACAGCGACCAGTCTCAATTAGGATTACCAACGTTTTTGAGGAAAAAAACGTATTTAATCCTTTTTAAAAATTAAAAATAATTTATTTGGAAGGAAAAAAGCACTTTTCAGATTTAAATTTTTATTGCTTTAAATACATTTTTTTGTGTTTTTACCACACCTTAAGAATTTCTGGTTATCTTTAAAGTTTCAAAACTAGTTTTACAATCTGAGTTTAGGTTTAAAAAGATAAATAATTAATTTTTTATTAAATTTATGGACAATCTATATCTCTCTTCTTGCTACTTGACTTTCATAACCAAACAAATATCTATTGATAAGCTGCGTTTGAGCTTTCAGTGAAAGTTATCAAAATTTTAAATTCAACTTCAATTTTTAAATATATATTAGAAAGTATTGAAAGCCAGTTAGAAGATATTCATAATTGTATTGATCATTTTGAGATTACAAAAAACTTTTCAATGTTTTGTAATCTTATTCTCGATTCATACCCGAAATACTTGTCAGTTTGTGTTCTTAATCGCCTCATCTAATTCGTTTTTTAAGTTGTCCATAATGTTATAGGTATATACATCCAATATGGACACAGAATTTCATTCAAGACGTTTTATTATTTTATTAAATATATGCAGCATATGACTTATAAAGTGTAGATAAATTTCAATGTCTTCATGTTCCTGTTGGACACTTAGCTTTGTATTAGGTAATTCTTGTATAATTATCGGAGAACCATTACATAAACAAACTTTTGAAATAGTTCCATATTGGTTCCCAATTAAGTAAAAGTATTTCAATGGCTGGAAGTAAAGATAACCAACGAGTGACAATATGGCGTTTAATTTCATGAAATTCACCACCAACAATTGAGAGAATTTGTTTTAAATTCTTCTCTCCGAAAATCTGACAAAGATAAATGACTGTAGATTTTAAAAATAATATTTTCTATGTCGAAAGTCAAGTAACCCATAGCATAGTTCACTGTATTATGGACGATATAAGCATTACAATTGTCTTTTATTAGATCCGGCGCTTTTTAAGGTTGAGCCCATATAATTGATTGAATAAAAGGTTGTAAGAATCTATGGACTCCTTAATTGCCGCGTACATTAGCAGATTCATTTGGATTTTTGTAAAAATCTAATAGTTTATTTTGGATTCCACAATTTAATGAAAAAAAAACGATCTAATGCTTTTTTGAATTTGTATCATCCTTAAACATTCGAAATAAAGTATTTACGCATACTTTATTTTTATGCAAAAGTATAAAGTATATTTATCAAAAACAAAGTAAGATACGTTATTATAAAATATGGTGTGCAACCTTAGTCTCCAAGGAAACTAGCAATGTGCGGAGTACAGGACGGACGTGAGAAATCTGGTGCAGGGCCTACAATTTTAAGTGCTTTCCTGGGTAAAGCTGGCAAGCAACGAAGTTCCACGAAGCCCCGAGAGATTCTGGGCTGCTACCGAAAACTTTTCGACAAAAAAACCTAATAACTGATATTAGCTCCAGTCGGGATTCGGACTCATGATCAGCAACGGCGTTTACGACCACTAGACCAGTCAAGATTTTGTAAATGTGTTTTATTAATAGGTTCGGGTTTAAGGAAGTGTCTTTGTCTCGAAAGAAAATCTTTACTGTCAAATTCCATGCTTTGTATTTTAGTTTGCATATTTTCCACAGGACTTTTTTTATTGAAACAGACTCTACTTTAAACCTGAGACTAAAATATTAACTATTTTTTGCAACAAAACGGCACAACCGGCACATGCCCCCGAAATATTATATTTATTAATAAAATACCAGAAAATATTATGCTTGACTGATCTACTTTTAATTTTGTTTACATTTCGGTCAACAAATTGACCGATGGCGGGGCTAGGATAAAATATTCGTAAATAGTATTCATCCACATAAGGAAGACCGTATCGATTATTCAATGTCAACTCAATTTAAAATAGTACTTTGTTCGGTCGTAAATAGCGCCCCGCTGGACATGTTCTCTTCAATGGATTTGCGTTATCCTTACGCACCATTTGGCGGATTAGCTTCCACCACCTTTACCTACGTAAGTACTAATAATGGTTCTGAACTGTGGTATGCCAGAAATGCGATCTTTATACTCTTTGTACAGATATGCGTTCTGCGATCTGTTGCCATTTTTGATAATTTAATTCTAGCATAATATTTTTATATATTTTATGTTAACTTAAAGTTACAGCCTATATACGTCCCACTGCTGGGCTCAGGCCTCCCCTCATTTCTGAGAGGGTTTTAGGGCAAGGAAGTGTCCGCTGCGCTGCCCAAATGCGTGTTGACGAACTTCACATGTCTTCGAAATATTTTTTTTTCTTATTCCTCAGACATGCAGGTTTCCTCACGATGTTTTCCTTCACCGCCGAGCACGTGGTAAATCAGCACCTAAAATTGCAATTAACAATTTCATTGGTGCCGGCGGGGATCGTACCCGGGTTACTCGCGTTCTGTTATATTTACAGCGAGCTTTAACCACTGAGCTACCACGGCTCTTTGTTAACTTAAATTTATAAAAGTAAAAGATATTTTTATGCTATTACCGTTCCCATTCACCACTCTTAGTAAGCTTAAAATACCTGTGTTAGGAGTGATTCAAGACAGTATTCAAATGGCAAATTCGAACACTTGACATTTTTAAGTTCGCTGTCCGTATCGATAACCGGCTACTGTTATTCTTGATTCATATAACAGCGTATAACCGTCATATTCTGAGGTTTTAAGATGTCGTATTTTGTTAATTCCTATTGATAGCTCTTACACCTAGAAAAATGGACTATTACACTGCCACCACAAGCAAGTATTAGACAGGTGATACCAGAATGTCTAATTCTTCAAGAATACTTGAACCAACCGAAATAAATCAATTGCAATAATTATTTCTTTATTTAAAAAACTCATTGAAAATAATAGTTTTACTCATCTATTAATATAGTACAGTATATTACAAAATAAAACGAAAACAAATAAACAGAATCAATCCAATATTATTTCTGTAGTGAAATGGAATATAAATTTAACGAAACTTTATAAAACTCAACGCCGTAATTTATGGGTGATTTCAACGGAAGGCAATAAGCGTTAATTTTATTTGGTCCCCCACGGTGTCCGGTTCTGACGGGAGTAAGTCCACGCCTATCGTGTTGCGGCTAAGTAATGAGCCAGCTACTACAAACGCGACAATTATGATAAAAGGTTACATGATATTGACTCTCGTTAAGTAGATTTTAAACTTGAAATTGTGGTGGTAAGGCTTATTGTATATTTTATTGAGAGACCGTTTACGAATGTTTACCTTTATAACTATACTATCCTATGCCTTTTAAGGTAAGTAGTTTGCGATATATGTGATTGTAGTTATAAAAACAAATTGCTACAAATTTTATTTATATTAATTTAATTTTTGGTGTGTTTTGAAATTTATGAATATTTTTTGTTTTTTATTTTTTTATCATAAACTCATAACTTCTCAAAATTCTTATTGATTGGTGCAGAGATAACCGAATGATACTAAATCCGAAAAAATGTCAGCATGTTAAATTTACCAGAAATGTAAAACTTATTCCATTTAATTATAAAACAGCATACTATTCAAGAGGTCGAGGTTATAAAAGATTTAGGGGTTACTTTTGGTAGGAAATTGACCTTTATACCGCATTACGAAAACATTGTTAAAAAAGCTTCAAGGCTACTTGGGTTTGTCATACGAAATAGCAAAGGATTCAGCATTAAAACTAAAAAAATTCTTTATAATAGTCTCGTTCGTAGTACAATCTACGCATTGAGCGTATTCAGAAGCGGTTTCTGTGGCATTTGGCTCGGTTAATTGGTAAAGCAAAGAGAGATTTCTCATATGCGGATAGGCTAAAATTTTTCGAAATGCTATCCTTAGATAAACGCAGGGAGCTAACAGACTTATTGTTTCTATACAAAATTCTCAACAATAGAACCAGTTGCCCACAGTTACTAAACGCGTTTGGATTTAGCGCTCCTTCAAGATATCCGCGTCATCCGGTAGCTCCACTGAAGCCTCCAACCCGCAGGACCGTTTTCGGCTCCAACTCTCCACTACCCAGACTGTGTAAGCTGCTAAATAGTTATAAAGACGTAGTTGATGTAAACTTTGATTCCGCTTACGGTTTCCGTAAAAAGATTGTCGACAGTATGGCTAGTCCTGGTACTTAACATCGTGCAACCAGCTTGTGTTTTTTATTACCATACAGATGAACTACATTCTGTTCCTTTAAAATTATTAACTTAAATTATAAATCAAAACCTAATTAAGTTAAAGTTATTATGCATGCTGTGTTTACTAGTAACTAGTCACTACAATTAGCTTAAGAAATTTTTCTGTTATTTAAGATTTTTATTGTACACAATAAAAACAAGTCAACTTACAAGTTGACTGTTAGTAAGCCATATGAAAAAAATAAAAATAAAAATAAATAACTTAGTATGAGTTAATACTGACCATGAATCTAGATCAGAGATTATCAAACCCAGCTTTATAATACTAAGAATATATTTTAATCAAATTAAAAGAAGCAATATAGATAGGTAATCAGTTTTAGTTTTAAAACTAATCTGAGATGATAAATTTGATGATTTTTAACAAGTTTGTTGATATAAAATTCAATTTTACTCAAAAACAGTCGCAAGTCGCCGTGTTCGGTAACGTGCAAACGATTTCTTTTTTAGTTAGCAGCGTTGTCATAGCACGAAATCCAAGTTCACACAAATATGACGATGGATATGCTATCAAAAATCGAACTATCGACCATAATTCAGGATACGACTACGTGATTAATTTTTGTAGCCAAAATTCTTGGTAGCCCTTTTTGAATTTGATTTTTTTCCTCATTGATTCTAGTTTACATTTTAAAAAGGACCTAACACCCAGTCTGGATTTTCCAACTTCAGAAGGTTCTGGAATCTTTCAATGAAATCACTGTGGAGATTTTCAAAATGTTGACAGTAGACAACCAAGTCATCGTTGTTGCAGAAATTGGAAAAATTATGGAACTCTCTTCTGTCGATATTCTTCTTGTGTACGAGCAGCTTGGCTACAATAGCAGCGACGACAGTTTTTGTTTTTATTAAGTTCAATTCATCGCCTTGAAGTCGGAAATTCATATCATTAAGCAATTTATAAAGGTCTGTATGGTATGCGATATCATTCTTTGATGTGACGTGGTTGTCGCGCAATTCTGTCTTTGTTTTCCAAAACTCTACAACAGAGTCAAACAGATTATAAAGTCGAGTCAGACAATTTCCTTTTGATAGCTAATGCACTTCTGTGTGAAAGATCAATCGGTTCAAATCTTTATCATTAGTAACTCAAAGTTGATTAAATAATTTGGCATTTAAAGAGTTGTATCGAATTTTATTGGCTGTTCTGATGACATGTTGCAATGATTGAAACAGTCGTTCACTTCAATTTCTAGCAACCAAATGTTGTCGATGTATAACGAAATGTACAGCAAGCACATCGGGCAGCTGATATAATATTCTTCAATGGAATTCCTTTTTCATCACAAAACCTTACCAGTATTTTAAATATGGTTTCTCCTTTTGTGTCTGTCTTTAAATTTCTTGCAAATAATAGTTCTAGACATATTTTTTCATCTTTAGTAAACCTCACATAAGACAGCAACAGTGCTTCATTAGTTGGTAAAATGGACTCATCCAACTGAATTGAAAATTGACTAGGCTTCAGATGATTGCACAATAACTCTTCAATGTTTTCAGCCATTTTATCAATTCGTCTTTGCACAGAACTATTGCTCAAAGGAATTATTCGAATTATGTCTGCCGTCGGTTTATGGAGCACAGTAGTTATACCTTCCTTTATTTCCCGTAAAACGTTTCTCCGACGGTGTGTGGTTTACCTGTTTGAGGATTTAACAAAGATATATTGTATTTAGCTCGAAGTCCATCATCGTCTTGCTTAGCAGCCACTGAAAAAAGTTTTGATACACTTGGCTGAGCATTATCCTTCTTTTACGGGTCTTGAAATTAGGCTACATTTTGTCCTTCTTATCTGGATGCATTTTATTCAAAAAAGGTCCTGAATGCTTCATCGCTTCGTTTGAAAATGTTTTTGAACAAAGAAGGCACACAATGTTGGGTAAAGATGGATTTGTCGAATTTTCTATGAATCCATATTTAATATATTCTGCACTATATTGCCGTCTCTTCTTTTTTGCTTCCCACATGGCTTTGTTTTTACAAATATGATAATATAGTGTTGGAATTAAATACTTGTTGAAAGATGGCGCTCAAACCACTAATGAAAATATAAAAATTATTACGAACTTTTATATAGGATTTAAATACAGCATGCACCGGCAGGAATAAGACAAACACGCACAAACTCGTTTATCACTTCCGACGCTCAATCGTATTGAGAAAGTTAAGACAAATATTGATGAACCAGCCGATTGCTACCGGATTGCACCAATAGCGTTATTTAACAAAAACTTGTTACAACTTGATTGCGTTCAGCGTACATGCTACCCTACGAAATCTATGTCAAGTATTTCTAGTTTATATACCTGCATACAGGGCAGAAATATAAACTACTTATTCAATATTGAGTAGTAGGTGGGTTGTATTTTAGTAAATTTTAAAATATAAAGTATCTAAATGAAATTTAAAATCAACCATCACCCACCTAAACCACGTCAACGCCTCCCATTTTTTTTCTGGGCGCCTTAATGCCCCCCTTTAGGTCTCCATCGCCCACAAGGGGGTGTTATCGCCCACTTTGAGAAAGACTGATCTAGATAGATTTATGCATAGTCACAATGTTGGATTAAGCCACTGCTAGCTCTAAAGATCTCCTTAGAGGCTCAATGTCAAAGTAACGTTTTAGGAGGCCATGTTCTCTAGTACAGACAATATGAAGTCTTATCAGTATACAATTTATAGTCCAACATGTTAAGACTTGGATAGAACGAGGGTCACTCTTTAGTTCTTATGAAGTCCGTCGTAACATTGTTCTCGAGTCAGGTATTCGTTGTGAGTACCTTGTGATAAGATGCGAAGTCTTGTTTTGTCCTTGGAACATTTTTAAGTAGTATACAGAATGGGTCCCACATATATGCAATAAATGAAACCACAAGTAATACTAGTCCGTAGAAGTGTAGAAAAATTAAATATTAAATTAAAACCCGTAAAATAAAAAAGTGAAATTTTCAAACAAAATAAATATTAAAATAAATTCAGTAAAAGTGAACACTCTGTTTAGACAACGTACCTTGACCCCTTGGAAGAGTGACAACATTGCATGCGGGTGGCACGCCGACAAAAGACACCGCTGTCGATATGTCGCAATACCAATAGTTTGCACTGCGTGGCAACGTCGCTTTTTAATGTTTAAGGATTCATTCAAGTTCATTGAATCATTGACTTAGTGACCCAATTCTATAGAGTATTCAAATTTGCTTAAAATTAAAACTCTACTTTTTGACCTAATTACTGGACCGATTACGTTCATTTTTTGTATATCGTCAGCAAAGGCGATAACAATTATATGGTTTCATTTATTGCATATATGTGGGACCCATTCTGTATAATTTAGAGTCTTCAATATACGATGCAAGGCAGTATTTTTATTGATTAACTTTGGCTGAAATTTTTACCTTCTTTTAACAAAATAACGCTTCATAAACCTTTGGTAGGAGATCCCCCAACCAAACTATGACTGATGAAAAATGATGGACAAGTTAAACATTTTTAACAAGTTCCAGACCTGAGCTTTAATTTTGCTTGTTATGTACTCGTAATAAGCACATTGTTGTGTTTTTTACCAGCGTAATGCAACAGCGAGCGAGCGGTTTGATTCAACTATTTCTATAAGCTACAGTCTTATTTAGGCCATTAATCATCTGCCTTCAGAACTCGTATTATCTTAGCGGGTGCATTTATTGTTTCCATAAAAGGTTTCGTTGAATGCTTAGTTTCGACAGCGTTTACAGTCTGTCAAGTACTAAAAGCATAGGGCTACCCGGTCTTTTTTCTGCTTCGACAACTCAATTGTTGGTGTACCTGTCTATAATGTGATACACAAACATACTGATGATCGGATCAAAAATTAATATTAAAAAACTGAAGGTAGCCGGAATAACTATGACATTGGGACGTCAAACATCTCAGTCCCCCCCGTGACCATGGGCGCTGTAAAGCACCCGAAACGTCGGGATAATAATAAAAATAAATTAATGTAATTAAACGCGATAAAATCCGTAAATAATAGTTTTATTCAATGTGTAGTGTTCTCGTAAATTTAAGAAATCATTATACTGATGATGCCTAGCTTCTTTCTTCAACGTACCCCATCATTATGTAATTTAACAATTACGGTGAAAATAACTTATAAAAATCGATTGAAGTTTCTTAGAATGTAGAAAAATATAATTTTTTTTAATATATCATCATAGTTATAAATATTTTAATGTAAAAAATAATACTTATTATGTACGAGTACGCTTATCATTCAGTATATTGATAGAAAAAGATAAAATCTTAATTTATTCTTTGATGTAATATAGTTATAAAGTTATAAAATGGTATCCAATAAATCAAAAGCTAATTTGGTTCCAGTTTTGTGACAAGCGATGCGTACCGTAATGTGTTCTTTACATCAAAAACACATTTAAAAGAAGTTAGATTGGCTTACGGGAGTTGGCGAGCGGCCATACGTAGTTGTAGCCTCTTCGGCGCCCCAAAAAGCCAGCCCCTAATCTACAAAAATCCGCCGCATATTGTTTGCAAGTATTTTGGTCCATCAAAATATGATGGATGAAAACTTTCTGAGCATAAATTATATAGATGGAATAAACCAAAACGACATTTCAATGCAGATCTTGTTCTTAGAGTTTTTAGCACATAGTTTTTTAATAAGCGACTTATGTAAACGAACATTTTAAATATCATTTTAACAGGGGATACCTGTGAATCTTGTGGGGAATAAGGCCTTACACACAGTATCGACTACAAATATTTTTTTTAATTTAGCCGACACAATGATTACAAATAATTACCGTCCGGGTTAAATTATATAACTGCAACAGTTTCGTCTTACGGCTTCATCAGGGTATATTAGTCCATTTGTGTAAAAATGGTAGTAAAAAAAATAAGCAAGTAGGTGCATGTGCCATTATCTAATAAAAATAGAGTTCACCACGTGACTTCATTTCTCCCTAAAAATCAATTTGTGAATTCATGTGTTTTATATGTATTTTTGCAAAACGATATTTGTAGTTTGTTCACTTTAAGTGCACGCAGATAATGATTAAAATCTTTTGTCGATGGCAGTTTTCCGACACAATTTACAATATCGGACTACTCTCATATTAGTATGAATACCAATTCAACTTCAAAGATACGTTGGAAGTGTTTTGTGTTTAGTGTTTTGATTCAGTCGTAAGTAGTGCTTAGTTTATAAACAAAATAATTCTCAAAACTAAAATTGAAATGTATTATTAAATAGGAAGAAAAGGTTTGGCTTGAATAAAAACAACATATTTAAAACAAGCTTTATTTTGTTTGTAACCTATTCATTCACAATATCGTACGTATAGTCACGTTGGGAGGCTTACAAATATTATATTTAGTGCAATGCACATTTTGAACAGTCAAAACACTGTTATTAAAAACACACTCCATTGCTTTGGCTTAAAGGATATATTTACATCAATTTTAAATATGCAGCTTTCGTCTTATAATTAGCATTTGGCAACATGTTAAATATAACATTAAGGTTAATACATCATCTATTTAAAATTTTAATTGACAGAATAAACTTGGGATACGGTGAAAAATGAATGCTTAATATTATAAAAAAATTAGGATGAACGAAATATGTGTTCATGTGAACTACCAAAAATTTAAGCAACAAAGTTTCGCACTGCAAAAAATTTGCATTGCTAGAAGATACAGATGTAAAAGTTAGCATAACTGTTCTACATTTAAAAGAGTACGATATCTTCTTAATTGTGAAACATAATAAGTGAGGGAAGTAAGAGTACTTCACTCAAACTATTAAATAATTAAAAACTGCTGTAGTTTTGTGTTTCTTGTAGATACTCATTTTTTATTACTTATATATATTAGCTAGGATAAACAAAACTATATTTTTTTCATTTCATTAATAGTTTTAGGGCTGCTATTGAACTCAAATCATTTATCACAGCAAACATGATGCTTAGAAGCTCTTAAAGTAAGTTGCTAAGAGGATATTTTTTCAGTCTTACGCTACGTTTTAAACAGTTGATTTGTGTGCACTTTATATTATATTAATACATGTGCGTGTAAGTTTAGGTATCACGGCCCAGTAGATTTAACAAATGAACATAGGTAGGGTGTAAATAATGTTTGGATAGTATTCGAACAAAAGAAATTTTAATTTTTAAATCTACTGCACCGTGCACATAACATAATAAATATTCAAGGAACTGTTATACATTATTATACTTAAATATAATTAATAACAATATTTATACATAATTATAATTTTTGTATGACATATAAAAACAACAGGTGATGTAATTTTAACAGAGGTGTCAGATTGTGAGCGACGATTTGCTTACTGCCTATAATTATTACTAAGTATATTCTAAATACCTGTTTCCAAAGATTTATGAAAAAATAAAATAATTGCATAAAGTGCTTGAACAAAATTTTGGGAGTTGAATAGTTAAAGTATCAGAATTCCATTGGAATTAATTCAAAAAACCCTTTACATTTTGTTATAATATTAAGGCTATTCTCGTAGTTTATAACGATTTAAGATAATAGAGGCTGACATTATTTTTATATAACAGAAAACCATTAGAACCATGGAAATTGTTCGTGTTACGTAGGCTTGAAAGATTAATTGAGCGATAGAATATTTTTGACAACAAAAATGACGTTTAATCGATCATCGTAAAGTTGCAAAAATCCTAAAAAATCTTATTAATTTTGCAGCCCGGCTTGTGTAAAGTGTTTTAAAAAATAAAAATAAAACGTTGTTGTTCTTTATTATATTTTAACGTGCTTCCCTAAAGATTGTTCTAGACAACAAATAAACAGAGGTTTTTCAAGACACATATATATATTTTTTAATTATATAAATTGAAATAGATATAACAAAGTTAAAACCCATGGATGGCTTCTTCTCCAGTCTGCATCGCCTGTAAAAATAAAGACACCTTAATAACCATACAGATAGTTTAGAAGAGCTTAACATTGCGATATTAGGATCAAAATAAAAATTTGAATTTAATATTTTTTTTTTATATCGGGTCATTTTTAATCAAATAGTTATTTATTTTACTAGTGGTAGAGCCATGCGGCAGCTTTGCTGTTGCACGTATGGGCCGGCTCAAACCGGGGTGGTACCACGACCTCACAGAATACCGGTGTGAAGTGGAAGCTCTGCTTCCGCGTTTCGTCTGGTGAGTGGTGGTGGCCGGAGGCCCAAATTCCCCCCCCCCCCATCAACATGGTAGGGGAATTAAATAAAGATAGACTACCCCAGGAGGGTACCAGCACCCCTGGAGAATCCCTCGCTGAGCATCCACGACCATGTTTCTCCACTTCTGAGCGTGGGTGCTCAGGCTGCCCCGCGTATTCTGGGGGGGGGGGGGAAATTCCGCTCAAGACTACAACTGCTCGGGGCAAACGGAGCAACAAGACCAAGGCGACCCCTGCCACGCTATCCGTGAATTTCTGCAATATCAGGGGAATTCACTCTAACCTAAACGCCGTCCACTACCATCTCGAGACGGCGAGGCCGGCTCTGCTCTTTCTGACCGAGACGCAGGTCTCCGGCTGATGTCTCGTATCTCTCCTACCCGGGGTACAAACTGGAACACTTCTTTGTGCCTCGGGCTGGAGTTTGCGTTTACGTCGGAGAGGTCTCTATAGGTCCCATAGCGGTAATGCCGAAACAGACCGACTCTTCGACCACGTCCAAATGGCTGCAGATTCGTTGCTACAGCAGATCCCTCCGCAGAGATCGTGATCCTCGGCGACTTTAACGCCCATCACGCCGAATGGCTTGGTTCACGTTTAACCGATCATGCGGGGAGATCTGTTCATGATTTTGCCTTGGCATATGGTCTGACACAACTGGTTACTTCGCCTACGCGGATTCCAGATGTGGAGGATCATGCACCTTTCCTGTTGGACTTTCTGCTGACCTCTCACCCGGACGGATATCAGATTTCCGTCGACGCCCCTTTAGGCTCCTCGGACCATTGTCTGGTCCGGAGTGTTGTGCCACTCACGCTGAAATCGCGGTTGCATTCTGCAGGCTGCCGCCGTGTTTGGCACTATAGGTCAGCCGATTGGGATGGGATGCGGTCTTTCTTTGCATCCTACCCTTGGGGGCGGGTTTGCTTCTCGCCGGATGATCCCAACGTTGTTGCGGATTCTGTTACTGATGTGGTACTTCAGGGTATGGAACTTTTTATTCCTTCCTCTGTGGTGCCCATTGGAGGCAAATCTCAGCCATGGTTTGGTCGCTCCTGTAAAATAGCATCATGCTATAAGCAGGAATGCTATCAAGCCTGGGTTGATGCATCAGCGTCCCGGGATGTAAACACCAGCGCTCTAAAAAAGAAGTATAATTCCGCCTCTACGTCCTTCAAAAGAGTCATTGCCAAGGCAAAGTCAGAGCACATAGGCAGAGTTGGCGAGAAACTAGTTCGCCTTCCTTCTGGAACCCGTGCATTCTGGTCTCTTGCCAAGGCTGTCCAGGGGAATTTCTGTCAGCCATCTCTTCCATCTCTGCACAGGGAGAACGACTCACTGGCCTATACTGCAAAGGAGAAAGTCGATCTTCTAGGCTCCTTCTTTGCGTCTAACTCGACTCTCGATGACGGGGGGAGTAAGCCGCCGACCATCCCGCGGTGTGAGTGCTCCATGCCGGAAGTGCAGTTCACACAGCGCTCGGTTCGCAAAGCACTCCTCTCCCTGGACATCCACAAGTCGAGTGGGCCTTACGGAATCCCCCCAATTGTGCTGAGGACGTGTGCTCCAGAGTTGGCACCGGTTTTAACGCGTCTTTTCCGGTACTCCTACTCCCTAGGCGTAGTCCCAAAATCATGGAAGACGGCTTTCGTCCACCCGATCCCTAAAAAAGGCGACCGCTCAGAACCGTCCAACTACCGGCCAATCGCCATCACCTCCTTGTTCTCCAAAACAATGGAGTCCATTGTAAACTGCCAGCTCATGAGGTACCTTGAGGATCACCAGCTGATTAGTGACCGCCAATACGGTTTTCGCCGTGGTCGGTCAGCTGGTGATCTTCTGGTCTACCTCACTCACAGATGGGCGGAGGCAGTAGAGTTCAAGGGGGAGGCATTGGCCGTTAGTTTGGACATTGCGAAGGCCTTCGATCGGGTTTGGCACAAAGCGCTTCTTTCGAAGCTCCCTTCTTATGGGCTTCCCGAGAAATTGTGCGATTGGATCACCAGCTTTCTTGCAGATCGGAGCATCAAGGTCGTTGTAGACGGTGCAAGCTCCGATTGCAAGCCTACTAATGCTGGTGTTCCACAGGGCTGCGTGCTATCGCCAACGCTGTTTCTTCTGCATATCAATGATATGTTGCATACCCGAAACATTCATTGCTATGCAGATGACAGCACTGGTGATGCTCTTTACACCGGCCGAGCCAATATTTCTCGGGAAAACGTCTCCGAGTGCCGGGACAAACTTGTGTCTGAAGTCGAGTCTTTGCTGAACAGAGTCTCGGATTGGGGACGACTAAATCTAGTCCAGTTTAACCCCCAGAAGACACAAGTTTGCGCGTTAACCGCTAAAAAGAACCCCTTTGTCGTATCCCCTCAGTTTCAAGGCACTCCCCTTGTTGCCTCAGCCAGTATCGGAATCCTCGGCGTCGACATATCGAGTGATGTGCAGTTTCGTGGTCACTTGGAAGGGAAGGACAAATTGGCCTCTAAAAAGCTTGGCGTGCTCAGCAGAGCGGGACAGTATTTCATGCCGGCACACCGCCTGCAACTTTACAAGGCGCAGGTTCGGCCGCACATGGAATACTGTTCCCATCTCTGGGCTGGGGCTCCCCATTACCAGCTCCTTCCACTTGACCGCATCCAGCGCAGAGCGGCTCGAATCGTCGACGACCGAGTGCTTTCCGATCGGCTCGATTTACTGGCGTTGCGAAGAGATGTTGCATCTCTTTGCGTATTTTATCGCATCTATCACGGGGAGTGCTCTGAGGAATTGTTCGGATTAATCCCAGCCGCCAAATTTCGTGAACGCACGACACGGCAAACGTCCCGATACCATCCACACCATCTGGATGCTTGGCGGTCCACCACTGTACGTTTCACAAGGAGTTTTCTTCCACGTACAACCTCTCTGTGGAATAGTTTATCACCGGCGATTTTTCCGGACCGATACGACCTGGGGACCTTCAAGAAAAGAGCTTACTCCTTTCTAAAGGGCCAGCAACGCACCCGCAATCCTCCTGGTGTTGCGGTTGATCATGGGCGGCGGTAGTCACTTAACATCAGGTGAGCCGCATGCTCGTTTGCCCCCTCTTCTATAAAAAAAAAGTTCCCCTTTCTTTTTCTATTTTTTGTCGAGATAAGGATGACACGCGTGTACTCAGTCCACCTGATGGTATGGGATAATGTGGTCGATTGACATCTATATCGTTTAAGAATAAAAATGCGGATGCATTTTGGAATAAGATGGTATATCGCTGGTTTTTCTCACGTCCAGCAGCATTCTATAGTTGTTTAACGCTGTTTTTTAGGGTTCCGTAGTCAACTAGGAACCCTTATAGTTTCGCCATGTCTGTCTGTCCGTCTGTCCGTCCTCGCTTAATCTCTGTGACCGTTAGCACTAGAAAGCTGAAATTTGGTACCAATATGTGTATCAATCACGCCGACAAAGTGGTAAAATAAAAATTGGAAAAAAATGTTTTATTAGGGTATGCCCTATATGTTAAGTGGGAAGTGATTTTTTTTTAATTACAACCCTAACGTGTGATATATTGTCGGAAAGGTATTTAAAAATAAATGGGGATTTACTAAAATCATTTTTGATAATGTCAAAAATTTCGGAAATAATCGCTCCAAAAGTAAAAAACAATGTGTCCCCCCCTCTAACTTTTGAACCATAAGTTTAGAAATTATGAAAAAAATCTGAAAAGTAGAACTTTATAATTACTTTCTAGGAAAATCATTTTGAACTTGGATGGAAACAACAGTACCCACTACCGGGAGCAGTTGCAGGAGCGCGGAGCGCTGTTGGAGCGCGAACATAATGGATACCCACCTTTAAACTCATAAGTGGGAACACTTATTGTGACGGACGGGAAACTACGGAACCCTACACTGAGCGTGGCCCGACACGCTCTTGGCCGGTTTTTTTTAATGAAAACTGTAAAATTTAATAAACAATGTGGCGCTATTGTTTGTTATTGTTGTTGTTACCTGTGACTTGCGATGCACCGCCTACCCAATTAAGATGCGTTTTTCCACCACCTTCATCTGTTTTCTGCTTCCCTGATTCGCGTCGATCAATCTCATTCAGGTTTGATTGATACTTATTTCCTAAAACATAAGCATAATCCAATGTTTACCACATGTTTGTGTGTGTGAGTGTGCCATTACGTGTATTAAATACAAGCTGCTTAAATAATTAACAATTAATTATTACCTATATTTAGGCAAATTTAATTTGATTTTATTTAATTTCTTCTTTTAATATATTCCCGATGTGAAACGTCGGGAATATATTAAAAGCGCAATACGACCGCGGTATTAAACATGTTGATGTCAGTTTTAACCCCAGCATTTTAATAATTTAGGGTCCGATTTACGCAAAATAATCTTAAAGTATCTTGGTCTTGCAGTGATATATTAGGATATTTTCATTCGAATTATTTCTTTTTCATTGTTCTACTGTTTTAAGGTACTGTAATGTTCACTATTTTCAGTTATTATCTCCCTGTCTCTCTCTTCTTAATGTAAGTTGAACTAAACGAATCGAGAAATTTGTTTTAGGTTGTCTTGCCGGTTTTCATTTATAGACGGATAGGTTGTTAGGTGATGTATTGACGTCATTAGTGCTAAGGTCTTCCTGCAATTCTGCCATAATGACGGTGTCGGCAAATAGAAGTTGAGTGACACGGTCGACATTGTTGCTGATACCATATCCTTTTACAGTCCAGTAGCTTGAAAACGTCTTCCAATGAAGAGGTGCAGAGTTTTGACGATAAAACGTAACCCTCTCTACAGTTGGGTAGGTTTCGTACTCTGGACCTATACTCGGATAGTGTGGTTGCCATACCGTACAAACACTTCAACACTTCCATATACCGACAGTTTTTCTGGCACCGCTGAAGGGACTGCAGTGCCGCCTAAATTTAACGACATTAAAGGTTACCCTGTAATCGTAAGCAGTCCAAAATGGCAGATTTTACTCTTCGGTTTTCTGTACGTGTAAGTTTTATATACGTGGCATATTGTACCGAAGTCTTTTCAAAAAACAACTTGTTCGCGAGGCAGGAACTATTCAAGTCTGCGTGCGAGATGATTCTTAACGACTCTCGGAAATAGCACATAGACGCAGCTCCGAAGGAATACATTTTTATTCCTCATACATGCAGGTTATTACAAGATATTTTCTATTACTGCTAAGCACGTCGTAAATCAGCACTTAAAATTGCATTTGGCAATTTCATCGGTGTCGGCGTGGATTGAACATGGTTTTCTCGCATACGGCAAAAACTAAGCTCTTAAGTTACCACGACTCATTTAATAAAAAAAACTGTGAGTCGTAAGACTGCACGTCAGAAGTAAAATCTTCTTAGCTTCACAAACATAAAAACATTATTTTTGGGTTGTTAAGAGGTATTTTAGGAAGAATTTTTTTATTATAAATTATTTTTATTAATGTATTAATATAGTAATAAAATTTTCATTAATTTCGCAGTTTAACATGAAAAAGAATGATTATTATCTATATAATACAGATAATTACACATCTATATATATATGTACGCGCGTGACGGTCACGCGAGTTCTGTGTTTATTCCCCATCCAATAAGTGCCCAACGTGTCTAAAGAATTTTTCACTTCAATAATGAAAAATGGTTGTAGCAACTTTTACCAAGATAGAGCAACTCATTAGGTAAAAGATCCAATATAGCAAGGGACGGGCCGGACAGCGGGCAGTTATTGAAAAGTCGTGCAATATTGTCGAGTGGCCGGGCTGGCCGTAAATTCGTAATGGACGCAAAAAGTAAAACAGCGGGTCCGGTCGATGTTCTCGGTGCGCTTTTGCCGCGCTGCGCAAACACTGCCGTGGAACTTAGATATCCTGTCCAACGAAATAAAGCAGAAAAATAGAGGGTACTATTAACTCGTACCGTCTATATTTTTGTTTTAATTACATCAAGACGGTTCCTTATCGCACATAAACTCTCAATGTACCTACTGTCTGTGTGTATGTAGTGTCTTGTCTACACGTATAATATGTATCTCCACCAAAGGTATGGAATTAATTAGTTTTTAGAATAATTAATTTTATTGAAATAATATACGTTATGCTCAAATAGATCAAACACGATGCTGAAGAGAGGAAGAGAAGTATTCGCTCAGCATTGAAACAGTTAAAGTACAGTTAATTATTTAAATAGTTAGACTTCTTAGTTTTGGGTTAAATTAAAACTAAAATATCCTTTAATATTATGTTTACGCTTATTATGGCAGCAACTTAATTATTAATTTTTCTCCGCAAATATCTACTGCATAAAATGACTTCAAATAATTAATTATATGTCAAATTTATTTAACTAACTTTTGCGAGATTTTCCGCAGAACGGCGGAAAGTTGAAAAGAAAATCGCACAAGTTCGACGTTGGAAACCCGGATGTTGAGGTTCAGTTGTAATAGGTTGTCGCGCAAGATGTCGCTGTCCGGCGTCGTGTCAGAGAAAATACCCAACTTTACAACAGCAGCGGGCTAATGACGCAACAAGCAACTTATGGGCCGACATTATAACGCCTTTTTGTAAATGTAAAATGTAATTTCAAAGCAATAGCTTTTGTCTTTAATATTAGTGCATAACATTTAATGATCGAATTGTCTTTTTTATATAAGAGATGGCAAACGAGCATACAGCTCAACTGACGGTAAGTGACTACCGCCAACTATTAACAACTGCAACACCAGGGGAATTGCAGATGAGTTGCCGGCCTTTTAAAAAAGAGTAGGCTCTTTTCTTGAGGGTCCATAAATCGTATCGGTCCGAAATATCGTCGCTGGTAGACCACAGTCTCTTTATAACGGTATATCTCTTAGCGGTCATCCACCGCAGAGTACTTCACCCGAGTATAATCGGCGGTGTTTTAGCATTTTCGCAAAGGAACGCCTGATTCTATTATCTTTATAACTTTCAAATTCAGAAATTGCTATAACTCTGCACTTTATTCAAATAAAATAAATAGTAGTTTTTTTATACTTATTTGTTTTGTTTACATTAAAGAGTGCGTTATCTACCTGCTGAGTCTAGTTGAGTTTAGTTTTCAATAAAGGCACCGTGTAGATAGATACACAAAAATAGATGTTTGCCGGATCCAAATAGATCCTTTTATGTACCAAGTTTCTGACGCAGCATTTAAACCTTTTTCAATCTTATCGTTGTTACCAAATGGGAAGGTTTAAATGTGTGTTTGCTCCGTAAATATAAACTGTAATATTTCCTTAGTAATAAAGAAATAATTGTCCTATCGTAATCATCCATTATCTGCTCCTTAATAAAGTTCAGCAACGCACATGAGCGGCGATGGTCATTTAACGTCAGATGAATTTTGCTTAGGTTGGCTTCTTTTCTACAAAAGCAAAAACTTTTTATCCTATATATTTATTGACCTGTAATACGGTCTATCTTACCCACTATAGGCACCAGCGATCCATGGGAAAAGTTGTTTTGTACTACCTATATGCTACTTATAACTCTAAATGTAACTTTGTTTGTGGTGAGAACTAAACGTTATTTATTATATTTATTATTATCTGTAGGTACATTCGTCAATATACGTGTTTATAATTAATAATTATTTAATGATGATGGTAAAAGTTATAGCAATTTAATTTTAATACTAATTAAAGTATGTAATAGCTCTGGGGATAAAATAAGCAAACATCTCTAACCACTTCTCTAAATGTCCGTTTATAAACGATTTGTTTGCATTTTACGATCAGCATAACATTCGAAGCCAGTTAACAACCTACCGACTGGCGACAAGCAGGGAGCAGTAGCAGTTTACGATCTATAAACAAATATAACGACCACTAATAATAACTGAAACAGCAACAAACAATGAAAATAAACTGAACGATCTCGAGGGATACAACTCGTAAAGGTAATATTATCTCTTAATAAAAGAAATCGCTGACATAAAAGTCCTGTTTCGACGCATTAGATAAATATTTACGTAACATTTCTGTACATTAGATATCCATTTGAATAAAATAGGTAAAGGCCATTCATACGTGGTAGAGCCATGCTGCAGTTATATTAGAAGTATAGTTATAGCACGAATGGGTCGGCTCGACCGGGGAGGGACCACGCTCTCACAGAATACCAGCGTGAAATAGTAGCTTAATGCTACTGTATTTCGTATGGTGAGTGTAGAGAACAGGAGATCCTTTTTACTGGAAACGAGGCATTTCATCTCAGTCCTCACGGGTGACAACGCATCTGCATTTTGATTTTTAATGGAGGATAGATGTAGATGTCTATGGGCCGCAGCACCCACTTACCATCGGGTGGAGTGTGTGCTCGTTTGTCTCACTATCCTATAAAAAAAAGGCCAAAAGTTATCAATATCATCCACCAAAAATGTCTAAGTCACAACATACATCAATAAATCATTATTTGCTTCATATCTGTGCTGATATATTAATTAACAATTTTTTTTAAATTATTATGTAAAATATCTTTCGTTTAATAAATATTTCCTGTTGGTAGTTCGGCGACGGTGCGGCGTAAGGGACTCCATTGCCTAGTTTCGTCCCCTGTTGTAACTGGGGGTTTATGAGAAATGCCAGATAGATCTCTGATTTCCCATAGCTGGCACTATAGCAATCTCGTTTATAGTAGTAGTATAGTACTCAGTATGTATGGTTGGTATTAAGTATCGAGATAGCCAATCCGCATAACTAACTTGGCGATGGCAAATCGTTCCCATAATGAGAGGATCCTGCAATTGCTTTTATCGCACTGATAAAGAAGATTTTAAATATAATAATATTCTATTTTTGTTAAATATAACTGCAGAAAATACTTACTTAATATATAACATAAAAATAGCAAGAAAATAATATTAAAATAAACGCAAGAGACGAGTACGTAAGAAACAGTCCTGTTTCGACGCATCATACCGTCCACTACGTTAGCTACGACAAATATAAATACGTAACATTTCTGGACCGCTGCATTGGAAGACGTTTTCAAGCTACTGGACTGGAAAGGATACGGTATTAACATCAATGGCGAGTACTACACTCACCTTCGATTTTTCGACGATATAGTCCTTATGGCAGAATCGCTGGAGGACTTAAGCACTATGCTCAATGACCTCAATAGTGCCTCCCAACGGATAGGTCTTAAGATGAACATGGACAAAACAAAGATCATGTTTAATGTCCATGTCACACCTATGCCGGTAGTTGTTGGGAGCACTAAGCTCGAAGTTGTTGTTTGTGTTACGTTTACCTGGGACGAATAGTCCGGCTAGGTAAGTCCAACTTCGATCGAGAGGTCAATCGACGGATTCAACTCGGCTGGGCAGCGTTCGGGAAATTACAATGCCTCTTCTCGTCAGGTATACCTCAAAACCTGAAAACTAAGTCGTACAACCAGTGCGTGTTGCCAGTGATGACATATGGAACTGAGACGTGGTCCTTCACTGCTGGCCGTATGAGGACGCTCAAAGTCGCTCAGCGAGCCATGGAGAGGGCTATGCTCGGAGTTTCTCTGCGTGATAAACTTAGAAATGAGGATATCCGCAGTAGAACCAGAGTGACCGACATAGCCCAACGGATTATTAAGATGAAGTGGCAATGAGCCGGCCATATAGCTCGAAGAACCGACAACCGTTGGGGAAAAAAGGTTCCAGAGTGGCAGCCTCGTAGTGGTAACCGGTAGATGAAGTGTAGGGCGACCCCCCACTAGATGGAGTGACGACCTCGTAAGACATGCAGGAAGTCGATGGATGCGGGTTGCTCAGGACCGTGCTTTGTGGCATACCTTGGGGGAGGCCTATGTTCAGCAGTGGTAAAGGTGGTAAAGGGCTGTAATGATGATGATGAACATTTCTGGACATAATGTAAGATATCTATTTAAATAAAACAAGTATACCTACACATAACATATTTTATAATTGCTATATTTTTATTTATTTCTCTATGTGATACTATGTAGATGTATATGCTTAGATATATACATGTCTGTGTACGCATTTTATGTATTATGAATAATAACGAAATTGTTATTCATTGGCACCCAGGGAAGGTGTCGAAGAGCTCTGACAGCACCAATACCACGCTGATTTGGGGATCATTTTAGTATTCATGTACTAAATCAAAAATTTGCCATTGATTTTAGCAATTGTAATAATGCGTTACTAAATAAACATATTTTTTTTCTTTCTTTCTGTCTTATTTTCTAGTACAATTTATGCATTTTAAGTTTTTAACTATAGCAAAGTAAATATTATGATATTAAAACTTTAAAAATTGTTTGGAATTTGCAACCTTTGTCGGCAACTGGAGTATCTCGCCGAGGTGGACGAGAAGCTGGTGGAATGGTGGCCCGAGGATCAGGAGTTGTCGTTGGTGGCGAAGAAGCTAGAAGGAAGATAATTTATAATTATGAGCACTTATTTTACAACCATCTTATCTCATTTTAAATTACTATTTTTACGTGGTACTGCAGCTATATAGTTGTAGCACGAATAGGTCGGCTCGAACGTGGAAGTACCATGCTCTTACAGAATACCAGCTTGAAATAGTAGCTTAATGCTGCTGTGTTTCTTATGGTAAGTATAAAGAACCGGATATCTTTTTACTGGAAACGAGGCATTCCACCTTAGTCATTAGGGGTAACAACGCTTCTGCGTTTTGATTCTTTTCGATTAGATTAAGATGTTTATGGGCCACAGCATCCATCATTAGGTTGACTGTGTGCTCGTTTGTCACCCTTATTCTATAAAAAAAATACTTACTGTATAATCGTATTGTGCCGTCGGATTCTCCTCTTGGGTTTTTAGCAACACATTTATACGTTCCGTAATCTTCTGTCACAATATGTCTTATGAGCAGCTTCATGTGCGTCTTATAGGCTGGTACACCTATTATATTCTCCATATGGTATTTCGGACTCTCGTGGATCATATTGCCGTCGTCTCTGGTCCAATAATTTAATGAAGTAGGATGAGCTTCAGTGAAACATTCTAAGGTTACGTTGTAATATAGGGGAGCCCCTACAAGTTGATGTGGAATCCATAACATAGGTGGAACTGAAAATATACAAAGTAATGATAAAGTTATAATATATAGAATTTTTATACTATGTGCATTTTATTACTTTTTAATAGAAAAACTTACAATCAACGCTCACTTTGACTCTTTTAGATACAGTTGGTGGGACACCATTACTAGCAATGCATAAGTAAGCACCCATATCTAATCGAGATATTCTAGCCATTTCCAACACTTCACCTTCCCATTCGGAAACTGCAATCACAAGAAGAATTTAAGTATCATGTTTTACGATTTTAAGTGAATTATTTCATCATCATTAATAAGCAAGAACCTGAATGTCCTTTGCTGATGGAGATTTTTGAGCTGTCATCCCGTTTCCACTTGATGGTAGGCTTAGGAGAGCCATTAGCGCGGCACGTCAGAGTAACGTTAGCTCCCTCTCGGACGATAACATCGCTCGAGCTCAACGAGTCGTCGATTGAAGGTGGCACTGTAATTAAGGATAAGTCAAGTTTTGGAACTAAGTGTGACGTTTTGTATAGGTCTTTATATTTGCTGATACATTTATGGTTCTGAAACGAAATTGAATAACTGTAACAACATGACTTGTACAAATTAAATATTTAATAATGCATTGTTGAATATTATTATACCTACAGCATCAACGAGAAGCTTCTTAAAAATAATCCTTAAAAATATATAAGGGCTGCTGAAAAACGAAAACTAGCTAGAAACATGAACTCTTTGTTTAAAATTAATAAATTACAAACGTGATGTGAGTCTAACGTGAAAAGGTAATTAACATTGAAAATTATAATGATGTTAAAATTTCCAGCCTTTTCTTTTGTTACAATAGTAATTTCTTAAAAATTAAAGGGATTGCTGAACCGCTTACCTACAACATGAAGGTATCCGAACTGGGTTTTGGCGGTAACGGTGTTAATTTGACACATATAGCGGCCGCGGTCTTCTTCACGTACGTCAGAAATATGCAGGAACCAAGTTCGATGTTTGTCGTGGGTCACGCTTACGCGAGGGTTACGTGTAATCACGTGGTTGTGTACTGTCAGGATTGCCGACTGTTCAAAATGCATCCACGCCACCTGCATAAAATAAGGGTAGGTGTTACTTCTAATATCTAATCGATGTAATTTGTCTCTTAGGTTATTAATGTCGTAGATATCCTAAGATACTAAATCCTGAAAAATTCGACACACATTTCTTGTGTCCTTATACCACAGAAGGGATGTATACGATCTATATGCGGCGTCGGAATGTCAAATGGAGTCATGTAGACCTCTCCTTAAAAAGTTAAAAATTCTTACATTACCTTCCCTATATATATATATATATATATATATATATATATATATATATATATATATATATATATATATATATATATATATATATATATATATATATATTGTTACGCGCTCAAATCGGCGCACTAGCGCCATCTAGTCTCGAACCGAAGAACTAAACTTCTTGAAGTTTAAAACTCGAACTCTCGGTACCTTGCGCGTGTTTACTTGAACATTCTGGATATTTTGCTAATTTATATAAATAGGTGCTGCAAGATGCGAACGAGTAGAGTTGAACTCGGCGACACAAGCGAAGCTTCGGAGCGGAATTAAGTGAATTAGTGTGTTTAATTATTAGTGTTTTTAGTTTTAATTTGTGTAAAGTAAATTAAAGTGTTAATTTAGGTAATTTTATCGGCAACTTTTATTGTCACGAACCTCAAGCTCGTAACAATTTGTGTCAGAAGTGGGATAAAATCATGCCGATTTTACCTAAGGAGGAAACGGAGGGTGTCCGTACCCGAAGTCAACGCCAGCAGGAGACGGACCAAAGAAGATTTGGTGGTGCAACGCCGTAGACGTCGGAGGGCCAGCCGCCGGCTCCAGGCCCGTCAGCAGCTCCCACATCTGCAGCACCTGATTTAGGTGCTCTGATGTTGATGTTGCAGGAACAGGTCCGTCAGTTGAAAGAGCAGCTGCAGAGCGGACAAGAGGAACAGGCCCGCCGACAGGATGAACAGGCCCGTCGGTTGGAAGATCAGCAGGCGGAACAAGCTCGTCGGTCGGAAGAGCAGATGCTCCTCATGAAGGACCTTCACGCTACCTTTGGGAAAGAGATAAGGGACGTGAAGGATAGGGTTGCTCAACAAGACAACCGCCTGTCGGAAGCTGAAACCCGAATCGAAGAACATGAAACCCGAATCAACCATGTGAACAATCGGGTTGACAACGTGATGGCTGACGTGAAGAAAACGCTGAACGACCTCAAACTTGGGGATGGAACTACAGCTCCCGTAGTAGCTGCAGCACCTTCGCTACGTGGATTCAAAGTGCCGCCGTTCGACGGGACCTCTTCCTTGTCGGCCTACAAAATCCAGTTCGAGGCCGTCATGGAGGCAAACGGCTGGAATAAAAGCCAGGCCATGATTGCACTCACCTTAGGCCTGCGCGACCAAGCCTTAACCGTATTGGAAGCTCTCGGTAAGAAAATGACCTACGAGCAGCTCCTTGAGGCATTGGAGGCGAGATATGGTGACGCTCACCTGGAACACGTCTTTCGCGCGCAGCTTAAAGATCGCGTGCAACGCAGCAACGAAAACCTGCAGCAGTGGGCCCTTAAGGTGGAGAAGATGGTTCGAAAAGCATACCAGTCTGTACCTGCGCTCATTGAAGGGAACCTGGTGCAGACATTCATCGACGGCATCCGCGACCTGGAAGTCAGAGCTGCTGAGAGGCTCGGGCACCACGAGACGCTTAAGGACGCCTTGGCCCATGAACTGGAGGTAGAAGCCGTGCGGCAGGATCATCGTTCCCATCGTGTCAGGGAGGTTGCAGCAGCTACAGTTCGCGACCGCAACAAAGGATACAGCCCTAGGTGCTATGGCTGTGGGGAAAAGGGCCATCTTCGATCCAGCTGCCCTAAGCGAACCCTAGAAGGGGAAGGTGAACGATCCCAGGAGGGTAGTGCGGCCAACAGCACCGCCCAGCAGCAGCAGGGAAACGAGTAAAAGCCAGAACTGTGGGGCGGGTGCTGGCTGATGTTAAAAGAGCCCCAAGGATCTCGATCTCACAAACCCATGATGGGAACAGTCTAATCATCAGGGGCGAGGTCAACGGAATGCCGTGTAAACTGACCATAGACACTGGAGCCTCTCGTACGGTTGTTAGTTCCCAACTTATAAGCCAGTTCCTTGGGGACTCCGCATACAACCGAGAACGCATTAATTTGGTAACAGCCACCGGTCAGCGTATACCCGTCCGTGGAGAGAAGGAGATGGAGTTGAAGCTTGGCAACGTGATCTACCTGCATAATGTCATCGTGGCTGATATAATGGACGACTGCATCCTAGGCCTAGACTTTATGAGGAATAATTGTTGTGAGATCGACGTTAAGCAAGCTGTTTTGAAATGTGGACAGGAGGAACTTTTTATGGAAGTTGCGTTACCAGGGAACGTGTACAGCATTAAGAAGATTGTTCTTCCGCCGAGATCGGAAACGATTGTTCCGGTTAGTCTTCCCCGAAACGCTGGGCAAGCTCACCGTTGTGTACTTGTGGAAAGGGTAAACAATGACCCTCCATGGAAAGTAGCTCGAACCTTGGTCAGAACCACTGACATCTCAAGAATACGTGTGCTGAACCTTTGCGACCGGGAACAGATTATAGAAAAAGGCACACTGGTTGGCACTTGTGAGGAAGTGGATTGGTTACGTCGGTGCCAATATATATCGAGTGGGACCCCCAGCAAGGATTCAGAAACGAGAGTGACCACACTTTTGGAAGAGAATTACGGCTTCCTGCAGACCTGATCACCGGGATACCACCTGATGCTCCACGCAGTATAACCGATTATGCAAATGACTTGCGGAACTAAATGAATGACGTTTATGAGCACGTCAGACAATCGGGCCAGCAAATGTCTGATAAGATGAAAACCCGGTATGATCGCAAAATGAACAACAAAGGGTTCGACGAAGGTTCACTTGTATGGTTGCACAATCCAGTCCGCAGCAAGGGGAAATCTCCTAAGCTTCAAGCTAAATGGGACGGCCCGTACCGGATTGTGACCAGGATCAACGATGTAACCTACCGGATACAGAAAGGCGCAAGAGGGACTCCTAAGATCGTCTATGTGGATCGCCTAGCGCGTTATTATGGGGCCGATAATGCTCGGGACGAGCATGTCTTAGGAGGGGGCAGTGTTACGCGCTCAAATCGGCGCACTAGCGCCATCTAGTCTCGAACCGAAGAACTAAACTTCTTGAAGTTTAAAACTCGAACTCTCGGTACCTTGCGCGTGTTTACTTGAACATTCTGGATATTTTGCTAATTTATATAAATAGGCGCTGCAAGATGCGAACGAGTAGAGTTGAACTCGGCGACACAAGCGAAGCTTCGGAGCGGAATTAAGTGTTAGTTTTAATTTGTGTAAAGTAAATTAAAATGTTAATTTAGGTAATTTTATCGGCAATTTTTATTGTCACGAACCTCAAGCTCGTAACAATATATATATATATATATATATATATATATATATATATATATATACTTATTTTTAAATCTCGACGTTTCGCGTGCTTTATAGCACCCATGGTCACGGCGGGGGAGGGACTGAGTTGTTTGACGTCCCAATGTCATAGCCCAGCTACCTTCAGTTTTTGAATATTAATTTTTGGTCGGAACGAGCTTACAGTATATTAAAGTCTTGCAGTGGTATGCTTGTGGTTTGGATTTAATTTTGTTAATTATAGGATATATATATATATATATATATATATATATATATATATATATATATATATATATATATATATATATATACAGAATGGGGTATGAAAGTGAACGCAAATAAGACGAAGGTTATGGTTTTTGAAAGAGAAGAAAGAAAAACGATTTGTGAAATAAAACTAGAAGGGGAGTTGATCGAGCAAGTAGATGAGTTTGTATATTTGGGCTGCGTATTTAGCAGGGATGGGAGATATGATAAGGATATAGAACGACGAGTGAATGCGGGAAATAGAGTAAATGGGGCCCTGCACTCTATTGTGGAGAGTCGAAATGTGTCGAAAAAGGCACGTATGGCAATTCACAATGCTGTGTTGGTCCCTACTTTAACGTATGGTAGTGAAAGTTGGGTGTGGCAGAAAAAGCACGAGAGTAGAATGAACGCAGTAGAAATGCGGTCCTATAGTATGTTAGGGTTGAATCTGAACGACAGGGTAAGAAATTGTGTAATAAGAGAAAAGTGTGGTTTGCAAGATGATGTTGTGACCAGGATTAAGAAAGGAATGCTTCGGTGGTTTGTTCATGTGTTGATATATATATATATATATATATATATATATATATATATATATATATATATATGTAAACATGTAAGTTTTAATATTGACAAAAAATGCTAAGCTCTTCACACAATAACATAATGATCGTGGTGGTACAATAAGGTACCCGTAGAGGTTAACTGTGCCTCAGGCAACCACAACTTGTATGCTAGAAGTAGTCATAGGATGCGCGTTCGACTTTTTTTTTCCTTTTTTTATTTACTTCCGAACCATATTCGAAACTTGACAGTTAATCTTTAAAAAAAAACATTTTTGGGATTCTGGTTGAAAACTGTTTTTATGACAAATGAATTTATCAAATTCTGCCGTGACGGTCACCTCAAGCGAATTGTTGTTGATGTTTGAAATTCGAAATTGACAAATGAATTCGGATTTGTAAGGTTGATATTATACTAGTCTTATATTATGCATTATGACATGACCATGCCTGTATATGTTTTTATCTTTTTTTATCTTATTTACATCCTAATTTTTTTAAGTAATTACACATTATTTGAAATTAATTATAAAAGATTTTAAAAGTAATAAGTATTGTCCATACCAGCCCTTTCGTGGATTTTGCTCGATTTGCCGAAGAGATCATGATTTTGCGGATCTACGCGCATATCTGCAAGCGTGCAGGATCCACCAGGTCTTCGAAAATTCTGTATACTATGGGATTTCGGGATCGCACTTTGTTGCGTTGCAATTCCTACCCCTTACAATTGAGAGGTGGCCTATCCTATACCCACCAGCGGGTGTATTTAGCCTGTATCTTTAAATTTAAAACTGCATTTTTTTGTTTTGTTATGTGTATAATGCTGTACAAGTTGGTAAAATTTAAATAACTCAGAAGTTTACGGTCATAGCTCAAAGAACTGATAACCGAAAAAATATTATCGAGTGACAGCCTCATACCAATAAATGAAGTTTAAAGTAGCTCCTCACTAGATGGAGTGAGAAGCTGGTAAGAGATGCAGGAAGTCGATATATGCATTTGGCTCAGGACTGACCTGAGAATAAGATGGGGGAGGAGTTGTCCTCTCCCTAGAAAGGGCTGCCATGGGGTGGTCGGCACCAGGGGGTGCGAAAACGTTCCCGTGGCCCCTGCCAATATGCAGTGAAGGTGGAACACTTTAGGGGTTTAGTCGACGCGAGTCCGACATAACCCGTTCTAGCCCCCGCCAGGCGGCTATGCGTAGGCGTATCCCCATTTAAAAAAAGGATTGCATTGCTTGGGAGAGGCCAACATTCTGTAGTGGACTTGTAGTGTATTAAAGATGAAGAATATTAAGAAATGAAATTTAGGCAGATATAAAAAAAATTATCGTCATTGAAAGAAATTGAAAAATATTTATAGACAGGTATTTATATGTATAGAAATCTCGAAAATCAAGAGAAACCAACAAAATATGTTGCGTGACTGAATTCGGAACGTCTTTTAAATTTGACGATTGACGTAACGGAAATTAAAAAGTCGCCCCCTTTCTAAAAGTCTTTAATATTATATTTTTTCATATTAGAGCCTGAATGTAACAGTTTTATTAAGGTCTTTCAATATTACCGAAGTTTCTATTTCCTTTTATTGTAAAAGGTTTTTTACTTGAAATATAACAAAGGTTGACATATAAATTGCAAATCGTAAGATGTTTGTGTAAGATATTTAAATAGTAATGTCGAACAAACATCGTTGATGTGTTAATGCTGACGTTATATAAATACCTAGCAAAATTAAATGTTAAGGGGTCGCCATTCGAGATTGGTACAGAGCCCAGTGCGACATCTGTGTAATTGTTAGAAGCTGCTATCACGATCCCGCTTTGAACTAATTTCTAAGGCATTAACCGCTTAAAATGCATTTTACAGAGAATGAATGTTACACTTGAAATAATTGTGTTATCTTATATTTTTAAACTTTCCATTCAATGAAAGTACGTTGAACGTGGTAGAGCCATGCTGCAGTTATGTTAGTAGTATAGTTGTAGCACGAATGGGTCGGCTCGACCGGGGAAAGATCACGCATTCACAGAATACCAGTGTTAAATAGTGGCTTAATGCTGCTGTGTTTCGTATGGTGAGTGTAGAGAACTGGAGACCCTTTTAACTGGTAACGAGGCATTCCATCTTAGTCCTCACGGGTGACAACGCATCTGCATTTTGATTAGTAATCGAGGATTGATGAAGATGTCTATGGGCCACAGCAACCACTTAACATCAGTTGGAATGTGTGTTCGTTTGTCACCCTATCCTATAAAAAAAGTATGTCTTAGAACTTCAATTTGGAAAGCCAACGCGATGTTTGTCTTAAAAATGTGACATACATATGAACCTAGCGCAATATAAAATGTTAGTCTTTACAACGTAAAAGGAAAATGTCTTGGCTCTTTATTGTGGTAAACATTGAGCAAATAAAGCAAGTAAAGAAGACCAATCTATAAAATTTTAAAGTTTGAGAGAATACTTCATCTTTTAATCCAGCGATAAGTTTGAATCACGGGTAGTTCTTTTTATCAAGATTGCAAAGGCAATATAGAAGGAAGTTTGTTAGCTGACTCGTGCCGGGTCACATCATATCTAGCTCAAGTGATGCGGTTCTCTGCCGCTGTCTAATTTATAATGGACTTGAGGAAACTTCGCCCATTTTATTATGCAATAGGACGGTAGCCCCTCTAACGACGACAACCTGTCTCGTTGGCGAAACCTCGGTCTTTTAAGATGTTAAGCAACGATTTATATTCGACATTTTAAGTAATACGGGATAAAACATTTCGATTTTATTAGAAACATTATATTTTAGTTTAGAAAATGACCAGTTGAGGGGAAAACATTAGTAATATTATTTTATTATACACGCAGCACTAAATATAAAACATATAATGATTTCCTAAATTTACGCGAACCCTACACATTGAATAAACTATATTTACGGATTTTGTCGCGTTTAATTAACTATTTTAACTTATTTTTAAATCTCGACGTTTCGCGTGCTTTATAGCACCCATGGTCACGGCGGGGGAGGGACTGAGTTGTTTGACGTCCCAATGTCATAGCCCAGCTACCTTCAGTTTTTGAATATTAATTTTTGGTCGGAACGAGCTTACAGTATATTAAAGTCTTGCAGTGGTATGCTTGTGGTTTGGATTTAATTTTGTTAATTATAGGATCCCAAGCAGATGGCAGCACCCATCTATCTTCTCTATTGAAATGATGATGATGAAATTATGATTCTCTAATGAAACGTCGGCAATTAAAAATAAGTTAAAACAGTTAATTAAACGCGATAAAATTCGTAAACATAGTTTTATTCAATAAAAAACACATGTTGTATAAAATTGTTTTAATAAAGTGGTTTTGGTGTAGAAGGCGCGTAACTTTAACGGTGGCAGATGTAAATCCGATCTACGTAATTGTGGCCGCCGTCTAATCTAATCAGGGTGCTGTGTCCGTCTGTTGGCGCTGATTGAATTACGAGCCGCGGCGCGTCGCATACCTAGGATGCATAGATTTAACAATGTTTTGATTAGTACCAATTTTATAACTTAATTATTTATATATATAAATAAAATGGAAGTATTTGACTGTAATATTTATTACGTGGTAGAGCCATGCTGCAGTTATATTAGTAGTGTAGTGGTAGCACGAATGGGTCGGCTCGACCGGGGAAGGACCACGCTCTCACAGAATACCAACGTCAAATAGTAGCTTAATGCTGCTGTGTTTCGTATGGTGAGTGTAGAGAACCGGAGACCCTTTTTATTGGAAATGAGGCATTCCATCTAAATCCTCACGGATGACAACGCATCTGCATTTTGATTCGTAATCGAGGATAGATGTAAATGTCTATTGGCCACAGCAACCACTTACTATCAGGTGGACTGTGTGCTCGTTTGTCATCCTAGGCTATAAAAAATATTCAAATAACCGACTGGTTATTGACAGACCGTCTGTCTGTCTATCTGCCGGTCTGTCTGGGCTCTTCAGAATGGCTGAACCGATGGTGATGAAACTTTTCGGATAGATGAAGAGCAATGCTAGGCTATATTTTACACGACAAGTTTAAAGATTATTTTTTATATAATGAAACATTGTCTTTGATTATCTTAATTATTGATTAAATAAAGCCATATTATGAGATCTTATATAGTCTTATATATCATATTTCTAAAAATTCGGAATTAAGAATTAAAACATTAATTACGCTTGCCGCATAAATTATGAAGATTGATGATTGCCGCATAAATGATGAAATACAATAAATAATATATTTGCCTTGTAAAAAAAAAAGAAAAGTTAAACAAAAATTTCACGTAAAATTAATTATTTATATAATTGTGAATTATTGAAAAAAAGGTACTTTTTATTCTAAGGAAAGAGCCCAGTTTCTGACTTTTTAAGAGTTATTATAAACCTATAGTTTAAAAAAATATTTCATCGGCAAAAAAGTTGCCAAAAATATATTTTTTGGACGATATTTTTTTTAATTTATATGCTGCGCAGTAACCAAATAAGCGCAAACGCTCTCCCAGACTCGCGGGACTGGATTCGCCAATTGACAAAATTCAATTTTTTTTTACAATTTCAACTTACCAAAAGGATCTTGCTAAAACTCGTCGCCAGCTCTCCGACTTTTACATTAGCCGGGGCGAGTCACTAGTCGTAAATAATATTAAATAAATCTATACTTTTAATAATTTATATATTATACAGCGTGGTGCGACAAATTTCTATTTCCAAGAGATAGAATTTGTCTAACGGTACGTGTACACCAAAACCGATTTTGTCGGCCGATGGCGGACAGAACTACCCGGACGAGTAACTCGGATGTGTATGTGCTTACACTGCAACAGTGTACCACTTGTGCCGACATTGGACGTTGCCGGTATTCTTTTCTATTTTTATATTTTCAATATCCATCAGTCCAATATTCATCATAACAGTCGTTTAGGTAGATAACAACACTGACAAAAACAACTGAATAAAAACAAAGTAATAAAATTTATATTTTTATAAATAAATAAATTTTATTATATAAAATAACTATAAATAGACTCAATTTGCACTGTAGACACTACGCGGGCCCCGTCTTTGCCCACGCAAACCCTAACATTTTAAATGAACTCCAAATAGTTCAGAACCCCTTCTGTCGTCGAGCTGCGAACGCACCTTGGTACGTCCGTAATGCCGACCTTCATCGGGACTTAGAGCTCCCAACAATTCAACAGTTCCTTAAAAAACTCTCTGAGAACTTCTTCAAAGCCTCAGAGTCGCACCCAAACAATTTAATTCGTGAGGCGGCTTCTTATGCAGCCCCACCCCCCTCTCGCTATCGTGTCCGCAGGCCGAGAAACTCTCTCTCGGACCCGCCAAATAAACTGTCAAACGACCTGAACTGCCTCCTGGCGGCTCAGGCCAGTTCTAATTAAATTAATTATTATTATATCAACTAATATTATTTTGCCTTCGTAGGCACTCCCTCAGCGGCTCTTAGCCGCCTGCGCCCTCTTTTCCCAAAAGAGGGTCGCTCATGATAAGGCACAATAGAGCTTAATCAGCCAGCTGCCTGTCCCCAAAGGCGGTTTTTAGGGGGTATCACTTAGGGTCCCCGGTAGGACAGTGAGTCCCCCATAACCACGATAGACCGGCTATCGTGGTATGCGTAATGCATTTTCCGCCTCCCTACGTACAGGGTAGCCCTTTAATTGCTTCGGGCGCAAAAAAAAAAAACTGTAGACGCCGACAGTCAGGCGAGAAATCCCAACGAGTTCGGACTCGACGGTTGATCGGCCGTTTTCGTGCGTTATCGGACGGTAACGGTCGTGTTTGTGTAAGCGCTCTCTTTGTTTTGCAAGTGTTTGATTCGATCGTCCGAGTTCGGCCGTCATCGCCCGAGCAAACTTCGTCCGATAACGGATTAGGTGTAAGCAAAGCGTAGACAGAGAAACCTATAGACTAATGATCGGCGTGGCCTCGAGTGAGAAAGAAAGATAACGAATTTTTAGGTTATAGAATAATCTTTATGACTTTTAAATGCATTTAGATAAAAAAATTAATTGTTCTAAGAACTGAACTGAACAAGATTCACCAATCTTAAGCTCACAAAACACTTTTTTTCTCACTTAAACCAACTTGTAAAGTCCTTAAATCGCTACGCTGTCAAAGTTAAAAAAAACCGCGCACAGAGAAAGGGACAAACAATCACACCGCTCTATCTCATTTCTATGCAAGTCGTATGCATAAATCTATCTTTTTCGTGTGCGAATGCGAAAGAAGGCGTCAATTTGTCTATAGGTTTCTCTGTCTACGATGCGAAGCGTAAGAAATAGAGACAATTCGACCGTTTACTCAACCTCTGCATTCGCTATATTTACGGCCTGCGCAAATTTACCCGTATATCCAAATGTCGCTCAATACTTAAGTGACTTGACGTAAGTTTTCTTCAGAACGGAAGGAATCTAATATAAATTTTGTACGACTGTCCAATGAGAAAGACATCTTTAACATTTCAGTACTTATTCACTTTTCTTTACTGAACAGACACACATATATTGTATGTCCAGAGGGGTTTTACTACGGGGAAAGGCGTTTGATTTTGTTTATAATTTTGGCTTTTTTGTTTAACAAAAGTGGGCCTTTAGAGCCATTTATAACCTAAAACCGAAAGTCTCTCAGAGAAAAAGAAATCAAATTTGGCCTTTTAGTATATTTACCATAAATAAATAACACAAAAATAATAGTAATTTTAATTAAAAATACTTTAAATATATATTGTGTAAACATTAGGAAAAAACACAAGCTTCAGATACTAGTTACTCCACTATAAAGAGTCATTAATTAATTAAAACAAATACCAAAGATTATTACAATGCAAAATACTACAAACTTAAAATTTCTTATTAAAAAAGAATATAAAGAGGATTATTGTAATATATAGTATATACATAGGACACGGTTCATGGAATGACCTCAGGAAATGAGATGATCGCTTCTAAACTGTTTCTTAAATAAAAAATATACAAAATGACTTTTAATTCAAATAACTGTAATATATATTGAATAAAATCATTTTAATCCATCCATTCGATCCCATTCCACGCTCCCCTATACCATCCAATCCCATCCCATCCTACCCATTCCATCCCAAGTTTAATAATATTAAAACTTATGTGTAGATATTTAAGTTGTAATTAAAAAAAGTCCTTTGTTCAATTTCCATCAACATTGATAACAACTACGAGTATAATGATAGGATTATTTACGACTTCGCAATACAGTATTTTAGAATGTTTAGTTTATCGCTATTAAGACACCTCAGTCGGGTTTCTTACAAACTTTACATTTATTACTCGAACAATTAAGATAAATCAAAATTTTACAACTGATTAAAAGATAAGCTTTGAGTGTTGAAGTTCAAGAGTTTTGGATATCGCAGTTTGTGGGGTCGGGGAGAAATATTTTGTAATGTCCCAAGTTGAATGGAATTCGCATAATAAAATGCACAACTTAATGAGTGAAATTCTGTTAAGAAAACGCATTACAGTTAACCCTTAAATGCATGTTTTTTTTTTAATTTTATTTGAAAAAAAAATGAATAAAATGAATGGAAAAATAATTAAAAAATATTTGAAAAAGTTCAGTCCATGTCCATGTTCAGTCATGTTTTACTGTTTTTTGTCTCTATTTTGTCTTTTTGCAGCCTACATTATGCACTCCAAGCAAAAGGTTTATATGTACTAAGAAGCTTTATGCAGGAAGATTTTACTTAAAATTAAAAAAAATGTATGAATTAAACTTATTTATTATGATATTCTCTAAAACAATTATTTATTTTATTATAACAAAGTGATATATTGCATTTTTCACATATTGTTTGTGTAAAACCAGTGCACTTAGGCATCTTACACCCGTTACTTTTGTCTGAAAAACTGGCCTGTGTGCCACTTGGTCTAGTCGAACATTTTTTACTGGTGCAACTTGGGAAACGGCTTTCCTCTTTTTCGCCTGAATTTCCTGCTCTAGAGCTGAACTTGGCCTTCCTCTTTTTATATAATTTTTTCCATAAGGCTTTGGTTTCAGCTACTTGTAGATGAAAGACGCCCAGGTTGCACAGTTTCTCATTTGAACTAGTTTTTTGTGACACAAGTTTTTTGTAAGCCAACCATGAATTAATCATGGCCAGGTCCAAGCAGTGATGGAATAATCGCATATACCATTTTTTATTTTTTATGGTTATATGGTATCTTCCTATATAACTATCCATCAAATCTACGCCTCCCATGTGGGAGTTGTAATCTTTGACTATCAGTGGGCAGTCAATTAGAATTTTTTTCATTTTTAGACTTATCATATCTATTTGTTTTTTGGACTGGCTCCGCCCCCACATAGGTTGATAACAACGTAACCACTTTGTTGTCGTTCCACATGGTAACGGATAAATCTGTTCCATCGTAAGTTGTCATGTGTTCTTCATACGATCTTGCTATAGTTTTCTTCATGTATGATTTTGGATTTGGTAACTTATTATTTGGCAGTCGGTTAGTTTGCACTGTACCCAGACAAAGAATTTTTTGCTTATATAAGTAGCAAGCCAATGGAATAGAAGTATAATAATTATCGTAGTAGATGATATGGTTGATGTTCCGAGGTACCAGCCTTGAGAGTCTCACCACAACATTTCCAGTTACGCCAGAATCTGGTTCACTGGGTTCTTGAAGATTGTTTTCTCTTACATACACCTCAAATTTGTGAGCATATCCAGAAATGCTGCATAACAAAAATAACTTGAATCCCCACTTGTGGGGCTTTTTGGGAAGATAATGTTTTAGATAGTGTGATATTTTTGTTGCACACATCTGTTCGTCTATTGATAGGCGTTGTTCAATAGGAAAGAGTGCGAAGCGATTATTCAAATGGTTTATGATTGGTCTAATCTTGTGTAGTTTATCATGTCTAGGATGATCAGATGGGAGAAGAGAGTCATTGTTGTTGAAGTGCAGTAAGCTTTTTATTTTTTTAAATCTGTTTAGAGTCATGCAATTGTATATATGAGCAAATCCATACTTAGGTGACTAATACATTCTGACATTAGGGTATTTTAATGTTTAACAATCTTGTCTAAAATGTCGTCAGTTAAGAAAAATGAAAAAAAAAAGTCATACTTTGTGTCTAAAGATGCCAGCTAACCATAATAGAAACTGCACAAAAATGCCACATCATCTTCAGACGTCCCCATACTCTGCTTTTTCCACAATAATTTCCTTAATTCTTGACGCCAAGCTAGCACACTGTGAACATCAGGTTCCTGCTCAGGTTGTGGGTCTTCCAATAGAGGAGGATCCTCTTCAGCGGGATCAGGACCTGGACCTTCTTGTGCCAGAGTAGGACTTTCTTCATCTTCTTCTCGTTCATCTTCAAGAATCCTTAGCAGATCCGCTCGGTCCCTGTAAGTTTGCACCTCCTCATCATTTTCCTCGCTTTCATCTTCTTCAGCACCATCTTCTGACTCATTTCCATCTAAGTAAGCTATGTAGGCACTTATTTCGTCATCACTACCAGTCCACCTGCGATTAGCCATCTGAAATATCAATTTATACCCCTGCAGTAATACATCATAAATTGTACCAATTTTAGTACTAAATGCATAATGTAGGATACGGACTACACAAAGAAAAATTGAAGTTGTAGTGATTATTCCGATTCAAAATGCGATTTCAACTAACTCACCTCAATATTCACTGTATCTTCAAACGAAATACAAATAAAATAGCATCACTTACCTTGAAAAATTCTACAAAATCTGTTTACATATTAACTTCGCCAACAAACTTTTTCCAACCAGTTCTCACCAAAAAAAATTTCAGCTGTCAATTTCAAATTCAAATGACATTTACGTTTTGCCAACATGACAATAGAAAAACTATTTCAAATCAAATCAAATCAAATCAAACATTTATTAATTCATAAGCATGGGTATTACAGGATGTCACATATAAGATTATTATAAGATACAGCCATGTTTCACCTTAGAGGTATATGAACAAAATTGAAGTATATTTTTACATTTTGTCATCAAAAAATGTTCTTATGTCATAGTACACTTTTTCAACAAGGAAGCCATTGAGCGCAGTTTTAAATCTTTTAATATCATTAATTAATCGTATATTTAACGGGATTTTATTATAGATTTTTGGTGCCATGCAATTTACACACATTCTTCGAAGAAGTGGTTTGCATTTGTGATTAACTTTCAATGTTCCTTCACGACGACTTCCGGCAGTATTCATTTCAAAATAAATTGGGTTATTTCGAACAAAGTTTGCAACCTCATATATATACATACACGGTAGAGTCAGAATTTTATATTTGCGAAAGTACGGTTCACATGAATCATCCTGATTTAGACCGAACATCGATCTAACACACTTTTTTTGCGCTTTGAGGACACTTTGTTTTTTAGTTGTGTTGGCCCAAAATATTATTCCATACCTTAAGTTTGATGCAACATATCCGTGATAGGCTGTTAGAAGAGTTTTAACACTGGAAACCTTCCTTAGTTTATAAAGGGCATAAGAGAATTGGTTTAGTTTTTTAATTAGATTATTAATATGAGGTTTCCATGTCAGCTTATTATCTATAGTCAAACCCAAAAATTTTGTAGTGTCTACCTCTTTAATTGAATTCCCAGAGTAGTTAATGTCAAAATTTAAAGGATAATTATTTCTTTGTTTAAAGTTTATTACATGTGTTTTTGTCAAATTAATTGTTAGGTTATTTAATGTCAGCCATTTGAATAAAGACGTCAATGTATTATTAATGTCAATATTTATATTATTCTCATTATCATAAGTAAATAAAACAGTACTATCGTCAGCAAAAATAGTCATATGATGGTTGATTACATTAGGAAAATCATTTATATAGATAATAAAAAGGAGAGGGCCCAGTACACTTCCCTGTGGTACTCCATAGTTTACTTGACGCTCTTTCGATCTGTATATTTTATTTTCACCGGTCTTAGAGTCAATTTTGGTTATATGTGTGATTTGTCTTCTATTACTCAAGTAACATTCGATTAGCTTAAGGGCGTTGCCTCTTATACCATACCTTTCTAGTTTGTTAAGTAATGTTTTATGATTAATGTTGTCAAATGCTTTGGTCATATCCATAAATAGTGCTAGTGTAGGCTTTCGGTTGTTAACGTTTTTTACGACTCTTTCCAAAAACTCGTATATAGCCATACTAATGGATTTATCTTTTCGAAAGCCGTATTGATGCTTCGAAAATAGATTATTGGTTTCAAAGTAATCGTTTATTTTTTTATATATAATGTGTTCTATTAACTTTGAAAATATTGAAATTAGTGAAATAGGACGATAGTTTTTTTAACAGCTTGTTGTCATCCTTTTTGAGTATTGGGATAGTAATTGCCAATTTCAATATATCTGGAAATATTCCCTGTTCTAAACATAAATTTATAATGTAGCACAAGATATGAGCTATTATATTCCCTACTGTTTTAATAATCTTAGTGGAAACATTGTCAAAACCTACACTATTAGTATTTTTTAATAAATTAATAGATTTAACAACATCTAAGGGTATTATTGGGGTCAAAAAAATTGAGTTACGTTGACTATGTGGAATAGAAGTAGGTTCGGGCTTGTCCTTATCGACTGTTTCCAATGAGTTTGTAAAAAAGTCGTTAAAGGCGTTCGCAATTTCTGTCGGTTCAGTTACCTCTTTATCGTTACTTAATATACTGTTAATCTGTTCCTTAGGAAGGCTGCTATTATACTTATTAATTATCTTCCACGTTGCTTGGGATTTATTTTTTGACTGAGCTATATAATATTCATTCTGTGCCTTTTGAGTAAGATTAATTATTTTCTTGTACCTTCTACTATAGTTAGTAAATATTAATTTATTTGTTGGTGACGGAGATAGTCGATATTTCCACAGGAGCTTACAACGTTTTTTACTACATAATTTAATGCCCTTTGAAATCCATTTCGGTTTGTTCAAAGTAGAGATTTTTATTTTGATTTCTGGAAAACATAAGTTGTAAAAAAGTGTGAAAAGGTCATGAAATGAGTTGAAAGCTTTATTTGGACAACTTGTCTCATATGCTTCACTGAAACTTAGACTTTTGATGCAGTTCATAAATTTCCAGTTCATTAATTTTTTTAAAATACCAGTATTTTAGCCGACATGTTTTTTTGATAGGTATCTTAAGGGTTTGAGCTGAGTGATCGGAAATTGTCAATTCTATGACTTCTCCTTTTGCACTACGAATATTATGTAACATATTATCTAAACATGTTTTACTGCGAGGTCTAGTGGGTTCATGAAATTGGCATTTTGTATTGTATTTAGATAATAGCTGTTTAAAATCTCTGGATATTTTATCATTTTTGAGCACATCAATATTGAAGTCACCGCATATAATAAATTTATAGTTGCTATTATTAGTAACGGAGCTTAATATATTATCCAGTTTACTAAAAAATAGAGCCACTAGTTCTAATTTTGACCGAGGAGGTCTGTAAATACAGACTATGTAGACCTTATGTTGTACTAATTTTATTGCCGAACATTCAATAACACCAGATATCGATTGGTTGATTAAACTTCTTACGTTTTCGTATTCATGGTGGTTTTTAATCAGAATACAAGATCCGCCATTACGTTGTTGTTTGCAGTAGAAAGACGCAAGTTTATAGTTTCTTATATTAAGGCGATGTATGTCACTAGCTATCATGTTGTGTTCGGTTATGCCTATAATATCTATTGGAATACGTTCATCATTAAGTATTTCTAAATTAACCATTAATGAATCTGATTTGGAGATAAGGCCATCTATATTTTGATGGAGGATATATAAGGAATTAGTCACGAAATAAATTATGAGATGTGTTGTAGTCAGATTTAGAATTGCTCTCAACGGCCATGTCGCAGTCAACTTGTGAGGTAGTCAAAGGAAATGATTCAAAATCAAAGTGTATCTGTTTCATTATAGTTTGGAAAATATTCCGTAATCCAAAGTTATTTACCCTGCCTGTTCTACTTGAGAACATTTCATAAGTTAGGTTTACATTAGAGTCAAAAAAATATATATTATGGTATTTTTGTAGTTCTATATAGAGTAAGCTATTGAATAATTCAATTTTATAATTTTGTATTGGTGCCCCAAGTTCATACGTAGGGGTACAGATTATCAAGTTGGTAAAGTCGATTTGCTTAATTAAATTCCCAATTGTGTTTATGAGTTCAATACAGTTTGTGTCTCTTATATCAGTATCACCTAATACAATTATACAGTAGTCATTCATATTAAAATTTAACAATTTGTTCTTTAAGTTAGTCAAGAGAAGCTTAATGCTTGTGTTAGGTAATAGGTATCGACAAAATTTAAAATCGCTTGAAAACGTATTTTCAACGAACCGTAATGGGCCTGAATAATGTCTATTGCTTAAAATACATAGTTTTCTCTTTGCATTGTTGCTAGATTGTTCTGTTATTTTCTTTGAGCTAGCTACGTCATTTGTTACAGGTTGCGTTGGACAGGGTTTTGTTGAAGTTGATGGAGAACTTTGCTTGTTTTGTTTCTTCTTTCTTTCTGATAATGTAATGTCACTGGATTTTTTATGGGGGTTAGTTTACGTGGTGTAGGTTCCTTTATCAATTGTTTTAATACTTGACTTTTTCTTTGTTGGTCGTTTATTCTTTTTTGTAAATCTGTAACCTGTAAGTTCAATCTGTCTATTTCCAAATGGGCACTTGCTAGCTGTGTTTTTAAGAAGCTGATTTCATCACGTAGTTCTTTGTGTTCAGCTATGTTAAGGTCTGGGAGACTCATACGCGTGTCTTCGAGTATAGTCAAAGAGTTATCTTCCATGGTATTTTCAAATGTGTTGTCCTGCGGTTCTAGCGAAGATGCGCGAATTTTATTATGTTGACGAGTTGTCACGTTTTCATAACTTACGGTGCTGGTATCAATTTTGTTATTTTCTGACAATAAGGAAGCAGTTTCTGAACCATTGGATGGTTTAGGCACTTGTTTTGCTTTAATAATACATTTGTCACATCTCCATTTGTTTTTCTTTTCTGCTTCCATGATATTAAATCTCACAAATGGAACGTTTGCACATTCCAGATCCAGTTTCAGTTTGCATTGTGAGCAAGTAAGGAATTCTCGTCTTAGTAATTTATTCTTTATTCTTTATTGTACACACAATAAGTTGGTAACAATTATTAAATATTTAAATAAATGTACAAAGGCGAGCTTAACCCTAATAAGAGTTCTCTTCCAGCAAACCTATTGGGAGAGAGAAATAGTTTTATATACAAAGCAAGTAGGTAGCAGCGTGCGTACTTAATAATTAACATAACGCTACTTAATAGAAATTGGCTATAAGTTACAGTTAACAATTATCATATAAGTGTATAACATATAAGTATGATTTATTTTCTTATTATATCAATAGAAATAAGAATAAAAGTTATTCTTATTTCTATTGATTTACATACATATATACCAATAAAGACAATAAATATATACATATATACACATATACACACACACACACATATATATATACATACATACATACATACACATACATATATATACAATTATACATATAAATACATAAAATATGTAAATATTTATAATTCTAAGTTGACAGATAATATTTCTTTACTCTGCTCCGAAATATATCAAGAGAAGAGCTAGCACGTATGTCATGTGGGAGTGAGTTCCATAGCTTGACCGCCCTTACTGTAAAGGATCCACCACATCGGCTTGTGAAATGAGAAGGAGTTTTGAGAAGTAGTTGTTTAGTGGTCCGGCACTGAGTTTCACGGGGTACAAGATACTCAAAACGCTCGCGGAGATATGGAGGTGCAAGAGGATTAAAGAGTAGAAAGTATAGAAATGATAACACATGTAAGTCTCGACGTCTACGGATAGGAAGCCATTTTAATTGAGCCCTGTACTCTGAAACATGATCAAACTTACGAAGACCGAAAATAAAACGTATACACAAATTTTGAACACGTTCCAGTTTGTTCAACAGCTCCTCTGAAGCATCCAAAAAACTAACATCAGCGTAGTCAATGAGAGGAAGAAGAAGTGCTTGAGCTAAGGTTATCTTAGTTTTTAACGGTAAAAACATCTGGAGACGCTTGAGAGATTGAAAAGAGTAGTTCACTTTTCTGCTAATCATATTAATGTGAGCGACCCAAGACAAATTATTATCAAAAATAACACCTAAGTTCTTAGCGGTCTCTGTATATGGAATTTGAGTATTATCATACGTAACTGCAGGGATCTTCGAACGATCTAATAAATTAAGCATATATGAGCTGCCGATAATCATTACTTGGAATTTTTGCTTACATTTGTCACATTTTGTTTTAGTGGTTGGCTTTTCTTTAGATGACGACATTTTTTAATCAAAAAATAATAATAAAAAATATGGAATTTATCAGTATAAACTATTCGGCTATAAGTATACAAATATTTTTAGTGAAATTTGTAGCTGGTTTTACTGAAATGTTTGTTATAATTTATATGCAATCCACAAGGCGTTGTCCTCTATGTAGTCCAAAGCAGTTATCCACTAGGCTATTATGACTTTAAATTTTGTGGTGAAATAATGATATTTATGATTTGTATTGCAGATTTAAATTTGTCGAAGACGGTTATTATGAGTAATGTCAATTGAATTTTGCACTATTTTGCGGGTGACTGTTGAATCACTTGTTACACTTTATCACTAATTAAACTAAGTTATCACATAAAAGTTTGTTTTGGTCATCCTTCGTTAGTTTTTTAAGGTTTATTATACAGTTTTTATATGTCTTTTCAATTTTAGAGTTTATTATCACGTATAAACATGATGCTTGTTACACTTTTATCGCACCGTTTTATTTTTATGTGATTTAATGGTTAGTTTTTTGTTGACTTCACTTACACTTAAACTACACTATATTTACAGTTAATTTGCATTGTTTATAAGTCCACAATCGATTTATTCTATTTTATCAAAATTTTTCACACTGAGCGGAATTTAACATGACGGTAGCGCAACACGCTCTCACGTACAGAAAACAAACAAAAAGAAAAAAGAAAAAAAGAAAAAATAAAAGAAAAAAAAGAAAAAACGCGAGATTCGAACTCACAATCTCACTAGTTAGGTGTCTTACAAGTTCGTTACTTAGACCGCTAGGCTGCACTTGCTATTAGCACAAGTGGTGAAAAATGCATACAGCTTGGTGTAGTACATATTGTCGGAGTAATTTCTTGTGACCATATAAGGCAATAACGTTCGCACTCGTTCAATCGATGAGTCACACGCTAACACGACACAGTGTAACGGCAGTTTATTTTGATTCTTTATCACCTTTGTACTGTTTTTAAATCACTTATTTACACGAAGTATCTTCTGTAAATTTAACACAGTTTCCTCAATTTTGTAGACGAGTTGGTGGATATAGATTTTAAAAGAAACTAGTATGTCTCCGAAATAATACAACAAGATTAGTTTTTTTTTAGGAAAAGGCTCACTAAATACAGCCATCAGAATACGAGTATTACCTAGGCTGCATCCAACACTATGAATTTAAGGGTTAAGACGTATTGTACAATTTATTCCTTTCATTTAATTATTTCTTCCTAGAGAGTAAATAATTTTATTTAAGAATGAATATTACAAACTTTTATATATTATATTTAGAATAGGGGTGAAAAACGAGCATACAGTCCACCTAAAGGAAAGTGGATAGTTTAGCCTACATCCAGATGCGTTGTCACACCTGATGACTACGATGGAATGCCTCGTTATCAGTAAAGAGGGTCTACGGTTTTTTTTTACTCACCATGCGAAACGCAGCAGCTTCACTTTGCTATTTTACACTGATGAGAGTGTAGATTTTTTCCGGTCTAGCCGATCTATTTTTGCAACATCTGCAGCATGATGCTACCATGCATAAATTAATTATATTACTTCTTATAAATGGAATTGAATTTAATATTCATAGTTAAAATCACGATAGTAAGAAATATAAAAATGAATTTTTAAGATAACTAAAAATTTGTTTCTGAATTCACAAACTCATTTACTGAAAAATTCAATTCTAAACTCGCCAAGTGGGTAATGAAGCCGGCAGATGCAAATATGATATTTGAAATGGCGGCAGCAGTTAATTTCATTCGTCTGCGGAACCTAAATAAGTTATGGTACTACCATTACTCACTTTTCTAGGGCCTGCTGCGTCAATTTTATTATTAACCACCTGGTTTTATTATTAACTACCCGGCGTGTTGCTGCCATAGAAAATATAACTGTGCAAATATCGTTTTAAATTTGTAAGAGTTCATATTGTTTAATTAGGAATGATAATAATACATTCATTGAAGTTTAATAATATATAACTTTCAAATAAATTTGTCAGTATGATACCAGCACCACCGCGTAAGTTAATTGTAATAGGCCTATAATCTTCGCGTAAGTGCAAGTAACAAGTTGACGAAATTTCAACGCAATCTGATGAACTGTATGGCAGCGCATTCATACTGAAGATCTTCAAATGTGTATATTTCTGGATCGTCTACCAGAATATTGAGACAGAATTCATTTTATCGATCCTCTCTTTTAATCTGCATTGACATGCCCTGTGTTTCGACAGTAAACACCTAGCTTCTGGTCTTCATTTCACGCCATAATATTGTTTCCTTATAGGGTTTCGTAGGTTCAAGCTTTGGCAGCGTTCACAGCCAGTCTGGTACTAGCAGCCCGCGGTCATCCTTATCTTTTACGGTCTTCGTCAAAAAAGTGTGAAAAGTATTTCAGTAAATATTTTGTGTACGTTTACCTGTTTAAGAGTAATATGTAATATACCATAATTTGAAGTCAGAAAATGATATCATCAAAACTAATTTCGAGTAACGGACTATTTTCTAAATAGGATGGGGCTGTTATGAATTGAATTTGCTTATAGTTCTGTCTAGTGTTGCTAGTGGAACTACGAAGAAATTAAGAAATACCTTCCCGGTAAACTCTCCCAAAAATTTGGCTTGACCTCTAACAATAAGATTTTTCTCTGGTTAACATGGGCTATAGTAGAGAGAAATGTACTATAAACGTTAATGATAATAAGTTTTAAAACTATAGACTACTCTTGACCTTGTGAACTGCAGAGCAACAGTCATAGTTTTCAGCAACCGTAGGCTAACTAATTGTTAAGGGTGTAGACTGGATACACGGAAAGTCGTGGATGCCAATCTGCGGTAAACCTCTCCTAACACAACTATTTTAAGTTTACTTGGAGTAGTTGACGGTATTATTAGTAATGGTAATAGTTTATTAGTATTCTTTTTTTTTAAAGGCCAGTCTAATCGTTGAGATTTAAAATATAGTAAATAAAATTAAACACGATGCAATGCGTACTTTTTTAAATCTAATAAGTTTCAAGTCATTGTCCCCTAAGGTTATAAAAGCAGAACATATGTGTTAGTTATTTTTCCCATTACTTCAGAGCAGCAATGTTTAAAATTTATCATAAAAGAAAATCTTGGCAGATTTCTTCAACCTTCACTTCTAGTCACGGATTTCTTAGTTTTAGTGTTTAAGTTACATAGAGGCCTATTAACTTGTTATCTTTTAACCACCTTTAATTTAGACCCTTCTTTCTTTTTATCTTAATTGTTGGGGAATTAAGGAGGCGAATTTGAACTTTGATGCACGGTGGGAGACGCCCGCGTCCCTCAGGACATGCCTCGGAGGCGTCGTTTGATTTATAATGGAGTCGTTGCAAACTTTAGCCATTCTGCCGCGCACCGCACCGTACCTCCTTAACAACGGACCCCATCGCCGCAGGAGATGATTCCTAGACGTGTTTAATAATATTACGACAGATTTAATTATGGAACGTTTAAGATACTTCAACTTACTCTATTACCTTTACTTTGCTTATTTCAAGTTTGCTTTTATAACCTTTATAAACAAAGTGTGTATTCGCTTAATCAAGGAAAAATCTCAAATTTAAGAATTAGGCAATTATATAGCTTAATTTTCAATATACGTGGTTGTAAACTAGTGTTTTAACACTGTATTTCACTCGTTTAATATAATTATACAAGAAGGTGAGAATTAGTCATACGTATATTTGCGTAAAAACCCATTATCATTTGCAGTTTATATCTTTGGATTTTGTATCTAGAAGGCACCTCCAAGGGTAAAATAATAGAGAAGACCGACGAACATGCAGTCTACCGCATATTAATTAGTCATTGCAGCCCATGGGCTCCAGTCACATTTATAGTGTAAAACGAAACGCAGCTATCATAAATAGCCCGATACGTAATATAATGTTTTCTACGACCGAACATACACGGTTCGACGTTATGCAACTAAAAATTTATCTCTTCAACAAAATAATTTAATCGTATATTAAATTTTTCTTATATTATATGTACAAGTATGATTAAAAACAATTATATTGAACCAATAAAATTATCAGGTGTTAGACCACTCTGCTGCAGTTACTGCTGCTAGTTGCAGTTTGAATAGGTGACCTCGACCGGCGAAAGACCATGCTCTGACAATATACCGCTATGAACTAGTACATGTAGATCATAGCATATATACAGTGTTCTCAGGGATGAAAACACACTTATTTTTTCATCAGGGATAGATGTAGGTGGTACGGGGCTACAAGCCACGGCTTCCACTTACGATTAGATGGACGGTGTGCTCGTTTGACACCCCCATTTTATAAAAAAATCTCCCTTGAGCCTCTGTCGCATCCAGTATCGGGATCTTGAACAATTATATATGCAATCGACACCTAACAAAAGACAAACATGTTTATAAATGACACCATTCAAAAGAAACACAATAATTGCGACACTGCTATATAGCGATAGAAATAGGATAAAGTATAGTATAGTAGCAGTAAAATAACCTACCTACGTACTTAAATAGCTTTTTGATAGAATACTAGTAGTATCCAACCATCTAAAGCATTCTTTATGTTTCAAAATTCATACAACAGAATGATTTCTTATATTTACGCGAACACTACACATTGAAATAATACTAGTTTTTACAGAATTTATCGCGTATATTTAACTTTTTAAATACCCGACGTTTCGAACGCTTTACAGCACTCATGGTCACGGGCGGGACTGTGATGTTTAACGTCCATATGTCATAGTTAACCACGGTTACCATAGATTAAAATTTAACTTTTGTTCCGATCTATGCAGTATGAACTTATGGTCCCCCCCCCCCCGTCACTACATCAGATTTGATAGGCCACAAATCCTCGGTAAAGAACACCGATTTCTTCCAAGGATGATTCGTGAGGCTATTGAAATCAAAAAACATCCTAATTTCAATGGAGAAGATGGCTGGGTGCTACCATCTGCTTGGGATCCTATAATAAATAAAATTAAATCCCAACCCAAGCATACAACTGCAAGACTTCAAGATACCATAAGTTCATACTGCATAGATCGGAACAAAAGTTAAATTTTAATCTATGGTAACCGCGGTTAACTATGACATATGGACATTAAACATCTCAGTCCCGCCCGTGACCATGAGTGCTGTAAAGCGTTCGAAACGTCGGGTACTTAAAAAATTAAATATACGCGATAAATTCCGTAAAAACTAGTATTATTTCAATTCATACAACAGGTTTAAATATATAGAAAATGTATGTAATATAATATGATATGTTTACGCGCAAACTGAGTAGAATGCTTCGAAGTGCAAAAACATGTTCACAAACAAGTTGTTTTGCGCTTAAGGCACGCAATGAACATTTTTTTGTTGTTGTTGTTGTTATTTTTGGCTAGTAATATCATTTGTCTGTATCTTTGAAGCATCTGTGGAGCGCAACATCGCAAAGTATTCTTAGAAACCACTTACTTCCATTTTCTGCGCCTGTTCACAAAGCGAAGTTTATATTTGTCATGATAGAAGTGCTAAAATATATTAAGTATATTAGATACTACTTGGTAGGACTACTTTACCTCTTAGCAATTACTGCCGTTAAGTAGCAGTGTAGCAGTGTGTATACTTACAAGAGATGTGACCAGAAACTCTTTATCACACAGAATGAACTTACTGTGTAATAAAGTCTTGCAGTGGTATGCTTGAGTTTATTTTAATATTTTTCAGCACGTCAAGCAAGTTCTGCACGACAACAAGCTTTGGGTACCGCGCCTACGTCTCAGCGATCGAGTGAAACCGGAAGCAGTCGAGCGTGTGCCTGCTCTACTATCGTATGTCAAAGGTGTTACGGACAAGACTGGCTACGTATTTAAGCGAGCTTCTATTAGAACGTTCTACAAGCCGCCTAATAAGATTAGTCAGTTCTTAACTTCCATGAAGTGCCATATTCCTCTACAGGATGCAGGAGTGTACAAGCTTGATTGTGAATGCTGTCTCTTATATATAGGGCAAACAAAAAGATGCATTAGAACCCGCGTAAAAGAACATTTATAGGTGACGTGAAGCGTCAACGTTCCGGGAAGTCTGCAGTTTGTGATCATATCTTAGATAGCCCCAACCAGATAGACATACATCGGATTTGATAGACCACTAATCCTCGCGAAAGAACATCGATCCCTACCAAAGATGATATTGATGCTATTGAATTTAAAAAAAATGTACATCATTTTTTTAGGCTATTCAAATTAAAAAAAAATCCTATTTTCAATAGAGAAAGAGGCTGGGTACTACCACCTGCTTGGGACCCTGTAATTAATAAAATTAAAACTAAACCCAAGCATACCACTACAAGACTTCAAGACACAGTAAGTTCATTCTGCGTAGATCGGACCATAAATAATAATTAATTTCTTTAGAACCCGCGTAAAAGAACATATAGCTGATGTCAAGCTGATAGCAAGACCTCAGGACATAGTTCATTTTGCATAGATCGGACTATAAACAATAATCCGATCTATGCAAAATCGGGACTTCAGTCACCTCAGTCTCCAGTGACCATGGGTGCTGGAAAGCACCCGAAACGTCGGAAATTAAAAATTAAAATTAAACGCGATAAAATCCGTAAAAGTAGTTTTAATCAGTAAAATTATTGTTAAAAAACGGTATTTGTGAAATGAAAACTTTTATATCTTAAAAATCTGTTTTTTTTAAAACCAATCCCTTAACCATTACATTCTTTGAATTATATATTATCTTATGCTTTTATATGTGGGCACCCATGGCCAAAATATCTATGAACGGTGGGCATTCGCCAAGCTTTTGAAAGTCACTGGCTCGGGCGGTATTAACGACAATTATATTGAAATGTCCAATAATAATAGCAATATTTCATCGAGCTTTATAGTAATAGAATTTTCTGAATAGGGTTAAAGTGTTTGTAGAATAGTGAAAACACTGCAATAGAGTGTGGCAAATAGACAACTACTTAGTAATGCAATGGCGCAGATATAAATGAGTAACATCTTGCACGGGACGGCTTAGCTTATTCCCCTCTAAAAGCCCACTTAAAGCTCTCTTTGGTACGGATTTGTTCCGACGGACCCTTTCCGTAAATCTTTGACCAATAAGTTATTTTTGATTCGAGTGAATGTTTGAAATAAAACTAAATTTACAGATTTTGTCGTGTTTAATTTAAACTTCTTTCATTCCCGACGGTTCGCGCACTTTACAGCACCCAAGGTTACGAGATGGACTGCGGTATTTGACGCCGTGATGTCATATATTTATTTCAAAATTAACGCTGCGATATTTTCGGCATAACTGAGGATTTTGCTAAGCCATTTGAGGTAGTATAGGTCCTTAATTTTCCACTATTGCCCCTTGACGAAGAGGATCTTCAGCTTTTAATTATTAATTTTATGTCCGATCTGCGTAAAATCCGCAAAATCGGTTTTATTCCATGTGAAGTATCTGGAAGTAAATTAACAAATCACCATGTAAACTGATGTATCTAATGTGCTAAAAACAATGTCATATATTATTGTAAATATGTTGAATTGTTTCTACCGTTATGATATTTTAATTAATATATTATTGTTAAGGGACTTTAACAATTTTATATTATGAAAATGAGGTTGTTATTGAAATTTTTATTTTTTCTAATTTTAAATTTAACGTTGTAGAGCCACACTGCAGCTATTATGGTTGTAGCTTAAATGGGTTGGCTCGACCGGGGAAGTACCACGCTCTTACAGAATACCAGCGTAAAATAGCAGCTTAACGCTGCTGTGTTACGTATGGTGAGTGTAGAGAACCGAAGACCCGTTTTACTGGAATCGAGGCATTCCAAGGGTGACAACGCATCTGAATTTTGATTATTTAGCGAGGTTAAAAATGTAGATGTGTATGGGCCACAGCATCTACTTATCATCAGGTGGACTGTGTGCTCGTTTGTCACCGAATGCTATAAAAAAATTATTGTAATAGCTATCAGTAATTTAGAAAGTGATGTACGATATGTAATGTGTAACGATGGTACACATGTCATAGATTTTACAGATTATAATGTAAAATATTTCTCTTACTTGAAATGAATTAATGTTAGATGTAAACTTAAGCCAAATGATATTAGGGTAACAGAAATATGCCAGAATGTGAGCAGCCGGCGCTCGTATGCGAAGCGGGCGTTACATAGCTGCGACTCGTTGCGGCATGTTATTGCACGGCAAAGTCACATACGTACATATACGGCACTGCCGAGTATTTGACATTTCATGCCAATGAACAGACTGGAGAGGCACACGTATTTTTGTACGTACAAGTAAATATCCTAAGTACCTACATCCTACCTAACGACTGTTCATTGCGTGCCTTAAGCGCAAACCGCGTAGGTATGTTCTACCAGCGCAGCGCCTAAAAATCAAAAATCCGAAGTATTGTCACATGAAATCGTATCTAACAATCATATTGAAAATATAAATAATATAAAAAGCACATTGTCTGAAAGATAAATGATTGTTGAACTTATAAATTGATTAATTGCTATTTTTACATAAAAAAATAGTTTTAGTAGCTTATGGTGTAACAGATTTATCAAGTCCTCATGGAGGGGTAAACACAATAACTTTTGAAAATATCGATTGTTCAACTCAATCGATTGTTTAATTTTGTTTTGTTTAGTTCTAATAACTTTTTTTGGCTGAAAAATTCTGAAATTATCGGTGCTTTGAGCAGTCTTGTTATAATATATTTTGCTAATGTTAAAATACACTTTGATTCATTTTGGGCTCGGCCGCCGTTATGGGTGAATTACTGTATCGTTTGTTTACGGGAGCTCGTGATGAAAAATATCGATCGCTACAGAAATACAAAATATTCCAAAAACCAAATTTGATACAAATACTTAACCAAGGTAAGATATTATTAATATTTTTATTACTATATATTGTTTCGCTAAAAGTACCTAGGATCTATATATAAATATACTTATACGTCTTGGACTTTATAAAGTGATCTGAAGGTGTACTTCAGTAGTTGCTACTGGAACTCCTCGAAGAGTAGAACTAGGTGTGCTGAGTTTGACTTCGTTTTGTCAGATATGATGAGATCTTACGTTCGGACTTGATAGAGTGACCTGAAGGTGTACTTTGGTGTATGCAACTGGAACTCCTCAAGCAATAATAATAGTAATAGGTGTGCTGAGTTTGGACTCGTTTTTTAGCTATGATGAGATCTTAACTCCGGATAGTGGCGGATTATTCTTAAGGCTAACTAGGCACGTGCTGAGGGGCGCAAGGTTAAAAGGGGCGCCCGCGCAATTTTTAAACGAAAAAATATCGAATCGAACTACGAAGGTAAGGTTATTAGTGATAACCTGTGTATATTTAAAATACTTTAAAAATGACGTATTACATGAGCGCTTAAGGCAAGCACATTTGGAGTTACTAAAAGTTAGTTTTTATCTGTCTTTAGTATCGTTTTAAGTATTTTATTGGTTGGTAAATAAACTAGGTGGCACGATTTATTTTATACCAAGGAGTTCGTTGGGGTGGAAACCATCCTATTATCTATTCCTTCCTTCCTCTTATATATCCGCCATTTAGCAGTACTTGCAACGCTGTGTTCTAGTCTCATTAGTATAGTAGTAGTATAGTCAGTAGTTTAAATCGAGAATGATGACAATGGGCAAAATAAGCCGCTTAAGTTGCGTTTCCCGGTTGTCAATTTTGCCAATCCAAAAAAGTGTACAAGGGTTGTCACTTTCTTAATACTCGACTGCCTAAGAAGAAGAGATATGTTTGTGAGTTCCTATGTAACTCCTGCAGCCTAAACAGATTGTCGGTTTTAATTGCTTGTCATTTTTGCCTAAATGTTCGTAATGTCTACATGTTGGCTACATGCTCTGGTTCATATTAATGTGTTAATTGAAAAAAAAATCAGCGCTTTTTACATGCAGTTTGGTTCCAATTAATTACACTTGTACACATAGTAGATTTAACTCTTTATATTTTAAAGGTAGGATTTTAAGGTTAATATTTAATCAAAGTTCTTTTATAATTTTATCTAGGTTTTTTTTAATATGAACAAACCAACTACCTCACGGATGGTTTGCAAAATATACATTAAAATAAAACTAAGTTCTTCATTTATTTTTTACTAAAAGGGAAGGGTGACAGAAATCATTATGATTACGTGGATGGACAGATTTTGGTTTGCTTTTTAAATTCTTGTTTGTTTTTGGCACTAATGAATATTTTTTGATTTAAAAAAGGTATGAGCTAAGGATTTCATTTAATCTTCTAATATATATACGAGGGCGGCACTGAAAATTTCAGGAATCAAGGAAGTGACACAACATTACTATTTAAAAATGTATTTATTGCTTTTCGAAGTATTCTCCGCGAAATTTGACACATTTTTCCATACGATGGAACCAATCATTGAAGCAATCATTCCATTCGGAAGTTAGGGGCCTCCAAAATGGCCATTTTGTAGGCGTCCACAGCTTCTTCAGGTGATGAAAATCTCTGTCCACGCAATTTATTCTTTACTTTAGGGAAAGTATAGAAATCATTAGGGCATAGGTCGGGTCTGTACGGCGGATGGTCTAATAATTCTATGTTTTCTTGCTTTAAAAACTCTTTTGTTCTGTGTGCGGTGTGAGAACTCGCATTGTCGTGATGGAGGATGATACGGCGGTTGCAGTTCTGTTTACGGAGTTCAGAAAGGACCTGGGCAAACAAATGCTAGCATACCATTCTGCATTAACCGTTCTTTGTCGCTCAAGAGGAATAGTCGTAACATGGCCGGTTTTGGAGACAAACGTGGCCACCATTTTTTTTGCAACACTCCGTGAAGGAACAATTTTTGTTGGCTTTAACTCATATTTGAACATCCAAACTCGTGACTGGTTTTTTGTTTCGGGTTCGTACGCGTATATCCAGGATTCGTCACCTGATATGATGTTGTATACAGCATTTAAGGAGGTGGAATCTTTTGAGAGTTCTGACGCACCAAGTAACGCGAGCCGCTTTTTGCTCTTCGCTCTTTACAGAGCGAATGCACTATCCATCGGGAAAACAACTTTTTTACACCCAATTGTTCATGCAAGATTATTTGTATTTGACTCATGCCAATGTCTAAGGATGCCTGAATTTCGCGGTATATCACATGTCGACCTTCCTCAATCAGCTTACGCACAGCATCGACGTTTTCTTGGGTGACTGCAGTTTTTGGACGACCTTGACGGGGATCATCACTGAGCTTGACACGTCCACGTTGAAATTCAGCAAACCAGCGATAAATTGTGGTTTTGGATGGGGCTTCATCACCAAATGCAGAAATCATCCGGTTAACACACTGTTTTTGTGTTAAACCACTTCGAAAACCATAATAAATTATCGCTCTTGAATTTTCTCGAGTCAATTCCATTTTCTCAACGACTAAACAAGTTTGACAAAACCTTGTGACACGACCGAGAATCTTTTTTTAAATAAATAAATGGTATTCGATTTTTAAAACCAAGGAGTATTCAATTAAAAAGATTTTAATATGACAGGAACAGTGGAAATATTCCATTCCCGATACTTTTAGTGCAGCCTAGGTATATATATATATATATATATATATATATATATATATATATATATATATATATATATATATATATATATATAATATTTCATTTCATTTACTTTTACTTTTCTGATTTTTCAAAAATGACTTTTTTGTCTTATGTATCTATTTCATTCGTACATTTCTTTTCAAAAAACCTTAAAAATAGTGCCATATGTTTTAGACTAATTTGATCAAAGACTGTGATAAAAGGTTTTTGCTAAGTATATTTTTATTCCTACCTGTGTCCACCAGATTTTGACAGCCCTAACACCTAAAATTGCTTGTGTGAAAACAAATTAGTAGATATTAGAAGCTAAATTAGCCTAAATGTTTTATAGTGCATCGATTCAGCAAAAGTGTTTGGTATCATGATGGGACGTCCACTTTGCCCTTATGCTTAAAATAAGTTCTTTGACAAGAATGCCATAGGAGCAATAATGGATGAATAGTCAAAATTTCAAATTGCTTGAAATTGTATGTAAATAAGACTGAATTTACAATCGCAACACAATTCCATAATCGGCTAGGCCATCCTTTAAAATTGAGAAGTATGGTATAGCATATAATTTATTTAAGAAAATCAACATAATTGTTAAAAAAGTGAGCAAAATTGGACGGTTTGACGGTATATGATCAAAAAACATTTATAATAATGCATACATAAACGCTGTGGAGGCGTTGGCTGAAATTACGGACATCTATTTGACACTCTCTCACACTCTCAAACTCTCTATCCATATCACGTGCTCGTTAGTTAACCCTTAATTTCACCCATATTCAATATATCGATAAATTGGTCGATGAGATTCTCTGCCGATTACTTGTTTAAACTTAACTTTTTGATAAATTGTTACTTACTTGTTGATAAATTGTTTTTTTTTTTACTTTTTCTTTATTTATTCTTTTTGCGTGTCCAAACCGCCGAAGTTTTCCTTTCTTAACCTTGATAACAACATCTTGCAAGCCAAACAATTTTCTTATTAAACAATTTCGGGTTCTATCATTCAGAGTCGTCTCTAATAATTTAAGTCTCATAATGACCTTATTTCTAGCATAAGTTTTACTTTCATGCTTCTAACACCGAAAACTTTAACTTTAAAATGCTTTATATTTTCAGTGTTCAACACGCATCACGCATTTTGCAATTATTTAGTCTCTATCGCAAGTCACAGATCATGGACGTTTAAGATGATAATAGTAAGGAATTATATTTAAATAATAACGTAATAATGCTTAATAATTCCCTTTTTGTTTGCATCCTAAGGGATATTTTTTTAAAGTCGTCATATTAGCGCTGTGTTACATGAAATTGTTTAAAGAAAAGTTTTTATGAAATTGTGTAAGTGTTTAGACCAAATACGTACGAGTATAGTATGTTTATGCAAACGCTAAATACACTAAATGAAACTGTATTTTATAGCTTTTTAGTTGTCTTATTTTTATATTTAAAATACTGTGTGGGTAGTATGAGTTTTTTTATATGGTTTGTTTCATTTTTAATTTTAAGCGACAGTAGCCTAGTACGTGAAGGGACGGGCTGCACTCACGGAAAGTCGTGGGTTCGAAATCGTCATTCAACTACTGTTGTGCACCACTTCTAATACATTTGTTTTAGGCTAATAATGATTAATAATAATTTTTCAGTTTCTTGACGTAACCATCACAGACGTAACGTCCAAATAAACTGCTTTCATAATCTGTAACAATAGTAAAAGCAAAATGAAAATAAAAAATATGTTTTGTCGTTTCATCGCAATATTTCACGTGACTCAATAATTCTAAAAAGGCGGACGAAGAGGCAAATCTTTTTAACCGAGGCGGAAAACTAATGGCACAGGCGAGGCTTTCGGGAAAATCCGCTTCTTGTTGTCAATACAGGGCAACCATGATGGCTTCCTCCGTTAAGCCTTTATTTCAGAAGTAAGAGCACACTATCTCCGCTTTTATTACGCCCAGATAAATAGAAGTAACATTAGTAAATACGAAAATACAATAAAATCGGGAAAGAAGTTGTATAAGTCAAAAGTTAATATATATTCTGAATGACAGGGTGAGAAAAGTGTGGAGATAAATGTGGTATGCAAGATGATGTTGTGACCAGGATTAAGAAAGGAATGCTTCGGTGGTTTGGTCACGTAGAAAGAATGAATGAGGAAAGAGTGACAAAGCAAATTTATATGGCAGATGTGAACGGCAGAGTCGGGAAGGGACGCCCTAGAAAAAAGTTTATCGACCAAATTGGCGATATTTTGAAAATGGGCCACGTTAAAAGTACCCTTAACCGACGAGCATGTATGCGTAGATATATGGATGTAAAGGAGGCGAAAGAGGTATGTCAGGATCGTGTCAAATGGAAGTCCGTAGTCTCTGCCTACTCCTCTGGGTGACAGGCGTGAGTGTTTATGTATGTATTAATATATATTTAATACTAGATGTGCCTAAGAATTCGTTTGCATAAAATGTTTGTTAGTAACTTATATATCAAATAACTTATATATCAATTAAAATCATATATGTACTTGATACAATATATCAACATAATATATAGTATCAAGTGCATGGATGATTTTAACACCTAGGGTTTTGTATATATCCGCTCAATACTATCTTATGTATACATAAATTAATTGCCAAGCGTTAGTCTCGCAAAAAATCGAAAAAGGCTGGACCGATTTTGCTGAAAATTTTGGTGTGTGTTTCAGTGGGTGAGTGGCTTAGACCGGCACTAGTATATGGCACTGCTGTCGAGATCCAGAAATCACGCGTGCGAAGCCGAGGTGGATCACTAGTATTTAAATAAATTTTTGAAATGAAGGAGAACAAGAATAGATAGATAATTATTTTGTCATTCTTACGCCATAAGGTATTGCGACAAAAGTTTTCAATCTCTGACCTTTTCCAAACTTGAGATTCGCCCTTGCACGTCGCGTTGTTTATTGTCATTGCAAAGTTATAGGTGTTTTGTTTTAAGTGAATTCGTGGGATAAAACACCCACTCACCAACATCATAATCGCTGACAATATCTGTTCCTATTTGGGGGTGTCTACCACGTTATTTTAAGAAACTAATAATTTAAGCCGTGTTCCATTGTAAAGATTTGGACGATAATATATATTAAAACTAAACAGTGACACCTGTCGGTAAATGTTAATTGAATATAAGCGAAGAAGGAGAAAAAGAAACTGAATCTATAGTTAACTGAATAAAATATTGCGATGGTTATGTTATACGAAAGGATCAATAAAAATAAAAGGGTCTGGTCCAGGTCGTGCGAGTAAAATATTTCAGGCATTAGGTGAAGTCCGCTAGCACGCACTGGAGAAGCGCATCGGACCAAGCGCTCCATAACCATCCCAGAAATAAGAGGAGGCATGAGCTCAACTGTGCAACATATACGTATATATAGGCTATTAGATTACTTTTCAATTGAAGTTGAACATCTTACTTTTTATCTTTGGTAATAATATACGTGCTTTTAAAAATGAGAACAATTTCAATCTTTGATTTGATTGTTATTTTAGCTACATTACAACGATTTTACATTTTTTTTTAATTTATTTTAGAAAACCAGCGGCTTTACAACATATTTAAAGATTTAAAGTATACGGCTTAAATATAATATTAAATTTTTTTCAAGTATATAATCAGAATATAATAAGGACGTTACTATTTTACTTTTTGAAAGATTTATTAGAATATGTATGTACTATACTATAATTTAAAAAATAAATAATAAAATTTACATTGCTATATGAGTTATTACGTTATAAAATAATATTAAGTTTAATATCTGTGAGAATACATTTTCCTTTTTTTTGTATAATATCTTTTAGGTATAAGTGTACCAATAATTAACATTATTTTAATCTAACTTATTTACGGTTTACGAGATTATGCGATTAGATTAAAATAGACTTGATAAAATGACACAACGCTGCCATTGAACATATTCATAACTGTATTTCAAAATAATAATCATAACTTTTGTAAGAATGAACGGATTATAATAAAACCTAGACTAAAGGTTACTCCAAGATACACTTTATTATTTTCTTAATGATTCTTTACGTTCATAAACAAACACACAGACAGACAATTCAAAAAGGGTAAAGATGTATTTAATTACTTAACTTTAGCCCCCCCCCCCCTCTCAATCATTTTTGTCACAACTCACAAAATATACTTACAATGTACAGACACGGCAACTTACAGTTTTATTATACGAATAGATAGATATATAGATATTATATGTAACCAATATGTAACATTTCATTAAATTTTCATGCGGATTACGATCTCCAAGCTTTGTAAAATCATATTGGATTTGTTTCGGTAGTACTTAGATGAAATTGAATTACTAAAAATTGAGGATTTCTAAAGACAATTATATAGTCGGGAAATGTGACGACTATATTTCATCCGTAGCATATTTCCCAAGTTTATTACATACCAGACACCAGAGGTACAAATTTTGTAAGTACGGAATTCTGTTGTATATTAATAAACAGAGTGAATCATTCGATTATAACGAATTAATTACGTGAACATATAACTTAATAAGATTTTGTAATAAGTAATAAAAATATTGCAGCTTTATCATTCGTTTTTGTATAAATTAATATCTAACTTTTTAAATTAAGTTTAAAAAATTTATTTTCAAAAAAGACAAACAATGCCACTTACATGAAAATAATAATTACATTTTAGTATACACATTCTTATGGTCGCCGAACACTCAGTCAGTAACTTCATAGCCTCAGTTTAATGGGGAAAAATGTTCAATTACGTATTGTGATAGTTGAGACTTAAAACTACTAAATGAGCTTACATTTTTTTATATTACAAGGCAATTTATTATAAATCTGTGCTCCTTCAAAGGTAATGCTTTTTTTTCAAAGGTAATGGTTTTTTTTACAAATTAAAACAAATTATTATATTAAAAAAGGGACTCGTGTAGTGTCGGTGTAAGAATATCCTGCAGGTCACAGAGGGAATTAAAGCAGGAGATGGGCAGCAGCGTCTCACTTAATAACAACTATGTAATGGAAAACTACGGTTGCCAAATGCCAACCCGCTTGCCAGTTGGCCAGGCAATCTATGGGATGTGTATGCTCAGCAGTGAACTTTGATAGTAAATGATGATATTTATGATGATAAAACCAAAAACCATAAATGTGATCATTAATTAACTTTCGAAATATATCCTACACCTTTAAATATATATATATATATATATATATATATATATATATATATATATATATATATATATATATATATATATATATATATATATATATATATATATATATATATATATAATCGGACTCTCGGAAACGGCTCCAACGATTATCATAAAATTTTGTGTCCAGGGAGTTTCGGGGGCAATAAATCGATCTAGCTAGGATTTATTTTTAGAAACTGTCTTTTTGTCCGTATTTTTAGGCAATGAAAAACTGCTACAATATCGTTAGAATAAGAAGGTAAATTTTGACAGTTTATTAATGATTATAAATAGCTTAATTGGTATATTGGGCGGTCACCGAATCGTAATACCCTGGTTCGAGCCCCGACCGACCGACCGACTTTTTTTAATTTTTTTTCAATTTCCTTTCTTTTTTGAGAAAATCTATTTTTTCGAGCCCTTCTTTTTAGCATTTTTTAAAAACACGAAAATTTAAATTAAACTAATTGCACTCATGAGATTTTATTCAAATAACTAGTTCTGTTTTTTCTATTATGTCGCTAAGATCAAAAAATATTATTTGTGGTTCATCAGTATGTAATGTGTATCTAAATATAATTTCCAAAACACACGAATTAAAAAAAAACCGAGCGAAAAATACCGAGCGAAGCTCGGTCAACCAGGTACTACATATTTAACCTAACAAATATAAATAAATTTAATGAATATCAAATCGAAACTAATTTACGTTTCGGTGAGCAACGGTTGCAACCAAACTGACAAGTCTTGGGTGAATCGAAGCGGTGGGACGGGGAGCGTGCGGGCCGCGCAGTTTCGGTTAGACGTCACCTTGCGGGTTATCGGCCGTCCGGTCACCGGCTGTCGTCGCCACTATAAGTTGTCCGAATATACGTCGAAAGCTCAGTTCATTACAGTAGTCGTATCATAGATAACACGCGAGTCATATTTATATATTCGAATATCAAACCCTGTAGTTAGGTTATAATCAATTCGATTTCGAGCGGAAGCTTTTGTCGGATGCTTATAAACGACAATATGTATTACACGAAACAGGATATTATGATTGAAGAATCTATACGAGTGAATGTTACACACAATCAATCATACTCAATATGTTTAAAATCTTTTTATATTTCTGATTCATATTTTGAATTTAAAAAATAATATTGCGATATGGTTTGTCAAAACCAAACAACCAGTTTAGGAGTTACGGGCGCATACAAGAATGGACACCGTACATACTATATTATCTTAAACATAGCCTGTTTTTGAATTCCGTTCCAAACTGGTACAGTCAATTTCGGCAACTTTATCAATAGAAGTTAGCTTTGCCATCAGCGATGTACAGGTACAAAATTAAGATTTATACGGACAACCCAACGTAACGTTTAAGATATATCATTTTTGGGATGAAAATGTATTAACTAATTGACAGTAATGTTTTTTATGGCTACATGAAAGTTAATTTTGGCATTTTATTTTAACGTAGAATTGTGGCAGCAATTTAACTTCCTTGTTCAGTGCTCTAGAACGTTTGTTGGTTTTGTTTGAAATACTGCAGACACCATACTAGTGATGCCACGTGAAGGTAACTTTGCCATGTTTTGTTACAACTAAGGATTGTCATTTTCAAGCTGTATTTTAATCAAATGAAAAAGGTTCTGTTTTTTGACATTCTATGTATAGATAATATATTTTTCACCGTAGCAGCTATATAGACCAATTTTACCAAATGAGTTGTCAATCGATTCAGCTTTATCAAAAGTTAAGTGAAAAAAGAGAAATCTATACTTTTTTACTGCGTTGTCGGGTATTAATAATATTATTCCTTAGATTTTAATAGATTTAGAGATTAGATTTTAATTTGCACCCAAAGAACAGTGTTATTCTGTTAGTTATAATGATTATGAATGATTTGCTATTTTGTGAAACAATATTTAGGTTCGTTACAATTATTTTTTTACCTGATCGTAATCTGATGATAATAACGACTTATGAAAAAAACGAATACTTGTTAAAAATTATTATGACAAGCTTTATTTTTAATATGTACTATGATATATTTAAGCTTATTCTTATACCGTTTTGACTTTTAATTTTAGGGGAGAGTATTTTGTATTATATATTTTAGATTTTGTCTTAGAAGTAAATGTGAAAAGTTTTAAATAAAAAAACTAAGTAAAGTACGTAATGAAAAATGTTTGACAACCCCTCACACATTTTAAAGTTTGTATGAAAATTTTTATTTATTTTTTTATAGAAGAGGGGGCAAACGAGCATGCGGTTCACCTGATGTTAAGTGACTACCGCCACCCATGATCAACCGCAACACCAGGGGAATTGCAGGTGCATTGCCGGCCCTTTAGAAAGGAGTAAGCTCTTTTCTTGAAGGTCCCCAGGTCGTATCAGGGATTAATCCGAACAATTCCTCAGAGCACTCCCCGTGATAGATGCGATAAAATACGCAAAGGGATGCAACATCTCTTCGCAACGCCAGTGAATCGAGTCGATCGGAAAGCAGTCGGTCGTTGACGATTAGAGCCGCTCTACGCTGGATGTGGTCAAGTGGAAGGAGCTGGTACTGGGGAGCTCCAGCCCAGAGATGGGAACAGTATTCCATGTGCGGCCGAACCTGCGCCTTGTGAAGTTTCAGGCGGTGTACCGGCATGAAATATTGTCCCGCTCTGCTGAACACGCCAAGCTTTTTAGAAGCCAATTTGGCCTTCTCTTCCAAGTGACCATGAAACTGCACGTCACTCGATATGTCGACCCCGAGGATTCCGATACTGGCTGAGGCAACAAGGGGGGTGCCTTGAAACAGAGGAGATACGACAAAGGGGCTCTTTTTAGCGGTTAACGCGCAAACTTGTGTCTTCTGAGGGTTAAATTGAACTAGATTTAGTCGCCCCCAATCCGAGACTCTGTTTAGCAAAGACTCGACTTCAGACACAAGTTTGTCCCGGTACTCCGAGATGTTTTCTCGATAAATATTGGCACGGCCGGTGTACATAGCATCACCAGTGCTGTCATGTGCATAGCAATGAATGTTACGGGTTTGCAACATATCATTGATATGCAGAAGAAACAGCGTTGGCGATAGCAGCCTTGTGGAACACCATCATTAATAGGCTTGCAATCGGAGCTTGCACTGTCTAGAACGACTTTGATGCTCCGATCTGCAAGAAAGCTGGTGATCCAATTGCATAATTTCTCGGGAATCCCATAGGAAGGGAGCTTCCCCGATTAAACTTAAACCCGATCGAAGCCCTTCGCAATATCCAAACTAACGGCCAATGCTCCCCCTTGAACTCTACTGCCTGCGCCCATTTATGAGTTAGGTAGACCAGAACGGTCGGTACGGTTTTCGCCGTTTTTTAGGGATCGGGTGGACGAAAGCCGTCTTCCATGATTTTGGGACTACGCATAGGGAGTAGGAGTACCGGAAAAGACGCGTTAAAACCGGTGCCAACTCCGGAGCAAACGTCCTCAGCACATCCACAAGTCGAGTGGGCCTGACGAAATCCCCCCAGGATTTCGTCAGGCCCACTCGACTTGTGGATGTCCAGGAAGAGGAGTGCTTTGCGGACCGAGCGCTGTGTGAACTGCACTTCCGGCATGGGACACTGACACCGCGAGATGGTCGGCGGCGTACTCCCCCCGCTATCGAGAGTCGAGTTGGACGCAAAGAAAGAGCTTAGCAGATCGGCTTTCTCCTTTGCGGTATGGGTCAGTGAGTCGTCCTCCCTGTTTAGAGATGGAAGAGATGGCTGACAGAAATTCCCCTGGACAGCCTTGGCGAGAGACCAGAATGCACGAGTCCCAGAAGGAAGGTGAAATAGTTTCTTGCCAATTCAGCCTATATGCACTGACTTTGCCTTGGCAATGATTCTTTTGAAGGACCTGGAGGCGGAACTATTCTTCTTTTTTAGAGCGCTGGTGTTTTCATCCCGGGACGCTGATGCGTCAACCCAGCTTTGGTAGCAATCTTGCTTATAGCATGATGCTAATTTACAGGAGCGACCAAACTATGGCTGAGATTTGCCTACGAGGGGCACCACAGAGAAAGGAATAAAAAGTTCCATACCCTGAAGTAACACATCAGCGACATAATCTGCAACAACGTTGGGATTATCCGACGAGAAGCAAACCCACCCCTAAGGGTAGAATGCAAAGAAAGACTGCATCCTATCCCAATCGGCTGACCTGTAGTGCCAAACACGGCGGCAGCCTGCAGGATGCAACTGCGATTTCAGCGTGAGTCGTACCACACTCCTGATAAGACGATTCTCCGAGGAGCCTAAAGGGGCGTCGACGAAAATCTGATATCCGTCCGGGTGAGAGGTCAGCAAAAGGTCCAACAGGGAAGGTACATGAGCCTCCACATCCGGAATCCGCGTAGGCGAAGTAACCAGTTGTATCAGACCATATGCCAAGGCAAAATCATGAACATATCTCCCCGCGTGATCGGTTAAACGTGAACCAAGCCATTCGGCGTGATGGGCGTTAAAGTCGCCGAGGATCACGATCTCTGCGGAGGGGATCTGCTGTAGCAACGAATCTGTAGCCATTTGGACGTGGTCGAAAGTCGGTCTGTTTCGGCATTACCGCTGTGGGACCTATAGAGGCACACGTAGACGCGCGTATGGTAGTCTCTGTCTACGCGTAACTAAAGGATGGACAGGTCCGATCCTTCAAGACTGCCGAGGCGTCGAGATCAGATGTCCTCTCTGACGTAAACGCGAACACCAGCCCGAGGCACAAAGGAGTGTTCCAGTTTGTACCCCGGGTAGGAGAGATACGAGACATAAACCGGAGAGGATACCTGCGTCTCGGTCAGAAAGAGCAGATCCGGCCTCGCCGTCTCGAGATGGTAGTGGACGGCGTTTAGGTTAGATTGAAGTGCCCTGATATTGCAAAAAATCACGGATAGCGTGGCAGGGGTCGCCTTGGTCTTGTTGCTCCGTTTACTTGAGCAGTTGTAATCTTGAGCGGAATTTTAAGAGAATACGCGGGGCAGCCTGAGCACCCACGCTCAGGAGTGGAGTAATTTGGTCGTGGGTGCTCAGCGAGGGATTCTCCAGGGGTGCTGGTACCCTCCTGACGTAGTTTAACATTTAATTCCACTACCATGTTGTTGGGGGGGGGGGGGAATTGGGCCTCCGGCCACCTGCACTCACCAGACGAAACGCGGAAGCAGAGCTTCCACTTCACGCCGGTATTCTGTGTAAAAATTGAAAAATGGGACGGTAATTTTGCGTAAATATGGCTATTTGCAGCGTAATTAAAGGAACAAATCATAACTCTAAGTGTTTGTATTGTATTATATATTATGGGGTAAACTTACCTTTAACCTTGAAGTGAATATTTTTATTATAAAACCCGATGGCAAAGTTGCCACAAAGTTGCCTGAAAGTCTTCCCAGAAATTGCAAAGTCGCCAGGTTTCATAGTATGTTATCATATTGTGACATTATAAGAAGTTTTAAATTGGTTTTAATTTAATCTCTTTCATAAAGTAGAAGCAAAACAAGTAAATCAGTAAATATGTTTCTGGTCTCCGGTCACGAATCCTACTATTTCCAAAACGATTAAGTTAACGGTAAGTTAGTAATAGTGATATAGAAAATATAAAATAATATTTTCAATAGTCTGCAACAGCTGACATCAAAGAACTGTAAAGGGAATAAAGTAATTTCCAGATATTAGCTTTTTACGTCGTCTTAAAAATAATTAAAAAATTGAAATAATTAATCATCGTCAAATAATTATATTTTTATTTTTACAGTTCACAGCTAGACATGCGTCTATTCAATATCGTAATTACTTTTATATATTATAATATTATTTATAAAATTATGTATGGATGTTTTTATATAAATAATTATACAATAGTAAGATTATGAACTACCAACACAAAAAACCACGGAAACGAGCAACCAGCATCCGTCGACTTAAAATTTTTATCATAAAAATCTCACAGATTGTTCATGGGTGCATTGGTCGCAGATAGGTGTTAAGTATGGCTAACCTAACTTACGATGGGAGAAGCACAATTCAGAAAGAAGATTTACGGGGGAGGGGGGGGGGGGACAAATAGCAAGCCATTACACTTTTTATGGCAGTTCTCACTTATTATAATATATAGTGTAATATACAGTGGACTTGTGAAGGACTGTAATGATGATGGAAGAATGAATATGAAGATGAAAGGATTTCCCAGAACAACAACAGAGACAATTGCCAGACGGACTGTCGATCGCAGTATCAGATGCCTCGCACCTGTGTTACTGCTTCCCGGCGCCGATCTGAATATTTTATATCTGGTTTATAATATATGGTCTTCTGAGGCCATCAAAATGGAAATATTATGGTGGGTTCTTTAAGCCGCCACCGTGCGAAAAATATAATTATATCATAGTGGATATAAATATGACATTACAAAAGGTAATGATTTCTTATATTTACGCGAACACTACACGATGATTAAAACTACTTTTACGGATTTTATCGCGTTTAATTTTAATTGATTTTTAATTCCCGACGTTTCGGGTGCTATATCAATTAAAAATAAACGCGATGAAATCCGTAAAAGTAGTTTTAATCAATTACACAAGGTAATCATATCGTAGGGTAAATAAGAACATTCACAAGAATATTTGAAGCGTTTAAGTTTTTAAGTCTTCTCGACAGCCAAAGCGGGGTGCAAACTCAGCGTACGGGTTGTAAATCATATCTGCTTCCATTGGACACTTTATTACGACGGCGCGTTCTAAATCAAATGATAAAATGCTTCGTATTTCATGATTTCTTTCAGTATTACTCACATGTTATCACTATTGCTTCATATCTTGGGGTTGAGCTTGAATAGCTCATATTAGTACGTACTTATATATATATATATATATATATATATATACTATATATACTAGCTGGAGCAGGCAGACGTCGTCCTGCCAGTTAAAATCATGAGCTGTGTTCAGCAACGTTGTTTTTAACTTTACTCATGCAATTTTATTTACTAATTGCCGCACTTGATAGCAAAGCTAAAAAATTTATTCAATTTCTTTTTATAGTTTGTAAATAATATCATTTTCCATTGGAAAATACATATACATACCAATTTTCACGATGATCGATCAAATACATTTGAGTTTAGCAATTACATAAATACAAAGATCTTCTTACACTCACTCACTCACACACACAACACACACACACACACACACACACACACACACACACACACACATACACACACACACACACCCACACACACACACACACACACACACACACACACACACACACACACACACACACACACACTATGTAAAAAAATTTAAAATTAAGAAATCAGAGTAACTATTTTTGTTTTTGGGCGATCTCAATTGTATTCATAAATTTTAGTATATAAATAAATCTCTTTGAATCTTCTTTCACATTATAATTTTTATTTCATTGATGCATACTGATTTACTATTTGCTTGTAGAAAAAAAAAACATCTTTGGAAATCTGCATGTAAAGGCCTCCAATACGCATTGGGGCTTGTAGCAAACTCACCAATTTTTCGATATCTACTCAGAAAAGACATACCTTGACCAGTAATGAGATGTATATTATAGGCAGTAACTTTATAAAATTCACTTATTAAATCTGACCTGATCTTTTTCTTTAAAAAAATATTAACACCACACTAGGATTTTCTCCTGTATCGTGAAGGCAGTTTATGTACATAAATTACACAAAGACGGACATCCAGACACCGAACAATTATTTGTAGAACATTAAAATATTTGTTTCATGCGGGATTGGAATCCTCGGCCCCCAGCACCGCAACTCAGTGCTAAGCCACTGCCCAAAGGAGCCGTCAGTGTTCCATACGTAGTCGTATAAAAAGTCTTGTTGGTTGTTTTACTAGTATTCTGTTGAGCTATGAGGTCTGTAATATTTGAAAATCTGACGAGTCCTATACATTATAGACGGTCACTTAGTCCTTCTTTTATTAAATAAAATAAATGAAAAATATATAGTCATATTCCTTTTAATAAATTAAAAATTCACAATTCAACCATAAATGCTGTTTGGTTTCTCTCCCTTTGCATGTAGTATTCTATGTTATTATTCTCATTTTACACAAAGAGTTCTCAGGTTTACACAAAGACAAAGTAAGAAATAAAATAATATAGGTGGGATAAACTTAAATTATCAATACAAATAAATGCAAAATGTTAGTACCTTGTAAGATCCAAGATTTTTAACGGAGCAGGCAAGACGTACGCTCCTACCGGCGGGCACTGTCACGTTTTGTATAACATCAGTGAATTCGGGTTCTTCCATGACTGGAAAAGAGAAAATTTTTTTCAGAATGTTGATATTATCAACAGCTTACATATTACAATATAAATTTTACGCCTGTGACAAAGAGGAATATAAAAGATATTAAATTTAGATAAATCGAGGCAATTTTTTTCGCCTTCATCTTATCTAGTAGCTGGCGAGATTTCGCTGTTATAAGAACATTTTTGTGTCATGGGATACGATTTGTAATTTTCAAATTATCAAAGCAGAACGCTTTTAAACAAATTGAGTGGGCGATAAGGAATAATGTCGTCGTTTATCAAGCTCTAAGATAGATGACTGCTGTTCCACTTTGCCCATTTTAAATACGTTTGTCTTCGACTTGCCAAATTGGTTCCCTTTGTATCCTCTGCCCGTACGTGTCAACGTAAGCAATAAAAGGTGCGTCAGCGAGTTGCAAAGTATTAAGGCTTGACAAAAAACTCAATAAGGTCGTAGCGTTGTTATGTTGTAGTTAAGGTTAGTACTAGAAGCTTCGAAAGCTGAGTTGTCCGTTTGACTTGGTAAACATTTTGCCATTCAGCGAACTGAGCCAGTCGGAAGGGAGATGCAACGATCTACTTGGCGATGGTTCGCGCACACCGCGTTGTTTGGAGAATAAACTTGCATTGCGAATAGTTAGCCCGCCCCCATGTGTTTACGTATCAAAGTATATCCGCGACTGTAATGAAAGTTGGCCGATAGTTTGTTCTAAATTTAAAAGGATATTTTATTGGATGTGAAATATTATTTTAATATTTTGAGTATGTAATAAAAAGCTTTTATTACTTGACTTCATATTTTAACGCAAAGACACATGTTTCTTTACACATATGATAAATTTTTATTTTACTTCTTTCTTTAATAGATAGTTTTAAATCGACAAAATATGCACACCAGTGCGTATTATTCTACTGTTTACGTTCGCCTACATCTGTGTGTGTGAAGCAGTACGTTACTAACAGACACCCAACTGAAGATGAAAGCTCCACGTTACGTGTTTGCTCACCTGATCGTATTAGTTCTGAGCACGATGCTCCATTTTCTACACCGCTGCTCCTAACTCAACTGATGTAAATCGTGCATTACCAACCATAACGCACCCTTTAAACCGTGCTTTTCTTAGTCTACAAATATGGTTATTGATTAATTCCTGTGTCAGGTCATTGACACTACTGACATTAAACTCGGAATTAACTATTTTAAATCCGATACACTTTAAAAAATTAATAAAAATGATGAAAAAATAAGATATGCATATTTAAAATATAAGCACATAATATATTGAGAAATAAAAGATTTATTATTGTTGTTATGTATAATGGTAATTAAATTATGCATATAATAATATCACTATATATTTAGAAACAAACATATGAATAGCACCTAATAGCAAGATGTGAGTAACCAAACACTTAGTAGAATTAAGGAAAACAAAGTTGACCGCATCCATCATTTATGTCAGAAAGTCTAGTGATATAGAGCATTTTGTTTGTGTCTATCGCCATTCGCCTATTAAATTAAGATATGAAACGTAGACACTTAATAAACCAGAAAGTGACGCGATGAATATGAGCAAACATGCAATAAGGCTAATGAGCTCGACGAGACGAAACGTTCTATTTGTTTCAATAATAGCGTACATTAAAATTAAGCGGGGTAAGGTTGGCAATAATCTTACATACCGCACGAGGCAGTGTGGCGCATACGAGGTATTTAGGGGTTAATTAAGAAACCGCAGACAGTAGCATTCGAGGGAGATCCGGAGGAGGGTGTAATCCCTTTGTCACCGGTCGCAAGATGTTGGCCCGCCTGACTACAAATATGTTTCGTGTTGCTTTATGTTCCTTAACTGAATACATGATCTTAAAGTGTTTCTTTTTTGCTTTTCTTGATACAATTTAGAAGCTAAAAAACAAATTTAAACATTATTGATTCAAGATGGTGTAATTAATTCCTTGAATGTATTAACGTCGTTTCTTATATAATGTAAAATCGTTATCAAAAAATACTACTTTACTATAGTCTATAAATTAAACTGAATGTAAATTTATCGAGTATGAATTTTAAGTCGGCAATAGTTTTTATGACTTATGTGTTAAATGGCCAGACGAATAAAAACGGTATATTTACCGTTGTTACGCAAAAACGATTAAATACACGAAAATATTATTTCCTTTTATTGACTTAAGTTAGGATGGGTGTTCGGTTTTTTATTGACTATGATTTTTACTGGTACTTTGTTTGTCTTTTTTTTAAGAATATGGGTGAATGGGGCACTCAATCCACCCGATGGTAAGAGGATACCGTTGCCCATACACATTAACCCTTGATTAAGATTCAAGATGCAGATGCGTTGTCATCCCTATGGACTAAGATGGAATGCCTTCTTACTGACCTTCTTACTGGATATGAAATCCAGTAAGAATGTCTACAGTATACATGTCTAAATTATTTTTTCGGTATTCATCAGTAATTTTCAACTTAATGTTCGTGTTTGGCCTCTTCGTTTTGTTGATAGTAGTTTTTGTTTTGGGTTTATTTAATTGCTGTCTAATTAAAAAAATAACAAACCTATATATGCCCGCAGTCATATGCCTTCTCTCAGCATACTTCTTAGTATGCTAACTCGGCGGAACCTTTCCTGCTACATAAATCCAAGAGGATTTAAGTAGCAGGAAAGGTTCTTGGAATTATGTAGCAGGAAAGGTTCCGCCGAGCTACCTAAATATATTGGCCTAATTCATATCTTCGGAATATTTATAATAAATAGAACATTAATAACACATAAGTATAACACATAACTATGGCAATATACCCCCCATGAACAATAACACAAATAGACGGCCCCCAGTCCCCGGCGGCCCCGCTATTCCTGGCTACGGTGGCGACCATGGTAACGGCGGGGCAGGGGGTGCTAAGAATCTCCGGTGGAGGTTCGGTTGCCACCTACGACGACTCGACCTGGCAACATTTAACGCACGCACACTGAGGACTGACGAGAAGATCCTGGAGCTGGAAGAAGAGATAGACAAGTTGCACTGGAGTATTATAGGATTATCCGAGGTCCAAAGAGAGGGGGAGGACACGGTGATTCTCGAATCCGGCAACTTGTTCTATCACCAGGAGGGCGACCATCTGTCCCAAGGAGGTGTCGGATTTATCGTCCACAAGTCTCTCGTCAACAACGTTGTAAAGATTGGGAGTGTGTCGACGAGGGTCGCGTACCTGATACTCAGAATCACCAAACGGTATTCGCTGAAGGTCATACAGGTTTACGCACCAACCTCGGCACATCCCGATGAGGAGGTGGAGGAAATGTATGAGGATATTTCCAAAGCCATACATTCCTCCAAAACCCACTACACGGTGTTGATGGGAGACTTCAACGCAAAACTAGGCACAAGAGAAAGCGGTGAGCTGAAGTTAGGGAAATTTGGAGTAGGGCAACGGAACCGAAGGGGCCAGCAGCTGGCCGACTTTATGGAGAAAGAGGGACTCTTTATGATGAACTCTTTCTTCCAGAAGCGGCCCCACAGGAAGTGGACCTGGTCGAGCCCCGACGGTTCGACAAAAAATGAGATTGACTTCATTATGACGACCAGACGCCAACTGTTCAGTGATGTCTCAGTGATCGCAAGGGTGAAAACTGGCAGCGATCACCGAATGGTTAGAGGCACACTGAACCTAAACGTTAAGTTGGAGAGGTCTCGTCTAATGAAGTCAACGCTCCGTCCCCCTCGTGCTCTAATCCAGAATCCCGAAAACTTTCAGCTCGAGTTACACAACCGCTTTCAGTGCCTACAAGATTGCAATGCAGTGGATGATATAAATGACAAGCTCGTGGAAACTGTCCATGCGGTCGGAGCTAAGTTCTGCAAGACGCGCTGCAGAAGAACACAAAAACTCTCCGATCACACTCTTAATCTCATGGCTGTTAGACGGGAGATGAGGCTGCAATCGTCAACAGACTTGACAGCATACAGGCAACTGAACAGACAGATCTCCAAATGCATGCAGCGAGACTTACGCAACTTTAATACTGCTCGTATTAAAGAAGCGATCGAGCGGAACCAGGGCTCCAAAGTCTTTGCCAGAGATCTGTCTGCCCGTAAGAGCCAACTGTCAAAGCTGAAGACTGAGTGTGGCAGCATCGTTTCCGGGACACCTGAGATTTTGAGTGAGATTGAGAGGTTCTATGGGCAGCTGTACACATCATCGTTGGAGCCACACGTAAGTGTGAGTAACGATCCAAGAGCAAGTCTTATCCGACACTATTCTGATGATATCCCAGACGTCAGTCTAAGCGAGATTAGAATGGCTCTCCAGCACCTTAAAAACGGCAGGGCCCCAGGCGAGGATGGAATTACAGCGGAGCTTCTGAAAGCGGGTGGAACACCGGTACTTGAAGTCCTTCAGACGCTCTTCAATTCCGTCCTCCATGGTGACACTACTCCAGAGGCGTGGAGCAGAAGTGCGGTGGTCTTGTTCTTTAAGAAAGGCGACACCGCTCTCTTAAAGAACTACAGACCGATTTCCCTTCTGAGCCGCGTCTACGTGCTGTTTTCGAGAGTCTTTACGAATCGTCTCGCACGCAGACTCGACGACTTCCAGCCTCCCGAACAAGCCGGTTTCCGAAAAGGCTTCAGTACCATAGACCACATACATACCCTGCGGCAGATTGTACAGAAGACTGAAGAGTACAATTTGCCACTTTGCCTGGCGTATGTGGACTATGAGAAAGAGAGAGCCTTTGATTCCGTCGAAATTTGGGCGGTGCTGCAGTCCGTTCAGCGGTGCCAAGTTGACTGTCGGTATATCGAAGTGCTGAAGTGTTTGTACAGTAGGGCTACGATGGCTATCCGAGTACAGAACCAGAGCTCGAAACCTATCCAACTGCAGAGGTGTAAGACAGGGTGACGTTATATCCCCGAAACTCTTCACCGCTGCTTTGGAAGACGTTTTCAAGCTACTGGACTGGAAAGGATACGGTATTAACATCAATGGCGAGTACATCACTCACCTTCGATTTGCCGACGATATAGTCCTTATGGCAGAATCGCTGGAGGACTTAAGCACTATGCTCAATGACCTCAATAGTGCCTCCCAACGGTAGGTCTTAAGATGAACATGGACAAAACAAAGATCATGTTTAATGTCCATGTCACACCTATGCCGGTAGTTGTTGGGAGCACTATGCTCGAAGTTGTTGACGAGTACGTTTACCTGGGACAAATAGTCCGACTAGGTAAGTCCAACTTCGACCGAGAGGTCAATCGACGGATTCAACTCGGCTGGGCAGCGTTCGGGAAATTACGACATATCTTCTCGTCAGGTATACCTCAATCTCTAAAAACTAGATTGTACAACCAGTGTGTGTTGCCAGTGATGACTTACGGATCTGAGACGTGGTCCTTCACTGCTGGCCGTATGAGGACGCTCAAGGTCGCTCAGCGAGCTATGGAGAGGGCTATGCTCGGAGTTTCTCTGCGTGATAGACTCAGAAATGAGGATATCCGCAGTAAAACCAGAGTGACCGACATAGCCCAACGGATTAGTAAGCTGAAGTGGCAATGGGCCGGCCATATAGCTCGAAGAGCCGATAACCGATGGGGAAGAAAGGTTCTCGAGTGGCAGCCTCGTACCGGTAGGCGTAGTGTAGGGCGACCCCCCACTAGATGGAGTGACGACCTAGTAAGATATGCAGGAAGTCGATGGATGCAGGTGGCTCAGGACCGTGCTTTGTGGCATTACTTGGGGGAGGCCTATGTTCAGCAGTGGACTTGTGAAGGGCTGTAATGATGATGATGAACACATAAGTTTCTTCACTATGTTCTCCTTCAATCCCGAGCACATGAAAATTAGCACTTAAAATCTCAATTAACAGTTTTATTAATTGTGTTGAGGATAGAACTAGATTTGCTCGCGTAATATAAAATTTAAAGGCTACCGCTTGTCCCACGAACTACCACGGCACGTTCATAATTTATTACGAGCTGAAAAGGATGCCTGGATAGCAGTCTAATTCTAGATGATAATACAAGTTAGTAGAAAAGCATAGCGGTTAAATTGATTTATGAATATTTTTTTATATTTCTTATACTTGCAGTCAATAATATGTATTCATTCAGAAGAAATAAAATGTCTGAATTCTGCATTGTGAAGCGCAACTATGCGTACTAGTTTGTTTAAGTGATTAGTATATGGTATTTTAACGCATAGCGTTTAGAGTTGAACCCTTGCAAAATATATTCTATTATAACCGATGTACCGGACGGGCGAAACTCTCGGGAGTAAATGTTGTCGAAGATACTTCGCGAGTCGCTCACGTCCTACCCCTATAGGTTCCGGTGGGTACTTTCACCGCCGTCTTTGTGGGTGCCGCTGAAATATTGTGGACTGTGGTTCAAATCAAAATGCACGATTAACAAATACAAATAGCAAGGTAGTGGCCAGCGGTTCGACTGATTGATTAGTCGCGAAATTTTATAACTATAACTATTGATCACGGTTGTTAAACTACGGTTGTTCACTATTGATTGGTCACTGTATATTTCAAAAGATTTCTTTAAATTGTACGGTGGTATCAAAGATCTATTTGTAGTAGCTGGTTTTCTAACACTACTGACTAGCAGCTATTATCAACTAAACTAGTTGATTTTATCACTTGTGTAACTGCGGATATCAGTTACCACTTTCACTACATGTAACTGCGAATATCAGTTACGACCTTTTTAGGCTAGCTAACACTTTCACTATATGTAACTGCGAATATCAGTTACGACCTTTTTAGGCTAGCTAACACTTTCACTATATGTAACTGCGAATATCAGTTACGACCTTTTTAGGCTAGCTAACACTTTCACTATATGTAACTGCAAATATCAGTTACGACCTTTTTCGGCTAGCTAACACTTTCGCTATTCACTATATACTGCTACTAGTCACTTCAGCTACCACCGGATACCACTCACTTCACTTCACTTGTCACTGGTAGTTCTTCACACTACTACTGGTACTGGGTCCCGAGCCCCTAAGGTAGACTTGGGCAATACTTTGCAGTGAGCCGCTTGCCATTTTCCGTTTGCCTCTTTATTGCATAAACTTTTCACTATACAAATGGCATAAATTGCAATATTTTCTATACAAAACTAATTGCTACACTAACATGCTATACATCATTAAATCGGTAGTCTGGTACTTTATTAGTATATCATAAAGGTTACTCAAAATATTAACATTGTAAAAAGTTATTAAACGAAATATCCAAAATTTTCATAATATTTGGGTAGGTACATTAATTCTTTGTTTTTTCTATAACTACGAAATGCGTTTAATTATACAAAAATATCCCTATACTTCTTTAATCTATAAGTCATATTTATAACTCTTTTAGAACATAAAATTATTTTCCTTATTTTTAGTATGAACTATTACGCAGTTAATTAAAAACTTTTCCACGATAAGACGCGCTGTGATTGGTCGATTTTTTGGTATATAATAAAAGTTGTTTATATTACTTGTTATCAAAACGACATTCTATACAAATATACTTAGAGTTATAAACATGCTAAACAACTATATTAATACATGTTTTCATCTAGTTTTGTTGGTAATTTCATTATTAATACAAAAAACACTATTCTTTATAACTTCGTTTCTTAGCGTTGTTAGGCCGTCGCGAACAACCGATTTCATTACTCCAACACAGAAGATATTTTCTAGATTTCGCACTAAATGACAGCTTTTCTATTGGTTCTAATGAACTATAAATCTTCATGACTCAACTCAAACTTTGACACCAATGTCTGGACCGATTTGGTATCTGGCAACCGTATAGTGATACAGTAGCCAGGTTGCTCATAACTATTTTCTTTCGAATCCCAGTGTCAATATTTCTACAAAACAAAAATTGTTTCTTTTTCAATTTTTCATTAATTGAGATTGTTTGCATGATTCTATCATATTGAAAACGTGTGATATTACAATATTAAGTCCAGCGCAGTTAATAACTTCTAATTATTTTAGTTAACACTCGCTGTGAAAACCATAATAATTAATTAAAAGAGAAATTAGTTTAAAAATGAATATTTTAAAATAAATGGATGAACTTTGCCTGTTATTAAATATCTCTGATCGATTTTTACGCAACAATAATTCAAATTATGGTTTCCAAAATTGCTCCGACTTAATATTCGAAACTAAGTTACAATACATTAATTTGGAAATAAGCGGATAATCAAGCTGGGTGGGCCCTTATGCAAATCGGAGTCGGTCACTCGGAAGTCATCAGGAGCGCGATCCGACCCGCCGCAAATTGACAGCCGTCCGAGCCGCCAAATTGATTGTGGCTTCACGGGTACCTACGTCGTTATCATTACACTGACGTGACGGCTTGTTGATAAATAGTACTCTACAGTTTTATTAACTCGTGAGAACTAATCGAATTGTATTATGTTAATAAAAGACTATTTAAACGGGGCCGTGGCAAATCAGCTCGAAAGCACTCGACATAAAAATGACATAATACTCCAGTAAACCGAATACCAACAGCCAACACAGCTAGCCAAAATCAATCAAGTTCTTAATCGAAAAATTTGAGCGTCAATTTACCTATACACTTGTTTGTGGAGGAAAACATCGTGAGGAAACCTGCATTTTTGAGAAATTAAGAATGTGTATTTGGGAAAGTGCCACAAAGATTTTATTGTTTGAGACATATCATGCTTTACCGGAATTAAGCCATACGTCAAATACTCAAACAGGTGACGAGAAGTAATGTCAAAAGTAGCAATAATGGAAAATCACCACCACTACGGGAGTAGTTCAAGTCCAAGATCCAATTTTTTACGCGCTGTTAAAGAAATTAGACACGAAAGCATTAATCTTCTTATAACAAACTTTATGTCTCCTTTGTATCGTCAGTTAAAACAATGGTCGCATTTAGTATTGAAGAATAAATACCATTCTTTGAATAGAAATAGTTGATATTAGTTTATACTATTATTTGCAAATATTAAAGAAAATTTCTTCCCTTAAGAAGCGGTCCCGCAGAGTGACTTCATTTTGATTACTGTTTCAGTGACGTCTCAGTGATTGCGAAAGGGAAAACTGGTAACAATCACCGAATGGTGAGAGGCACAATGAACCCTAATACTAAGTCGAAGAGGTCAAGTAATGGAGTTTACGCTTCGTCCCCTGGGGCTGTAATGAAAAAACCCCAAAAACGTTCAGCTTGATACGAAAACTGTTGCAGAAGAACCCAAAAACTCGCTGACCACACTCTTAATCTCACGGCTGTGAGACGGGAAATGAAACTGCAATATTCAACAGATATGATAATTGAGCAGACAGATTTCTGCCACCACACTACTTTTAAAATCTGCAGCTGACAGATGCATTTTCAACCTTGGGACTTAGACGGGATACCTCACAGACCGTAATTATACTGGCCGACCCTAATGTATGCCTCTGATACTTTTCAAACCGAAGCCGTTATATAGCTGCAAGCAGCTATTTAGCTGCTAGCAAGCAGAAATATGTGAGAATGAAGTATCCTGATGGACTCTTCGGCAAAAAAGGAATCCTACTACTTGGTTATTGGCAGTGTCATTTCCGTGAATCCTGAGTATGAAGGAAGAGTGAGAAGTTCTACGGACAACTCATCCGACACCATTCCGACGGTATCCCGGACGTCAGTCCGAGCGAGATAAAAATGATTATTCACCGCCTTAAAACGGCAAGATCTAGGACAAGGATGGAATTGCAGCGGCGTTTTTAAAAGTGAATAGAAAACAGTGACATAAAGACCTTCATAAGCTGTTAAATTAATCCACGGTGGCCTTCAGAAGTGCAGTGGTATGTTGTTTCCACGCGCTGTTTTCGAGATTTATGACCAATCGTGTCACTCGCATACTTGATAACTTTCAGCCCCCAAAAACAAACGGCTTCCAAAAAGTATCTGTGTGGTGTATGGCTCAGTGCCATACACTACTTACTCTTTAGCATATTATACAGAAGAAGGAAAAGTACAATCCGTATCTTTGCCTTCGAATATATACCATGGTACTATAGTTATGTACTATAGTTAATACGGATGAGTACACCTTTTACATCAAAATTTGAACGATTCTACAATCCCCTCAGCGGTGGAAGATGAATGTCGATATATTGAGGTGTTAAAGTACTTTAACAGTACTCTTACGATGGTTTTTGGAGAAAAAAACCAACGTGCGAAACCTATCCAATTGCACAAAGAGTTGTAAAACTGGATGTCGTTATAACTCAAAACTCTTCACCGCAGCATTAGAAGACGTTTTCTAGCTACTAGTAAAGGAAACGATATCAGCATCAATGTTAAATATTAGATCACTCGGCTTCGATTTGCTGACGAGGAAAATAATGTCCTTGAGATTGAATTTTGATCACGGCGGCCAGTCTCAACGGAGATTAGCCATCGGCGCAGGGCAGGATTATAGTGCGCAAGTGTATGGGCTAGCACGGGTGCACTCACTATTCCCTCACTCTCATAATCCGATGGAACAGTAATCGGACCGATTCGAATAACCATTTTCTTATCACATATTCCTCAAAACTTGAAAAGAAGAGTGTAGAATCATTGCGTGTTACCAGTACCTAACCTACTGCTCGCATGAGGAAGCTCAAGGTTGCTTAGCGAGCTATGAAGAGGGTCATAAGATGGGTTTCTCTGCTTGATAGACTTCATAATGAGAATATCCGAAGTAGATCCAGAGTAAACAATATAGCCCAATAGATAAATTAGCTGAAGTGGCAATGGGTCGGCCATATATCTCGAAGAACCGACAGCCGATGGAAAACAAAGGTTCTTAAATAGCAACCCAGTACCGTTAAGCGAAGTTTGTGGTAGCCCCCCACTAGATGTAGTGACGACTTGGTTAGAGGTGCAGGCATTCGATGGATGCACATAGCTCAGGACCGTGTTTTATGGCATTCCTTGGGGGAGGATTATAAACATAGGTCAAAATCATAGCAGTGGACATGTATAATGTAGTAATGATGGATGATGATGACGAAAGTTGTGCTGATTTCTTTCCTTGCATTAGTTAAAATATTTTATAATGTATCTTTATATATTACAGCTAAATCCTTATACGCTATAAAATCCTTAGTAAGAAATTGTCCTACGTTTTAATGTTGAATGAAATTCCTATTAGTGCCATTACGTCAAACTCGTTAAGTAAAGAGCTCTGTTTTGCTTCTGATATATTAATTCTAATATTTCTAATTAAAGCCGTCAATTTCACTAATAGTTCCCTATTCCCTATTGGAAACATTCGAATGTTGTAGCTAGAATCTAAAAGGTAGCAAGGGGCAAATAGTTATTTTTAACAAAATTACGTTTTCAAACATAGGCCCCGTTCATCATAGGTGCAAGGTACTGAACAATTCAAGGACATAATTTCGTCAATTTGTGAAAATTTTCTTGAGACCTACAGGATTAGATTGTCCAAGGTTCGCTTTACAGTATGCCATCATAATTTTTATTGCGTAAAATTAATTAACGGAATTTAGTTTCAACTTATTTTTAGTTCCCGACGTCTTTATTGCTTTACAAAACCTATGATCATGGGAGGACTAAGGTGTTTTTCTCGAAGTTAATAGTGCACGTCAACCTCAGCTTCTTTCAATTATTTTCGTCCGATCTATACTGAATGGAATGACTATACTATAATAATCCTCGACTGATTTCTCCTGGACTCCGATCCTGCCGTTGGTGTGCTCGTGCATGGTTAACGTAGCCGATCTTATTTACAAATGTTCGCGCGCAATGCGGGCAGGTGAGCACACCATTACAGAAATTATAGTTAATCGCACAAGGTCGGTGTACTTTGAGTTCATCAGGTCGGGCATCCAATTCAGAGCAGCGATTCTCCTCAAACATTTTGACCTTGGCTTTCACCATACTCTGGCTATCGAGCGGCTGCTTGCTCCTACTCTAAAGGCTCAATGTCGCACTTCTTCATGTGGCGCTTAAGTACATCTTTGTACCTGAGGAGTTGTCCGCCATGCTTACGCTTGTCCTTCTCAAGTTCAGAGAAAAAGATGCACTTTGCCGTACGCTGGTCTGACATTCGTGATAAGTGTCCACACCAACGGAGTTGTCGCCGCATAAGGTAGGCCTCAATCCCCAAGGTATGGGCTCTACGCAGCACTTCCGTATTTCGAATGCGATGAGACCAACGGATGTTGAGAATTTTGCGCAGACATTGCAGGTGGAAGCGATTCAGCGTCCGTATATGACGGCCGTAAACTTTCTATGACTCTGAAGAGTGACTGTACTATCAGATATTTAAACATTCAATCTTAATACCAACCATTAAGCTTCGCTAGCTTGGAAAATTCGTTGACTTCACACCTACCAGTATTTTACAGTGATCAAATGATACAAGAAACAATTGACCGTCTGCCCATTGTACTATCATATGTGAGATGACGATTCACGGACAAGACTGACAATATTTTGAAGCGAGCTTGCATTAAGGTATTCGACAAGACATCAAAGATTAGTAATTGTGTACCATCCGCCAAGTCCACTGACAAGACAGTTTTTTATTGTACAAACTTAATTGTGAATGTAGTTTCTCTTATATCAGGCAAACAAAAAGATAAAAACTCAAGTAAAAGAACGTATTTCTGACGTAAAATACGAACGTTCAGTGAAGTCTGCAGTCTGTGTCCATCTTCAAGTCTCGACCATTATATAAGATTATATATATCACAAATCTTTCAGATAGAACAGCGATTGCTACAAAGGATGTTTCACAAGATGATAAAACAACATTCATATTTACATAGGAAAGTTGGTTTTTTAATTTTTACGAATTCTGACGTAAACTTAGCCTCCAGAAACCATGGCTGCGGCATCTCAAACAAATCATCCAAAATTTCGTGGGTTAAATATAAAATTAAATTAAACATAACGAAATCTGTAAAATTGGTTCTATTCAATGTAGTATTCACTTAAATATAAACAATTGTTACTGCATTAAAGTACCTAAAACTTTGCTTTTATATAATAAAAATATATACATACAATACATACAATATATAATACATACATTTACAATGCTATATATATAGGAGCCGTGGTAGCTCAGATGGTTAGCGCTCGCTGTAAATTTCACAATACGCGCGCAAACCGGGTTCGATCCTCGCCGGCACCAATAAAATTGTTATTTGCAATTTTAAGTGCTTATTTACCATGTGCTCGGCGGTGAAGGAAAACATCTGAGGAAACCTGCATGTCTGAGAAATAAGAAAAAAAATATTTCAAAGACATGTGAAAGTTCGCCAACACGCATTGGGGCAGCGCGCCGGACTATTCCCTGCCCTAAAACCCTCTCAGAAAAGAGAAGAGTCCTGTGCCCAGCAGTGGGACGTATATAGGCTGTAACTTTACTTTACTTTTTACTTTTACATTTACAATATTTGCTCGAATATACATTTTCGAGCAAATATTTTCCATCTGACGATTATTTTATGGCCACAAATAATTAATTATTTATTGATGTTACTGAATTTTGTCTAACAAAGGCGGGAGACGATACAATTTGCAACGAAATATTAAAATATTTGTACCACATATTTTCTGTTAAAAATAATGTATGTATGATGATGGATTTGCTTGCAGTTTAATTTCAATTTATTATATGTTACTGTATGTTTGTTAGCTTTTATAGCTAAACGGCTTGCTCAAGTTGGTCTTTATTGGAGATACACTCTCTTATGTCTCTATATATAGTATAAATTCCATACATTTAAATTTCAATTTGCAATCTGGAACTGGTCTATGTTCAGTCTAGGTATATTTAGAAATTAACATTGTATCACAATTATTACAAGTTTTCTTTGTATATTCTGTAGACATTAGTAATAAAAGTTTATTCCTACGGTTTTGCTAAATCTTTTTATCGTAATTGAATGAACAAATGACAAACATATAAACTTTCTCATTTATAATATTAACGAGATTAGTACATAAGTTACAAAGTTTGCTACAAGGTAGCGAGAGTATTTCAGCAGTACTTTGCTTTATCAAAACACGGCAATAAAGCCAAACATTTAAGTTTATTCGTCCCTTGTCACAGATGTTTCTTGTAATATTCTTATATGTGATCAAATTCTTTTAAGATATCCTTAGATAAAGAACATGGCGTCGGGTTTTTGGACGGTTCGGACTTTCACTTATTTGTATGCTTTACCCTTCGCGGGGACCGAACGTGACTATTCGAGATACATAAACCCTGAGTGAATACGGAAAAATAGAAATAAAGTATCATATTATCTTTCAGTCGACGGATTGAGGATGTAATACATAATATTTGTTTTATAACTACTAGCATCATTGTTTTTGTGAATGGCAAATACTAAGAGACGTCAAATAAGGTAAATATTGAATTTAAAAAAAAATTTAAAAAACAAAATTCATCAATTTTTTATAAATTTTGATTAAAAAAAAATTTTTTTTAATCAAAACTTATAAAAAATTGATGAATTTTGTATAAGTTTTGATTAAAAAAAAACTAATAATTTAATAATTGAAAATATTCTATACCTAGTTCAATAGTTTAAACAAAAATTGATACGTAGTCAGATTAGTTTGTTTTTAATTTTGCTGTTATACTTTTACAAAATATTAAGACATTTTTGAGATGTAGGGAAGTTATAAGTGACATGCCCGACATCGTGATAGGCATAGGGCGTCGCGGTCAGTTAGTCGGTAGTGCGGAAGCAGATGTTGACAGCTTTCCCCGCCCTCACACCGCCGCACCGCCCGCCTTACATACAATCACCCTAACTTACAACAATCGTTTGAACGCCTATTCAATATCCTGTGTTGTTTGAAAGAAATACAATTAAATATGTGTGTTCAGTATAGATATTATATCGGTTGTTTTTTTTCTTTCAATAAACACATGCTACTTGTACGCAAAATTTCATTTCTTCAACAAGTTTTCCCATTATATGTACTTGAAGAAGCATACTATGTCGAGTTTAGAATTTGAAACGTTAGCGATGATGATCATTACGAATACGATTACTCGTAGTTTTTTAAGAGTTTCTTATCCGTATAATAGAACTGGCTTATAAATTATTTCTGCAAAGCCTATCTTCACATTAGTCAATTCATTCACTTCTAAGTACGTGTCTATGCCAGAAAAAGTACCGCGCTTGGAAAGATTTCCCCCACGCCACGTTTACGTGACCATCCAATAATGTTTTCATTGCGTGAAATTGCCGCGTCGAGTTGGCGTCGTAAATTGTAGCAACTTGCTCGTTTTTACAAATGATGCAATCAGGATTATTGTTGAATGTGCTTATAATGCTACATATAAGAGCTGCATTTAAAGAGTTTAATATTTTTATCATAATGCAATGTAAGCAATAAAAATAAAGCAGAACAGAAACAAATTAACAAAGACTTTCCTAACCAAATAACATGCGCTTAAGCGAATCACCGTTTGCATAATACAGTTTCCTAAGACTGATCACTAATTGAACAAGTGTTTTGAGGCTCACGGGCGCGTAAGTCGAGAGATCTAATTAAGGCACCTACCGCGGTGAGCGCGAACCCCAGTCGGGGCCTATTATCACGCCTCCACCTGCTATTAGCATTGTCTCCTCGAGGGCGATACTTATCTTTATTTAAATTCACTTCTTGGTAATTGGGTTGACGAGTCTACAACGTGATTTGCATTGATGAGAATTGGCTAGTATACTTCGCTTCCGTAACTTTCTTGTCGCCTAATTTGTTTTATTGCTTTTGTAAAACCGCAGCAATTATACCCAAATTATTATTTTATCCATTAATGACGACTCCGTGGCGCAGTGGCTTAGCAATGAATGGCTGCGCTGGGGGCCGCGGGTTCGAATCCCGCACGGAACAACTTTTTGTATGGACTACAAATAGTTGTTCTGGGTCTGGATGTTTGTCCTTGTAAAATTTATGTTTGTAAACTGCCCCCATGATACATGAGAAAATCCTAGTGTAGAGGTAACTTTTTAATAAAGAAAAAAAAAATTCAAATGCTTCATAATCAATGCAAGGTTTGTATTTCTATTAAGATCATTTTTAAATTCAATTAAAAATAATGAAAAAGAAGAAAATTATTAAAATATAGATATATGTACGCACTAGTTTCGTTATAAGAGTGCTTCATGCCAGCCTAGCTCCGACGTCACTTGTAACATTTTTGATAGCAACTGCGAACGAGTGAAGTCAAAGAGGATGCGCTTGGTTATTTCTCATTAAGGCATACGCGATAAAATCACACAGAGTCGTTGCCTCATTAAAATCTTCTGGTGCGCGCATCTGTAAGCCTTTTGTGAAGTCGAAGCACGACACTCTTAACGCCTTTCACGTGTCATTTCGGGCACAATGCCGCATGGCGAGGGAAGCTGCGCGTTGCTATTTTGCTGTGACATGCCGGCGTACGCTTTTTATAAGTTTATCGAAAAGTATTTTTGCATGAATATAGCACTATAAAGTTACCCGTCTATTCGGCGCTCAACTCGCGATGTATCCTGATCGTATTTTGCGTTTGTTGGCGTAGGATTTATTAAAAAATAAAGCTTGGATATTTTGAGGAAAACATCTGATTTTTTTTACAAATTATAAAAATTTTGTTTGACTTTAATCCCACCTGATGGTAATTGGTAGTACAGAAGTGGATTATAAATAACACTGGTTTATAAAAAAAACATTCTATTTGGATAGAACGGTTGCGAGCAAATCGTTCCAAACTTTTTCTATGGGCAAAAGATGTTGCGTAACGCTTCATCTGAATAATGAAATTATCATATTTACAACGAAAATATACAAATACACCGTGCGTCCTGTGGTCTCTAGATGAAATATGGTCTCTAGGAAAAATAGAATGTGATCTATAGTTCCTCTAGATTGGGAAATTAAATTTTGCAATTAAAAAAAAATTTCTAAAACACCGAGAGACCGGCTTTCTTACGTCTGGGCCGGAGACTAAGCAGTGAAATGAAATGAAATATATATTATTATTCAACGTCAGAAAATATTATGTACGTTTTTTTAACAAACTACTGCTTAAAAACAGATATATCGTTTCCTCGGAGAAGCAACTTCGAAAATACCGCAAAGTAGCCGCAGGTACACACTTTAAACGCTAATTACATTATACAATTTTTAGAAAATCTAATTAGGAACCTAAATTGGAAGCTAGTGATCACATTACACTAAACTGAATTCTAAATCGTGACGAAGCGCATTCGTAAAGAAGTATCGACGGGGTTGCACGTTTGATCGATGGCGCCATATTTATCAAAACAGCAGAAAATAGGACTTGCCTTAGCCATTGTGGAAACAATGGATATTAAAAAAAGAGAAAAGAGTACTTGTCATTGAGAAAAAACTGTCCAATATGAATATAATTATATATTTTTACATTCTAAGCAGTTTTTTTTTATAGGATAGGGTGACAAACTAGCACACAGTCCACCTGATGGTAAGTGGTTGCTGCGGCCCATAGACATCTATCTCCGATTAGAAATCAAATTGCAGATGCGTTGTCACCTGTGACGACTAAGATGGAATGCCTCGTTTCCAGTAAAAAGCGTCTCCGGTTCTCTATACTCGCCATACGAAACACAGCAACATTAAGCTACTATTTTACGCTGGTATTCTGTGAGAGCGTGGTGCTTCCTCGGTCAAACCGACCCATTCGTGCTACAACTATACTAATAATATAACTGCAGCATGACTCTACCACCTATAAAACAGTTTGATTATTTGTTAAGTTTGGTATCCAAACATATATTTCGATAAAGTGTGAGTACCAAAGAATGTTTGATGGTGACATTACGTTTTATAGCCACCAGAAATTAATATTGGAAGATGTGATTTAGATGTGGATAGGCGTGTCGCTGCCGGAAACAAAGTCAATGGTGCCCTGAATGCATTAATAAAAAGGCAAGGCGTGGTGAAGAGTGCACGCCTTGCAATACATAACGCAGTGTTGGTACCGACTTTGTTATATGGCAGCGAAACCTGTGTATGCCAGAAGAAGCATAAAAGCAAGTTGAATGCAGTGGAGATGCGATCTCTTCGTAAAATGTGTGGCGTTACCAAAGCCGACCGAAAGCGAAACGAAGAGATTCGCAATATGGCAGGATTGAAAGATGACCTTATCACAAAAATTGATAGGGGCGTACTCCAATGGTTTGGACACGTTGAACGAATGAGTGAAGACCGAATGGTGAAGAAAATATATAGAGCGAAAGTAAATATTAAAAGGTGTCGAGGTAGACCGAGACTAACTTTCGAAGACCATGTGAGCAAATTGCTCGAAGAGGGGAGGGTCAAGAGTACTCGGATACCTAGACGTGCATGTATGAAGAAGTTAATGAACCTGAAAGAAGCGAAAGAGGTATGTAAGGATCGTGACACTTGGCGATCTGTTCTCTCTGGCTACCCCGTTAGGGATTGTGCGTGACGATAAGTAAGTAAGTAAGTAAGTAAGAAATTAATATTAAGATTTAAAGTACTGCTCTCTGATATCAGACTTCTATCAAAACTTCTATCAAAACTTCAAGACATCCGCTTGTATCAAAACGCGGGCGCCGACTGGTTGTTCTAAATCATAACGTTGCGATTACACTGTCCTAAATTGTAAACAATTTAGGAAGTAGAGCGATTGGGACCTCCAATTTGACTAAATCGGATCCTAACTGTTCTAACTACGATTACACCTTCCCACTTCCTAATTAGATTTCCTAAAAATTGTATAATGTAATAAGCGCTTAAGATATGTATATCGAATAGGTTGTTTCTACGTGCTGTTCGAGATTTATTACAAATCGTGTCGCTCGCAGACTTGATAACATTCTGCCCCCAAAATCAACCAGCTTTCAAAAAGTATGTGTGTGGTGTATGACTCAGTGCCATACACCACATACTCTTTAGCATATTATACAGAAGAACGAAAAGTACAATCCGTAACTTTGCCTTGTGTATATGTACCATGGTACTATAATTATGTACTATATTTACTACGGATGAGTACACCCTTTACAACAAAATTTGAGCGATTTTACAATTCCCTCAGCGGTGGAAGATGAATGTCGGCATATTGGGGTGCTAAAGTACTTGGACACGTTACGTGGACTATTGGAGAAAAGAACCAGAGTACGAAACCTATCAAATTGCACAAAGAGTAGTAAAACTGGACGTCGTTATATCCTAAAACTCTTCACCGCAGCATTAGAAGACGTTTTATAGCTACTAGGAAAGGAAACGATATCAGCATCAATGTTAAATATTAGATCACTCGGCTTCGATTTGCTGACGAGGAAAATAATGTCCTTGAGATTGAATTTTGATAAATTCAATTCCAATAAATATTGTAATAATTCAAATAAATTCAATAAGTTTCTTAGCACGTCTCTCTACTGAGTCTGAAGCTGCACGAAAATCAGTTTCCTAATGTTCGTATTTGCCATTTAATAAATATCGCCAAAAACTCCAAGTACAAGCATTTAGACAACCTGGAGGATTATTATGATATGCCAGTACGTATTATACTGCTACAAGATTTCACACAAACGCTGAGGTGTTCTCACACATGCGGGTTTCCTAACTCTCTTCCTAAGTTTCTTCACTAGATGGAGTGACGGCGTAATGAGTACGCAGATATATTAGATTTATCCGAATTTAGAAACGTGTTTAGCAGCAGTCTGTGGAAAAGCTTAGTTACATATGTGCATGTATTCCAAAGGGACCTGGAACTGCTTTGTTCACTAAACATAGCATCTAAACTTGTGTTACAGTTTCTTTTTTCTTGCATAAGTACTGCTTCGCACTCTCATTGAATTTGAAAATCTCAAGAAATATTTGCAGCAATTTTTACGACTGAAACGCGATAAAACTTGTAATTATTTAATATAAATAAAATTTAATAATTATGTATATGTATTATAGGTTAATACAAACGTTCCGTTGAAAATTCTCTGTTTAACTTTAGCAATTATTTCTGATATGTTCTCAAAATGTTTTATGTTTTATACGTGCGTATAATATTTTCGTGCAATTTTTATGTAGCCACGATTTCAACATTCATCGTCGTGAGCAGTCGCCATGAGCAGTCTCATTGCAAATTCGAGTGGTCGGCGGTGTTGAGAGGCACACGTCGTTCACCGGTGGAACGTTCGCGAACGTGCCCCGTCACTTATGTGCTGTCTGTAGAGCAGGCTGTTATGAACGACGGTTATGCATTTCAGATTTCCTAATTTTAATGCATTTTTCATATAATAATTTGTCGAATGTCATATGATACTTTATATAATTTACATTTTTAATTCGTGAAGGTTTATTTCATTTCACAAGTTTTCTAGAAGAGTAAACTAGGTAGGTGTTTTATTACTTTTAAAGCAGATTATTTTTACTACCACACAGTACAATATTTTAAGCAATCATTTAAAAGGAACATAAATGAAAATAATGAAATAGAAAAACTTTATCTGGGAAGTATTACATTATGATCTTCGAAATCCTAAATTGGTTGATGGCTCTATGCCCACCTGTCCAGTGCGTTGAGTTTGAAAAAACCAACCAAAATCTTCTTAGAACTTATTTCAGCTGACACTAACTTTGAAAGAATTAACTGTGGAGTGCAAAAATATGATTTTTACAAAGTTCTTAATTTGTAGTCAAGAATAAATTTCCGTATCTCTACTTGTCTTAACACAAGCCAAACGATCTTATTCTAGGAAAATTATTCCAAAGCATGTCATTGGGTCATTATCAAACTCTTTAACTTTTATGGTGACACTCTTGGGAGTTTCTTGTCCACGAAGTAGTTGAAAAGCTTTAGAAGGTTTGTTTGTAAACATTATTTGAAAACTTTCACTGTTATTATATGTTCTTTAGCTGACGTTATTCCTATTGTAAAATAAAACTCTCGATTGTTCAACGTCTATTCACCTTACTTAACCATCTACACTCTTTTTAACATATCTCACTTACAAGTAAATGCCACCTACCCTACATACTATTATATATATATATATATATATATATATATATATATATATATATATATATATATATATATATATATATATATATATATATATATATTACCTACACCTATATATTTATGTATATATTAATTCATTATGACAAATGCATATGAAGGCGTTTGTATTTTGAGTTGTTGATACGCAAGTAACCTGAGTTCGTTTCCCACTGGCACCACTTAATATGTTAATTGGAATTTGAAGAGAAGATTCATTACCACAGTGAGGAAAACACACATGAAAGTATGTTTAAAAAATTTTTTTTCGAAGATGAATGGACGACGTTGCGTGACGAGGCCCCCTATTACAAAAATACATCTGAAATGTGGGAAGTAGTCTAAACTTAGCTGTGGCTAGTGTTTTGATTTTATAGAATAAGGGAAGCAAACGAGCACACATTTTATGTGATGGTATGTGGATGCTGTGGTCTATAGACATCTACATCTATGAAATCTACATCTATGAAATCTACATCCATAAAAATCAAAATGCAGATCCGTTGTCCCTGAGGGCGAAGATTGAAACCCTCGTTTCCAGTAAATAGGATCTCCGATTCTCTACCATCACCATATGAAACACAGCAGAATTAAACAGTTATTTACGCTGCTATTCTGTGAAAGTCAGAGCGTGGTGTTTCCTCGGTCGAGCCGACTCATCTATGCTACAATTATAATATACCTACAGCATGTCTCTACCACTTGTAAAAAGTGAATAAGGTGAAGTAGTTTATTTAGAAATCCTGCAGCGATGGAAAATCCATAATATGTTATAATTGCTGTATCACAAAATCTCACCGTACCATTGCTTTATTATTGCTTGATAATACTTGTGTGGACTCGTTTTTATTTTGTAATTATTACTTTCAAACACTGAAATAAAAATGTAGTGCCACGTTACTAGTAAAAAAGTCTCAGGTTCTCAGCATGAACGAGATGGCAGTATTATGCTATTTTTACGCTGGTATTACGCTAAATCGTTTGAGTTTTGCTGCCATTACACTATGGTAGCTTGGTTCCACAACATAAAATATAGGTGATAACGATTTATTGATGAAAACTATTCTGATTTTAACAACGTTTAAAAATAAAGTAGCCTATATACGTCCCACTGCTATACAGATGTTTCCTCACCATTCTAAGAGGTTTCTGGGAGGGTTTTTTCAGTGTGTGGCAGACTTCACATGCCCTCATAATATTTTATTCCTAACTCCTTCAGCGCCGAACAAGTGGTAAATCAGCAGTTAAATTGGTGCATTGCTACCGGCAAGGATCGAACCAGGGTTTCTCGTGTACCTTCCATGGTTATCACGGCAATCAAACAATGTTTAATTTATTTAAAATATTGTTTTATCCAGTAATTGCCTTTAATAAGTTCAAAGTGCCGAGGATTTTAAAGGTACATTTAGACACAATAAGGCAGTTCAATATTTAACGTTGTTCACTTTGAATATATACAGCGGTCGGTCGGGTTACCGCGCGCCTACCGGTTCAGAATCGTAATGCCGCCATTAGCTGAGCTCCCGACACAACGCCACTCGGCAAAATTTGAACTGATTACTTAATTTCAGTACGTAAATAATGAACGACATTATTGCTATCAGTACACTTTTTGAAATTGTTATATGGCTGTGGTTTTTCGGATGCATTATGCATTTCGAATTTCGTTAAATATTTTCAATAAAACTGTATGTACTTTAAATAAATGTACGGACTGTGAAAATAAAAGGTTGCAGGTTCAAATCTGTCATTGGACTGCTGTCTTAAACCACTTCTTGCATGCAGATATTAATAATCCCCGTACTAGTAGTGATCATTGCGATTCTTATATACTTTTAAACTTAAATAAACTACTAAAAAAACCTCAACTTACATTATAATGAAATATTGTATATTTACTTATAAAGTACGATTAATGTATATCGTCTTATACTTATTAGGAAAATATGGTAAAATTGTGCGTGATTGCAAGTTCAATAAAAATATAATAATAATAGTGTCTATATAATAGTATGTGATACAATTCCATCATATTCAATTTTTTTTTATAGGATAGGGTGACAAACGAGCACACAGTCCACCTGATGGTAAGTGGTTGCTGTGGCCCAGGATGCGAATGCAGATGCGTTGTCACCCGTGAGGACTAAGACGGAATGCCTCGTTTCCAGTAAAAAGGGTCTCCGGTTCTCTACACTCACCATACGAAACACAGCAGCATTAAGCTACTGTTTCACGCTGATATTCTGTCAGAGCGTGGTCCTTCCCCGGTCGAGCCGACCCATTCGTGCTACAACTATACTTCTAATATAACTACAGCATGGCTCCACCACGTATCCATATTATATAATGGAATTATATTACAGGCACTTACGTCCGTTATTAAATTCAATTGAAAATAGCGCAGCGCTATTTTCATTTGAATTTAATTAAAAAATAAACTAAACTGTCAATAGACTGAAACTAAAACTAACTGAAAAGAGAGCAACTGATTAATATTTATCAAACAGCAATTATTATGTAACTGGAACGTTAAACCAAAACCTTAGATTCCATAGTGCGAGAACAGTGTCAGTTTGATCCCTAATATCATCATTATATCATTGTTAATTACAATTGTAAGCGCTAATTTTCCATATTATGGGTGATATTGCGATACAGTGACATAGCAGTGAAGAAAAGATTTTTTTTCGAGGATATTAGGTATGACGATTCGCCTTATGAACTATTTCCTTTCTTCATCATCATCATATTTATCAGCACGTAAATGTTCATTGATGAACGTGGGCCCGTCCAGTAAGGACTATTTGCCTTAATGGTCATGTTAGCCAGGCTGAATTACGATCGCAGTTCGCTGTTCGCTGCTGCCTGTGGCTCGCCGGGTTATTTTACGTTTAACAATCAAAATACATATGCGATGTCACCCATCAGGACTAAGATGAAATACCACGTTACCAGAAGAAAGGGTCTCCGGTTCTCTACACTTGCCAATCGAAACACAACAGAAGTATGCTGCTATTTCACGCTGACATTCTCTGAGAGAACTCTTCCCCAGTTGAGTCGACCCACTTGTGCTGCATACATTATATAGTTGCAGTGAATTCTACTTTCCTGCTCCGTTATTACTTCAGAAACTTCAGTTTTCTAAAATTTGATTTTTAAATCAGTAGTGGCACACCCTTACAAATTATATGTCGTTTTTTTCTCAAAGAGGTACAATAATAAATAAATTCTAGTTAGGGAGTTTTAGTACATAGTACTACAGTTTAAAAATAAAATTATACTACTATATTTCAAAAATAAGATCGTGTAGTTTGCGTACATATAACAAGCTTTAATTTTAGCAAAATATTAAATAAAATCCTTGCGAGGGAATCCATTTAATTTTACTCGTAATATATGTAACAAGCGGAACGGTCACGTAATATTGCATATCGTGGATGCAATAGATGCAGGTCACGAGCATCGACGCCCGGGGTTCACGCACGTCGAATTGTTGTACTGAACCGGCATACCAGCTAAACCAACATCCCTTATTCTATTGTGAACACTCTCACATACAAATATGCTCGTGGACATAATTTTAATGACTTGTTATGATAACATCTCTTTATATTAAGAACTTCGCGAATTTGCTCTTTTACATTTAATTACAGGATATTAATAAAAAATACCGTATTATAACGTAACTTAAATTGGAAATTTAAAAAACCCCCAAAAAAGAAATGCTGATAATATTTAAACGGCTAAACCAATTTTTTTTTAGTTTATGTCTAATTACCACCGCCAGAAAACCTACTTTTAAATTAAAAAACCGCACCCAAATCGGTTCACGATGCAACAGGCAGACAAATACACATAGCGGTCAAATTTATAACGCCCTCTTTTTCGTCGGGGATTAAAAATACATAGTAGAGTAATGACTGCTGATTAATTAATTAATTAATTATTCATTATAAGCTATAAACTATATACAACCAGTGCGTGTTGCCAGTGATGACCTATGGAACTGAGACGTGGTCCTTCACTGCTGGCCGTATGCTCGGGGTTTCCTTGCGTGATAAACGTAGAAATGAGGATATCTGCATAAGAACCAGAGTGACCGGCATAGCCCAACGGATTAGTAAGCTGAAGTGGCAATGGGTCGGCAATATAGCTTGAAGAACCGACAACCGTTGGGGAAAAAAGGTTCTCGAGTGGCAGCCTCGTACTGGTAGGCGTAGTGTAGGGCGACCCCCCACTAGATGGAGTGATGACCTGGTAAGACATGCAGGAATTCGATGGATGCAGATGGCTCAGGACCGTGCTTTGTGACATACCTTGGGGCAGGCTTGTTCAGTAGTGGACTTGTGAAGGGCTGTGTGTAATAATAATGATAATGATGATGATGATAAAGCTATAAATTGCGTCATAGGGGACATCTGCCATAGTTACCACGCTTGGCAAGTGGGTTGGCAATCGCAGTTTATTATTATTTCAAGTTGCTATCTGTAGAAGATACTCCTGTCCATCACCTCTTTCAGTTTGCCTCTATCGCCTCTTATAACATATACGGAATGGTATACAGCATTATCTTATGCTGGTGTTCTCTCAATGTCTTTGTTTAGTGTACCTTTTAATAGATGTGCGTCAGGCGTAACCGTAAGATTATTTATATCAATGAAATATGTACATTTTTTTAATATTATTTTGTAAGAAGTTCGTTAATATCATTGAATAAAACTATTTATACAAATTTTATCGCGTTTAATTAACTTATTTTCATTTCCCGACGTTTCGGGTGCTTTACAGCACCCATGGTCACGAGGAGAGTGATATATTTTACGTCCCAATGTCAACCCGGCTACCTTCAGTATTTGAATATAAATTTTTGGTCCGATCTACGCGCATCTACCAAAAATTAATATTCGGAAACTGAAGGTAGCCGGGCTAACTATGACATTGAGAAGTCAAACATCTAAGTCTCCCCCGTGACCATAGGTGCTGTAAAGCAACCGAAACGACGGGAATTAGAAATATGTTAAAAATAAAATAATTAAACACGATAAAATCCGTATAAATAGTTTTATTCAATGTGTAATGTTCGCATAAATTTAAGAAATAATTTCATTAATACCAGTTGCACTAATATTCAAGATTTTTATATGTATGTATTGTTGTGGATATAAACATCAGAGGGAATCATACAAAGCATGTCCAACATATTTTTGTTAAACTAATAGGGTAGATGTATAAGTGCCGAGACATACAAAAAGGAAACTAGCTAAGCTCATTCGTTCCACTAAAGAAATCTGTTGTGTTAGATACCTTTGACAGGCCAATGCGCCGTTAGTATGTAGATCTACGCTCAGCGAATGCAGTTACGTATTCTGTCGTCGGCAGCGGATCGTTATCTGTTTCCACTAAAGGAAACTGGCTTTTCTCGAAAAAACCACCCCGCCGGTTTCGCCGCCCCCACCCGCCGCGACTTCTCTTTTTTGCGTTATTTAATTTTTCTTCTTTAACGTGCACCTGCTAGTTTACTGTGCTAGCCCTCATTACTTTTACACATAACTGGACGTCTTATAAAATAAATAAAAATAGTATCAAATAGGTAAGGAAAAAATGACTAAGTATTTCCAAAGCTGTCTAATATTATTTTAAAATTGATACGCATCTGTGTGGATGTAATAAATAACAAAGGCGCATCGTATATTTCATCTACGTTGTACAAAGTGTAAAGGCCATCTATGAAGTTTAATGTTAGATGTCAGAACAAGGGATGGCGCCCAGACGAGCACTAGAACATGATTTCCTGACACATTTGTATTCCTTACAGACAAGTAATCAATATCCGTTTGAACGCCGCGCCGGAGCGAAGACAGGGCTGTCTCCTCTACGGGGCAATTTTTCTCGTAGTACGTGCGCGAGCGCATTACGCAAGAGCTTGTTTTGATGTGCTACTAAGCTAGAAATATGTGTATGACTTCAAGTAATTATTTATTGTAAAAAATATAAGTTTGACACTAAGCTAAGAGTTTAACAGTCTGCCTCATGTTAACCAACTGCTGCATCCTTGATTCATCTGCAACTAACTTTAATCAAAGAAGAATATCTCTTATCGCCTCTGAGGACTTATATGAAATGCTTTACAGCCCGTAATTATTGAGACTCACTGTTAGTGAGTCTCAATAATACTACACTAGCACGGATTCACTGTTGATAGGCGCATATTAGGTAAGAGTTTGGTTAGTTTCGTACCAATACCAACTACAATACTTATTACCAATAGCATAATTGAATTTGACGATCAAAATTTTGAATATGTCTAAACTAGACATTAAAATAGAAATTTCTCAATATAAGCTTAATTTATAAAAGTTTTGAAAGGACGTACAAAAATAATAAATGTTTTGGCCTTAAAGAACTGCGTAAATACCTGGGTGGATTGAAAAGTACTCGGCCTAACACAGATCCATTCAATTCTAAAAATCAAATCTACCCACATTATTTAGTTCAGTTCAGACTAGTTCATTGTGTGAAGTTCGAAACGTGTGCGATAATTAGTTGTGATTTTATAAATTTATTAACAAAGTAATCGGACATAATTTCCGCGAATGGAGCAAATCGAGCAGCGTGCCGTCATTAAGTACCTCCATAAGAAGGGGCTATCCGTCAAAAAATGGATAGCAGAATTTAAGCGTGGTAGAGAGAGTGTGAAAGATGAACCCCGCTCTGGAAGGCCTTCGACGTCAACTACTGACGAAAATATTAAAAAAGTACTTGATTTAATAATGGGAGACCGCAGATTAAAAATTAGAGAGATAGCCGAGATTATAGGCATCTCTTATGAACGAACTCAAAACATCATTGTCAACGAGTTGGGTTTCCACAAGGTGTCTGCGAGGTGGGTTCCGCGACTGCTTTCAGTTGAACAAAAAAGGACGCGATTGACTATTTCACGCGGCTGTTTGGAGTTATTTGAAGCCGATGCAGATGATTTTTTGAATCGTTTTATTACTATGGACGAAACATGGGTTCATTAATGTACACCGGAAACAAAACAACAATCAAAACAGTGGAGAAGACCTAGTTCACCACCCCCTAAAAAGGCAAAGTTAAAGAACTGCGTAAATACCTGGGTGGATTGAAAAGTACTCGGCCTAACACAGATCCATTCAATTCTAAAAATCAAATCTACCCACATTATTTAGTTCAGTTCAGACTAGTTCATTGTGTGAAGTTCGAAACGTGTGCGATAATTAGTTGTGATTTTATAAATTTATTAACAAAGTAATCGGACATAATTTCCGCGAATGGAGCAAATCGAGCAGCGTGCCGTCATTAAGTACCTCCATAAGAAGGGGCTATCATCAAAAGCCATCCATGATGACATGGTCAGTACATTAGGCGATTGTGCTCTGTCATATTCATCCGTCAAAAAATGGATAGCAGAATTTAAGCGTGGTAGAGAGAGTGTGAAAGATGAACCCCGCTCTGGAAGGCCTTCGACGTCAACTACTGACGAAAATATTAAAAAAGTACTTGATTTAATAATGGGAGACCGCAAATTAAAAATTAGAGAGATAGCCGAGATTATAGGCATCTCTTATGAACGAACTCAAAACATCATTGTCAACGAGTTGGGTTTCCACAAGGTGTCTGCGAGGTGGGTTCCTCGACTGCTTTCAGTTGAACAAAAAAGGACGCGATTGACTATTTCACGCGGCTGTTTGGAGTTATTTGAAGCCGATGCAGATGATTTTTTGAATCGTTTTGTTACTATGGACGAAACATGGGTTCATTACTGTACACCGGAAACAAAACAACAATCAAAACAGTGGAGAAGACCTAATTCACCACCCCCTAAAAAGGCTAAGTCGATTTTGTCGGCAAATAAGGTGATGGCTTCAGTATTCTGGGACTCGAAAGGTGTGATTATGATTGATTATCTTGAAAGGGGTCAGACTATAAACTCTGATTACTACTGCACCTTACTACGTCGTTTATGAGAGGAAATAAAAGAAAAACGTCGAGGAATGCTCAGAAGAAAAGTCCTGTTTCATCAAGATAACGCCCGTGTTCACACGTCAGTACAGTCAATGGATGAAATTCACAACTGTGGCTTTGAACTTTTACCGCATCCGCCGTATTCACCTGATCTGGCACCATCAGACTTCTTTCTGTTCCCTAACCTAAAAAAACACTTGGGAGGTCAAAGATTTTCGACAAACGACGAGGTCAAAGCAGCTGTAGACGCATATTTTGACTCTAAGGAAGAATCATTTTTTTTTCAACGGTCTAAATGCTTGGAAGGGGAGGTGGCAAAAGTGTATTGAACTTGATGGTGATTATGTAGAAAAATAAAAATATAACTGATTTAGTATATGTTTATTTTCTTGGTTAGGCCGAGTACTTTTCAATCCACCCTCGTACTATAGCTTCTTATCTAACATGTAAATGTTCACTCAAGATGTAAAAATTTACTGGGAGGACAATATGATATTCTTATATCGCAGAAAAATAAAGCCGGTGCGACGTCACGCGTATGAAATAAAATAACAACGACAACATGGTGCGGATGAGGCTTGATACATATTTGAATATATTACCGAACACGCAGATAATACCAGCGACATGCCATAGGTATTCATAACGCCAACGAACCTCGCTTGAATACAGATACTGTCGAGCTCATGTACCCAACGGGAGAACGAATTCCTACAAACATTATTTAAGTATTAAAACTGAATTAAAGTTCGACGACTGTGGAAGTTTGCAAACGCTGATATTTATTGGAAAGTTTGATCTGTCAATTATTTTTATTTCACTGTCTGTGAACTCCATTTCGATATACTAAGATATTTTCCAAAATAAAATTACTTAAGTTCAATTTAATTAGAAATTGAGTAGTGTTATAACGTTGTTAATACTTGTATTATGTTGTTATGTTTGTGAATTTAAATTTCTAAGCATTCACGTACTATATTTTATATCGGTGATTTAAAAGCTTGATACTGAAACGACCCTGGATTTGCGTACTTTGACAAATTTATCGTATAAAGGGAATGTTTGCGTATGCGGCGGGCTCGGCGTGAAGGCGTTGACTCCGATTTCCTGTAAACACGTCCATTGTATCCCCGATATGTTGGCATCTCTTATTGCTTTAATACAAGTAGATTTTACGAATAATTTTTGTTACTTACATTTACGACTGATCTAACATTTTTTTATGAATACAAGGAAACTGAACACAAACATTAACGAAAATACGAACAATCAATAAATATTTTTTTTGTAAATGGGACATATTATAACACAACACATTCTCTCCCTTTAGTCGTATCTTTGAGCATGTACCCAACTTTATGAGTTGCATTTTTATAATGAGCCGTGGTACCTCAGGGGCTTAGCGCATCGTAAAGCGCGTACAAGCACGAGTTCGATGCCCGCCGGCACCAATGTAATTTCTTAGTTGAAATTTTAAGTGCTGAGTTACTATATGCTCAGCTGCGATAAGAATATGGACAAAACTGCTAACTGAGAAGTTAAAAGAATATTTCGACCACAACAAACATTCATCCGGCAATAAAGTCCGCCAACATGCATTGGGGCAGAGCTACTCACATTTCTCAATCTAGAAATGAGAGGAGGCCTGTGCCTAACAGTGGGACGTATAAAGGCTGTCACTTTGCTTATAAATTTTTAGGGTTCCGTAGTAAACTAGGAACCCTTATAGTTTCGCCATGTCTGTCTGTCCGTCTGTCCGTCCTCGCTTAATCTCTGTGACCGTTAGCACTAGAAAGCTGAAATTTCGTACCAATATGTGTATCAATCACGCCGACAAAGTGGTAAAATAAAAATTGGAAAAAATGTTTTATTAGGGTAGCCCCCCTATATGTAAAGTGGGAAGTGATTTTTTTTAATTTCAACCCTAACGTGTGATATATTGTTGGAAAGGTTTTTAAAAATGAATAGGGGTTTACTAAAATCATTTTTTGATAATGTCAATAATTTCGTAAATAATCGCTCCAAAATTAAAAAACAATGTGTCCCCCCCCCCCCTCTAACTTTTGAACCATAAGTTTAGAAAATATGAACAAAAATTTGAAAAGTAGAACTTTATAAGGACTTTCTAGGAAAATCATTTTGAACTTGGATGGAAACAACAGTACCCACTACCGGGAGCAGTTGCAGGAGCGCGAAGCGCTGCTGGAGCGCGAACATAATGGATCCACCTTTAAACTCATAAGTGGGAACACTTATTGTGACGGACGGGAAACTACGGAACCCTACACTGAGCGTGGCCCGACACGCTCTTGGCCGGTTTTTATATTTTAATCAGTTTATTAAGTTTATCTAAAACTATTTACTTTTAATGACTTTTCTATATAGGTAATTCGAAAAAATTATAAACTGAGAAAATGTCAACAACATTAGCTGTTTAAATTATTATTTACTTGTTATCAACCTCGAATGTGTAAGATAATAACTATTATTTTTATTAATATTTGTAGAAATATTAATGTATAAATATATAATATAGTATTACATATAATATAGTATTACAAGTATAAATATATGTATAAACTAGACTCATAATTTTAATATTCAGTCTGTTGAAAATATTTTTATAATCTATGGCTCGGCGAGAATACGGAAATCGAATACGTCGGTGAAAACCATTAAACTTAAATTGAGGGCGTTGTGTGCATATTTTGTCACGATTGTGTTTGCTCATAAATGTAGCAGGAAGGGGCGACTTGTCTCGAGGGCCTCTTCTCTTCGACGAGAGCCCTCTTGCGAGGTGACAGCCACTGTCTAATCTCCGCAACCTAATGCCTTTCTCAGCGGCATATTTGTAGATACTGCAATTCAATATTAGTACAACTTCACTAACTTATGTCATTGTCTTTAATAATGGAAATCGTCTGTTAATGTTTTGTAATAATTATTCCATTCGGTTAAATACTTGGTATAACTGGGAGCAGTGACCATTAAAAGAAACGTCATATAATTTAATAATCAATCCCATAATTATTCAACGGCTCTATGTCCCATTGGCTTAGCAAAGAGTTCGAATCCCGCAGGGGAGAAGTGTTTGAATGGTCTACAAATAATTGTACCGGGTCTGGATGTTTGTCGTATGTACGTATATAAACTGCCATCACGACACAAGAAAATTTTAGTGCTGGGGAAACTAAAAAAAAGAAAGTTGTTCAGTTTTCTATTTACTTTGTGTCTTTAAAAACTCCATAACCGATTTCGACTTTATGAATAACAGTCGGGCGTAACCCACTAAACTGACCGAGGCAGTCATAATTGCACTGTTATATCTCCTACTTAGGTGATAGCTTCTGAAACGATTTAGAAGTTATAAAATATTGTTGAAATTGACCAGGAGTTTATCATCATCGTAATGGATCGGCTACACTGTGCTTTTCGCCCTACCGCGATGTTGTCTTGTCTGTCCACACACAGGTCTACTTGCGCAATTAATCGTGGCGCTCCGCACTAGGTCGCTCGCGTTTTCACCATAATGGATGTTGAAAGCGTTGCAGCGTGCGAGCTATGCATATTTATTATAGCTAATTAAATCAATGTCATATAAAGAAACATACGTAGTCGTTACCGAAATAGTTTTTTTTCTGTATATTATTTACATGTGAAAATATGGCTGACTCGTTGGTCTGTGGTTGCTGAGTGGATAACCACTAATCATGATCAGCAGTCGCACTAAGTAGTGCGACTGCTGATCATGAGGTCCTGGGTTCAAATCCCGGGTCGGGCCAAAAATTAATTATTGAGTTTTTACGTCAAGAAATTCTCAGTTGTTGACCGGAGTCATGAAGTTGGCGGTGTCTCATCCTCGTGCCTCGGAAAGCACGTACAGCCGTTGGTCCTGCACCTAATATTTCTCCGGTCGTGTCGGTTTACCGTCCCATCGGATTATGAGAGTGAGGGAATAGAGAGTGCACCTGTGCTTGCGCATACACTTGGGCACTATAATCCTGTCCTGCGCCGATGGCTAGCCTCCGTTGAGGGAGGCCGTCGTGGTCGAAATTCGGTCTGGAGGACATTATTATTATTAATATGGCTGAATGATGATGATAGGTAATATACAATATTTATGATTTTTAAATGACACGTTCCGTACCAAACGCTCGACTCGGACTGCGTTTGCGCGAGTGTGTGGCCAGCAATCATATTGCCAGTCCTTTGACTCGCGCCCAAAACTCCGACAAGATAGGGATCGATGGGCATGACGAGGAGCATGACGTGCGGCGTAACGAGTATTGTGGCCATACTACGTTTCTGTATCCTTACCTCGCTACTTCCCAAGCCACTCAACGAGAGTGTAGGGTCATAATTAATTCCGTCTAGCTGCAGTTACTTGCCATTTGACGTACTTGACAGACTTTATTAAACAACATACATCATTAAAACATGACTTTTATAATAATTTTCTTTGTAGCTGAAAGTGCAGCTTTAGCAAACAAAGTCAAATAGTGCTATGTAGTTTAACGAATTACAATTGAATAATGAATTTGTGTCTTCCAATAGCGGATGTTTTAGTGTAACTAGTTTCTTTCCCATCAATCCTCGTAGCATTTCTGTCCTTTCTGACAACTTTGTGATGGAAGTACCAGTCGCTATTAATGAATAGCTGCTATTCTAAGGTACAGTAATTTTAGAGAGACCACCGTCTACCATTGTACGAGAACGACTACGACTGCGGTAACGGCAAGGTCGACATAAGACGAAACTCAAAGTATTAATAATAAAGTCCTCCTGGTTTAAACGCATTTGTTGATATTTTATTCTGTCCAATACTTGCCCGAAATCTACGTTTAACGTTAAGCGTTAAACATTTATCACAATAAATACGTTTTACAATAAATATCATCATCATCATCATCATTACAGCCCTTCACAAGTCCATTGCTGGACATAGGCCTCCCCCAAGTAATGCCACAAAGCACAGTCCTGAGCCACCTGCATCCATCGACTTCCTGCATATCTTACCAGGTCGTCACTCCATCTAGTGGGGGGTCGCCCTACACTACGCCTACCGGTACGAGGCTGCCACTCGAGAACAATAAATATGTTGTTATATAATTCACTGAACGTTATCTCGATTCACGCATTTTGTGACGGGATACTTACTAAGACCACGTGGCATCCAAGGCTACCACATAGCCGCCTTGGCCATGGTAAAGCTAAAAGCAATCCGTTGACCAGCTGGTAAGCAACTGATTTTCGGAGTTTATAGTTAATCAGTTAAACGAAATTTATAGTGGCCTGAAAAATGGGTAATAATATATTTTATATTACAAAGTTCATCAGAAAGTCTGAGACGTATGACCGTTACGGGACTGAAGTAACGGGACACTGCCCAGTGCCCAGTGTTCCGATGTTTTTTGCTTTGGGAAAGTAGAGGAGAGAAGTACGCAGGCTGCTTGGACTGAAGATGTAGGTTGCTCTCAGCTCCTGAGGCCTTGCCGATAGGTAACATCACGAAATTACAGTAATTGCAAGCTCCACATCCTCCACCCTTAAGTTCTTGCCTCCGCAGTGTGGGTAAGTGTAGATAATTATCCATTTTTTTTAAATAAAAGGAAATTATCACATTTCAATGTTGTGGTTTATTTCATACGAATAAATGAATCTTTATTAGCACGTACAGGTTATAATTGATTGGTCACCACGGTTAAAATTATCGACTAGGTGAGGACATCATAATGGAGAATTACCTTAGATTAAAAATAATATCGTATCAAACCAATATATTTTAAATAAAGCATAGTGTAATGAAACCTTGCATACCAAAGTAAAAGTATTATAATCTGTATTATAATAGTGAACACTTTAACGCTTCAAAGCAAGTCGAATAATTAGAAATGTTCAAGTGCAGAGTCCGCGAGTGATTGATGTAGTGGAAGTGTACGAGTACGAGTACCGCGTCCCACGGCCCACGTCGCTCCCCTTCCCCTCCCCGCAGCGACAACTTGGAGACATTAAGAATATTTAAATTGTAAATTGCACCCCTGTACTGAATACCTATTTGCTGAAAGTTTGCCCTTTTCACAGTTGCTTTTCTCGCGCCACAACGAAGTGTTAACAGTCTGTCTGGATTCGTGGTGATTTTAAAAGAATAAATACGTGCCCAAACTAAAAATTTCAAAAGCTAGTCAATTATTGTCCTGTTATCACGATGACCTGCTTGCCGATATCATATACCTACGGCAACAACTATCGGATAATGCCAGAAGCTATGATTTGCATGTATACATAAAAAGGTAAAGTTACAGCCTACATACGTCCCACTGCTGGGCACAGGCCTCCTCATTTCTGAGAGGGTTTTAGGGCGGGGAAGTGTCCGCCGCGCTGCCCCAATGCGTGTAGGCGAACTTCACATGTCTTCGAAGTATTTTTTTCTCTTATTCCTCAGACATGCAGGTGTCCTCACGATGTTTTCCTTCACCGCCGAGCACGTGGTAAATCAGAACTTAAAATTGCAATTAACAATTTCATTGGTGCCGGCGGGGATCGAACCCGGGTTACTCGCGTTCTGTTACATTTACAGCGAGCGTTAACCATCTGAGCTACCACGGCTCCATACTCGTATATATTTATATATACATATTATATTTAAATCTCTTTGTTTGTATGATACGTGGACGCCTCGCGGGGGCAAGGGCGGATTATGTTGGACTCTGAATTCTTGAAAGCCCATGGTTTTCCACGTTCGCCGCATATTGGCAGGGTTAAAGATGTTTAGTGTTTGCAGTTTCGCATACATAACAGAACAGTTTCGCACACATCCGCGGCCTCACCAGCGCCGGGCGATCCATGAACTTCTCGGGAGGTGACAATTCCTCCCACTTGCTCACCTACCTTTGACGATGTGACTAGGGTGGCCAACATTCCTGCATATTATAGAAACCTTCTACTTAAGAGGTCTGATTATTAAAAGAAATAATAATTTCTAATAAAGGATATTCACTGGCGTGACGTTGTATATATTTTAAACATAAAAGTTTAAATGTTAAACTTAAAGCATTATTTCTTAGAGGGTCCTGGACATGGAGCGATTTAGTCCGCCGCGCCGAATTGCTTCAGTGCGTTATAGACTTCAAATGTCCTCGAAATAATTAAATTCTCGGACATGCAGGATTCCTTATGATTTATTCCTGTCGAGGCACAAGCAATTAAATCTGTTTGTTATATATGATATCATTGGTGTGGCGACATCAAACACACGTTGCTCGCGTACTAAGAAATTTACTAAGTTTTTGAACATAATTTTGACTGTGAAAATTATATTTTTATAAGTGTACCTTGAAAATACTATAATGGATATAAAAATGCTAGCAACCTTACGTAATAAAAATAATCAAAAATATTGAAATAGGTAGAACAAAGCCTGAAAATAATCATCACAAAAAATAATGCATCAGCGCAGACAAGTACAATGAAAGAAAATTTCGCCTACACGCTAGTAACAAAATGTTACATGGATGCCGACTGTAACATGAATGAAACAAACTAAAGAACTAGCCTGATTGAATCATCCGGCTGTTCTTTGTCATAAATCCGACAACGGTCGGCTGTCTAACAATGCGTCCTGAAATCGTTACATTTCTCATTTTGTTACTCTCCCCTTTAATCTCGCATCCGTAGAAAAGTGGATCAGCGTTGCAAAATCCATTGCAGTAGACTATTCACTGATTAATGTGTTATATTATTACAATATACTTTTTTACTCAACATTCCAACAATTTGAATAAAAACTGGAAAATATTTGGAGCATGCAAGAACTATTTGCCTCAGGAAGCCGTATATAAAAGTCGTATAAATAAGGTTAGTAGACTATAAATATTATTCGTAAAAAATATAAAAACCTACTGGGTAAAGTTTCTCTTACCGAATACGAAATAAGCGGAGATAGGTATGTCACGCGTTCGCGGCTCCCAGCGCGTCTCGATACATACGTAATTGAGTTTTGCTGCCACTATCATTTTATTTGCATAAAACAATATCAACTCTGATTAAAATATACCAACGAGGTTCCTACTTTTAGTTTTACAATATTTTTATATAATACGAATAAGGGACCTAGTTACTAATACTACTATGAGTACCTGTTTCTGTGCCGTGGATTCGAATCCTAGCGGGAGGCAACATTTGTGCAAAAAAACAAATTGTCAGTTTTCGGACCTGCTTGTGTTATGATTACAATTTTGAGATTAGCAGCTACCTCCGATCTTATATTTTTTTTAAAGTAAATGTGATATACGAGCACAAGGAAGACGAAGGTAAGTGAAGCCTGTTGCCCATAGACACCTTCATTAAAATGCGTGTGCGCTGTCACCCATGAAGTTAAAATTGCCTCGTCACCAGTAAAAAGAATCTCCGGTTTCCGTCACTCACCATACAAACTTATGCCGATTTTTTACGTTGCCTTTACTGTGTGAGCATGACTCTGCCAGGTAATAAATAACTATAATTAGTTACATCGAGCACGGTTAGATCAGGACGAGTGGGTGTATTAGCGCGTATACGTGACAGTATTTTAATTTCCAATACTAATTTCGTATTACAAACAAAAACTAAATTTTATATTATTTACTACTTTATAAATAATAATATTAACAGTCCTGAATTTTAATGATAATGTGCATATTTCACCACAATACGTTCTGTTTTAAATGTGCTAAATTCGTGTAGAAGCCGCACCTTGCTTTTATTTTTCATATACAGAAAGAAAATTAAGTTTGATCGTATTGTTATGATGTAGTAAACACAATCTAGTTTTAAATTAGATCTAAATAGCCAAGGTATATTCATATCGTAAAAACACTTTTGAGGTTAGGTTTAACAATGTCAAAAGGTATCAATATCAATTTAATTCTAGGCCGATGTTCGATTTTTTTTGATCTTTAATTTTTAGTACATTTACATCATCTAGTTTCGTTTACTTGTAACAACATAAATAATAAGCCATGAAAAGGCCAAAGTACACGATAGAGATTGACCAAAGCACTTTCATGAATGTAGACACTCCATTTTCACCCCTGTCGGCTGCCGAGAAAACAAGGGCGCTTATTTTCTCAGGTTTGTTTGAGGTTAGTGTTTGACTGACGCCGCCGGAATTCCGGAGTTATAGTGTCTTTTATTAAATAGCTTTTCAGAAGTGAACCATTGTTTTGATTTTTGCCTCGTAAACAAATATATTTATTATTTATCATGCACAATTCTGTATAAGTAGTATACTGTGTAAAATTTGTTTTTATTGTTATACAAACTGATTCATGGCTCCCGAAATCAAGTTAACCGGGATTATAAGCGTTAACCAGCTGATCCCACACGGAAGAAAACGGAATTTTTCGTAGGTTGGATAATGTTAAATTTATTGCAGTGCTAAAATGTTTACGGATATCCCGGGAACGGAACGCCCCAAGGACAGCGAGTTCTACTCACCCTTGTAAACACGTTTTATTGGCTTTATAATATGTTTTACGCGTGACGTTTTACAAACGATCCCGGAGGAGCGTCGAATTATTTTTACGGCACGTACGCCGCGCGAAAACATTGGCAAATTTGGTGCGCGAGGGATTTTGTAATTACACCTCTTGCGCAAACAGTTTTTATTCTTTGATGTGAAATGTAAATGGAATTTTGTGTTTTCGACGTTTAAACTTAGAATGTAATTATACTAGAGGCAATAAAACAAATTCATTCTTCTTAGTTGAGCTTATGATAAATAATTTTAAAAGGAACTTAATGGAAATATGGAACAGGGGAAAAATTAAAAATGTAATGTGAAAACGTGTATATAATATGTATAATATTGTTCAACAATAAGGATACCTACCACGTCGTTTTTAACAAATACTGTAGATATAACTTGTTTTTATGCCAAAAACTACAACGCGGTAAATCATTCTAACGTCAAAGAACATAAATAGAATAGAACATAAGTACGTTACATACAAGTGCTTATGTGTTGTTCTATTTATGTAATTCTTCATAAAAATATATATACACCACATGATTAACTATTGAAAGAACATTAAAAAATTCCTTACTTATTTTTATTTCTTCCTAACGGCATTTTTTTATTTTTCGTTATAATAAAACGGCAAAATTAATATGCATTAATATGGAGTTTATGTATTTCAAAGTCCAAGCAAAAATTCTAACTTTTTATTTCATTTAGATTTCTTAAAGGCTATTAAATTTTATTATGTGTCGGTGCTGATTCGGAAAACAAAATCTTTTCAGAGAAGAACCGACAAAAATCTCCGTTTTTTATTAAAGTTTTCAATTTTTGATTTACCTATACCAAAAAGAAACACAAAGATTTAAGCACTACAAATACTTTCACTAAACCGTTAGGAGCGGAGTGCTAATTTGTAAAATCTGTGGGTAAAATATGTGTTGCGTAGAACGCGGAATGCGGCATGTGGAACAATTGCAGGCCCTAATACCAGTCAACCACTTGATAAAGGTCCAACCCGCACCCTCTTTTCGTGCCTATTCCCGACAGTATCCCCGCGTGATCTTCGTACCACCTAATATTTGTAATTTCACCTTCTAGTGAGATCTTAAATATTTTTTTAAATATTTATAAGAATATCAATATCACAAACCGAGCGTGTTACAACTTCAGACCATTAAGATAAAATAAACACATTAACAGAATCTAGGGATACCTTAATACTAAAATATTTACGACTTTATACTTTAAAATCTTTTAAGTTTCCATAAAATGCTTACATACAGATTGAAACCTCTTTTATTCTATTTTGAAAATTGAAAAAAGTAAATAAGAATCTAAAAAAGAAAAAGCAAAATACGACGGCAAAATTGTTAGTAATTCGTTACGTCAAGGAAAATTAAAATTGTTCTACTGATATTAATTAATGAAAAGGGATTAGATTGTTTTTCTTTTTTAGTGACATCACCAAAAGATCAAGATGCATTCGTTTCATAAATTTAAAAAATATTTTTAAAGAAAATATGCCCGGTTGTGCAAAATTAACATGATTTCGGTTTATTATCTTAAGAATAATGTATATTTACCAAATAATCTTTAAATTTTATTATTTCTGGTAGATTTTTCTAGAAGAAAGAAAAATTATTGTAATGAGTGCCCTCTGTTATCCAGTAATGTCACTAACCTATTTTTACCTTATATTTAGAAGCGTCGCCTAATGGGAAATAACTAAAATGTTTTCCAAATTAATATTCAGCGTAGTACTGCTATTTTTCGCTAGAGGCCTTAACACACGCGCGTGCCAGTTTTTGTATGCAAGTGTTCCCAATGTCCGCTCTATAGTATATATATATATATATATATATATATATATATATATATATATATATATATATATATATATATAAATCTATTTGTTTGAGTCGAGATGAAATGTTACAAGCCCATGTTAGAAAATGGTGCTATTGAACGCATAGTTGCTGAGGCCCTACACACCATCCAAAACGTGATATCAAGGTTGTGGTCACGTTATCGCAATACTGGGGATGTGGCTGAACGGCACACGGGCTACTATGCAGAGATAGGATCGATTTCTGACCAAATAACCGCCAGAAGACAACTCAATAGGTATCTAAGCGTAAGCGTAAGCGACCAAACCGTGCAAAAGAGGTTGCATGCTCGAAGATCACTACATGTTCCAGCATTGAGGCGTGGCAATCGCGGTCGGTGGCTTTCGTGGGCTCGGGAGCATTTACCATGGAGTCACGAACTGGTCTTTGGTGCTGTTCACCGATGAGTCCTGGTTTGGATTTCATCCATCACAACTTGCATTTGGAGAAGTCCAGGGAGAGTTAGCCGTCTACGGAAGCCTCAGGAGGTCCACTCATACCATGGCGAGACAATCATGGTGTGGGCAAGAGTTCGTTTTGGCGGACGAACTAAGCTTTTTTAGATCCAATGCAGCATGAATACACTAAAATAAAACAAGTAGGTAGTAGAGCCTGTTATTGTCCCATACAGAATCCAAATGGGCCAAGTATTTCTACTCATGCACGATAATGCTCCTTCCCATACGGCGCGGCTGGTGTCGGCCGCTCTGTGCGACCACGATATTAAAGTTTTGGATTGACCTGCACAGTCACCTGACTTAAATCCTATCGAGCATGCCTGGGACATGTTATAACGAAAATCTTTGAGAGATTTTCCGCCAAATTTGACGACGGAACAACAACTTTACGAACTCTTGCAAAGAACATGGGACATTGACAATTTAATTTTAAGTATGAACAATCGACATCGATGTGTAATTAATGTAAGAGGTGGTTACACCGATTAGTATTAATTTTTACCGATTAATATTAATAATTACATTTTATAATATTTTTTCCATTTTAATCAGAGTAATAATTTTTTACGAAGAAATGAATTTTTTTTTCATACTAATTTTTGGCGATTAAAAAAATACTTTTTTATTTAAAACAAATAATTACGAAACATTCTTTATTATTTATTAAAGACCTTAAAATAACCTATCCATTTACTTTATTCGAAAAATCTACATAGATTTTTAGATATTTGATGAAATATAAGATAGATAGATTCTGTTGATGTGTTTATACGGAGCGCTGCGTATATTTCAAGCGACACCGAACTGTGTCTAAGGGTCTTTTTTTTCTATACACAGTGTTTAACCACACTGTGTATAGAAAAAAGACCCGCACAGATAGATATTTAAACGGTTTACAATTAGGTACCCAAAGAAAGTCTTTCTTTCATAGAGAATGAGCGGTTTGTGACAGGAAACACCTGGCCATCGAACTCCAATACGTCAAGCAAGTTTTGCACGACAACAAGCTTCCGGTCCCGCCTGCGTCACAGTGAATGAGTCAAGTAAGCCACAGTCAAGAGTGTGTCTGCTGTACTGCCATATGTCAGAAGTGTCACTGACAAGATTTGCTATATATTTAATCGTACTTCCATTTAAACACACTTCAAGCTGTCGATTAAAAGATTAGTCAGTTTTTACCATCAGTCAAGTGTTACATCCCTCTGCAAGATGCAGGAGTGTACAAGCTTGGTTGTGAAAGTTGTGGTCTCTCTTACATAGCACAAACAAAAAGGCTAGTAAAAACCCTCGTGAAAGAACATATAGCTGATCAATGCTCTGGGAAGTCAGCAGTCTGTGAACACGTACAGGATCATCCTCGTCACTACATCAGATTTGACGGACCAAAATCCTCGTTAAAGAGCACCGATTCCTTCCAAGGATAATTCACGAGGCTATTGAAATCTAAAAACATCCTTATTTAAATAGGGCTGGGTGCCACCATCTGCTTGGGACATACATACAACTGTAAGGCTTCAAGATACTATAAGTTCATACTGCGTAGATTGGACCAAAGTAAGTAATTTTAATCTAAAGGTAGCCGTGGTTAACTATGACATTGGGACGTCAAACACCTTAGTCCCCCCCCCCTCGTGACCATGGCTGTAAAGTACTGTAAAGTACTTGAAACGTCGGGAATATTAAATAACTTGATATACGCGATAGAATCTGCAAAAACTAGTTTTATTTATAAGCGTAGTGTTCGCGTAAACATAAGAAATCACCATAGTATTTTGTTTGTTTAGGTTATGGCCGTATAATGTTTGTCTCTATGGCACAGAATTAATAATAGTACTCTATGGTAAGCATACTCGTATGTGTACATGACACTAAAGTTTACTAGTCTTCTATATTATCGCCGTGATAGCTCAGGATTTAAGTATTCGCCTTAACTTTCACAATACACAAGGGAACTGTATTCGATTCTGAAATTGTGGATTGCAATTTTTGTTGCTAATTTTCCACGTGCTCGGCGGTGTAAAAACAACCCGAGGAAACGTAGGACGGCTCCATAGCGCAGTCGCTAAGCGTTTGATCTCAACGCTGTGGACTGCGGGTTTGAATATCGTACGGAAAAAGTGTTTGTATCATGATAATCATCATCATCATCATCATTACAGCCTCTGAAAAGTACAATGCTGAATATAGGCGTATTAGGGATATACTAACACCGTCATTACAGGGTTAAAGTTATATGTGGTCTATTAATTGTTGCGGGTATGGATGTGCTCGAGTTTATTACCTATACATATAATAAATCTTTAGAAAAAATATTTGTTCACGATTCACGCACGGCAGTAAATGATGGCGTATAACATATGAGCAATTTTAATAAACGCTTACATCAGAGTAAAGAAGAAGGATTTTTTTAAGAGTTTATTTTCGTAATAGTTATGGTGATTCTATTAGTAATAATGAGGATTTAGCTATACTTCTTACGTTGGATAAGTCTATAGTAAAGTGTGTGTGGAAAATGAAACTCATCGCGTAACCAACCAGAAAGGGCAAAATGACATTTACCGGGCCAGCGAGTATTTAAAACACTTTTAAAATATAGAAGAAATTCCAAGTATTTCGTGACGTTTTTAGAAAATAACAGTCTACTCGGTTGAGGAATGTAATATATCATATATTTCAAGACATGCGAAATACACCAACACGTTCCTTTCAGAAACTCTCATTCCTCGGAGTCTTTACCCAGCAGTGCGTCGTGTAATTGGGAAGTCTAAGAAACTATTTTTTTTATTATAGCATATTGAATGATTGGGTATCTGCGGATATTCGTTGTAATTCTAATTTTGAAAATAGATCCCGCGCTAAATTTTCGGAAAGCTTGATCCCGAGATACATACTCGTAAATCTTCAGAACATTTGATTAGACCTGCGATTCGGGACGAGGCTTCTTCTAAAAATATTTCTACTCAGTAGTTATCAGTTCTATGAGGTGTCTCTGGTTCTCTACACTCACCATGCGAAACACAGCAGCATTAAGCGACTATTTTATGATGGTATTCTGTGGTGTTTATTTCCTAGTCAAGCCGACCCATTCGTGTTATAGCCGTAATATAGCTACGGCTTAGATCTACCACGTATACAATACATAATATATTTATAGAAAAAGAAAAACTAAAATATATACCTAATTGGTTAATCTCGGAAAATAATACACCTACATTATTCAAAAGGAATGACGTGTTTTATAAAAATATTTTAAATTAATTTTTTATTACTAAAATTTCGATTAATAATTACAATACAACATTTTAATAAGAGAATTGAAGGGAATCTTTATCGGAAAGGAAGCTTACAGGGGAAGATAACACGTATATTAGAGGTAGGAAAGGGCTGTTTATATAAATGCAAAACAGATCGGCAGCTTGTCAGATCGGCTCAATAAGGATCTCGTCGATCGAATATGGATTTAGTCCTCCCCATTTCATTCGCCCAGTAGCACACCCTCGTGCCCTATCGACGTAGTCGGACAACCGAAAGATAATCTACAGGTAATAACAAGATGAAAACTTCCATATTATTACACGTAACAGAATTCGGAAAAGGAAAACGCCGCTAATAACATAGCGGATTTTAAACATCGTGAAAGCTATGTTTGTGCAAGAGAAGTTGAGATTTGATGAAAAAGTTCATAATTTCCTCTTACATCCAATACCATGTAATTATATTTATATTTATTTTATATATAATCATATTTATTTTAAAATTACTTTAATAATAATACTGTATTTATGAAAATCAATTAAATGTACTTATTATACATAAATAAATAAAAAATAAATAAATCATATAGTGTGCCTGTATGAATACGTATATATTATTGTTATATATGTGTATATGTGCGTATAAATGTATATGTGTGTGTATATTTATACACAAATATCGATGATGTGTTATAATACTTAATTATAAAACAGAGATTACTTACCAACCGTAGTACAGTTAAATTCTACCGCTTGTGAACATCCTGTGTACGTTCATTGGCTAACCGGTTTTGTGCGTCTGAGTAATGACATATTTTTACTACCCGTGAATGTAGCTACTTATGCATTGGGAGCATGTAGATCTTCGCTACGATTTTGAAGCATATTATATCTACCGTAATATATAATAGATAATGTCTGTACGTAGGTTGAGCATCGAGTGCCGTCGATGAAGCATGGTGTACAGATAAATCTTATTAGGTTTTTGCGACACCATGATAAAATAATTTAAGCTTTGTATTTGATTTATTTTAAATAAAAAAATGCTGTCTTGTAGTATCGCTTAATCTCGAAAATGGTTCGACTGATTTTCATATATATTTTTGTTTATGTTAGAGTAGGTAACTGGATGGTTTAGATTCAAAATTGAACCCGGTAGGCGGTGCTGTTGTCGAGATGCAGAAATTACCCGTGTGAAGCTGCTGCGGATCGCTGTTATAATATATAAAATAATCAATATATTAGATATACTTTTTCTTACATCATATATTCATTTATTTACTTTTACAGTTTACGTAATCCAGATTACATTTACACACACGGCGACGGTGAACTACTCACATGAAAATATAAACTGTCGAGAAATCCAATGAGACTGACAAGATTTCCTTATCTTTAGATATTCGTATTCGTGTTCAATGGCGAAATATTTCCCTTCAATCCCTCAGCCGTACCATCGTCCCTGGCTGCGGCTGAATCTAATCGGAGGGATATTAAAACTTTCCATCCTCACTGCTCTGGGCCCTTTGTACTGATGGCGCACCCCCGGCCCACTCGTCGGGGCCGATATGTTTGCGTTCTTTTTAAAGATGCTCGAAGCTAATTTGACTTTATAAATGAGCAGTATTGAGTGAAAAAAAACTTGACGTTGCAATCCGGCCAAACATAATTATTTCTAACCTATTTTAGATTAACGAAAAGTAGTTATTAAAAGGTAATATCTTTTCTTCATTAGATATTAAAAATAAAATGATATAAGCTGTATACTTATGCTAAGTTTTTTTTTATATTATTTGACTGGTCTGTTGGTCTAGTGGTTAGTGACACTGACTGCTATGCCGGAGGTCGTGGGTTCGATTCCCACCCAGGACAAATGTTTGTGTGATGAGCACGATCATTTGTTCTGTGTCTGGGTGTAATTTATCTATAATATTTATGTATTTAGAAATATATAAGTATGTTTATCAGTTGTCTGGTACCCATAACACAAGCTCTGCTTAGCTTGGGACTAGATGGCGTTGTGTGATAGTTGTGGAATATTATTATTATTTTTGGGGTATCTATATAGTTTTCTCATCTGGTTGGGTCCCATAAATATATAATTATAAATGAAAATGAAAAGATAAATATACATAAATATCAATAACATAAAATAAATATAAAAATACATAAATAAATAAAAGCCCAACCAGATGGACGCCCTCGGCAGGGGAGACCAAACGGCCGAGGGTTAGGGGGAAAGGGAAAGAAACCGGCGGACGATGCGGGCGGTATCGAGGAGCACCGCCTTCTGCATTTGAGCCTGGAGCGGTCCGCCACGTAGTCCCAGTCGCCTCAGATGACCCGAGAGGCTGGCTGGGATTAGCCCGTTTGCAGAGACGACTACAGGAATAATTTCGGTCGGCAGACCACCCCACATGTCGGTCACCTCGTGAGCCAGGTCCAGATATTTTGTTTGCTTGTCTGTTTCGGCTTTCACGAGGTTCTCGTCATACGGAATGGTAATGTCGACCAAAAATATCCTTGACTGTGCCCGGTCCATCAGCACAATATCAGGCTTATTCGCAAGAATAGTCCTGTCTGTGATGATGGCCCGGTCCCAATAGAGCCTGGCGCGATCATTTTCGAGCACGGCTTCCGGCAAGTACTTGTAATACGGCAATTTCCGATCCACGAGACCGTATTTCAGAGCGAGCTCCTGGTGAAGAATTCTGACTACTAGGTTGTGCCTGTGCAAGTACTCAGAGTTAGAAAGCGCCGAACAACCGGAGATGACATGCCTAAGTGACTCACCGGGATGGCGACAAGCTCGACAGATGTCGACGGTGCCATCCTTTAGGATGTATCTCCGATAGTTGTTGGTCTTAATAACCTGATCCTGTATTGCACAGACAAAACCCTCGGTTTCCCCGAAGAGATCACCAAAGCGTAGCCAGTGGAGGGAGGCTGCTGTGTCTACGAAAGGCTCATGTAGAGCCTTGTAGAACCTCCCGTGGAGCTCCTTCTCCTTCCATACGGTCTCCCGGTCGGAAATGCTCTGCACTGCCGGGTTTTGCCATTGCTCGTTGGCTAAGGATAGAGGGGTAAGTCCTTTATCACAAGAAATGACGTCATTATAGAATGGATCATCCGATCTCATCAGGAAGTAATCACGGAGGCTGCACACTTCGCGATTATGCATGGTGAGCGCGCTCAAGAAGCCACGCCCACCATGCTTTCGCGGCAAGTACAGCCTCATTACCGACGATCTCGGATGATGCATCCTATGGGACGTCATTGTAGTTCGGACTTTTCTATCCAGGGCGTTAAGTTCAGTCTGACTCCACCTGAGTATGCCAAAGGTATACATGAGGACAGGCATGACCCAACCGTTATATGCGTGTGTCCTATTCACACCGGACAAAAGGCTGTTAAGCACTTTGGTCAAGCGTGCATAAAACACGTCGCAAACTGACTGTTTCATACCAGCCTCATCGATACCGATGTTCTGTGACATACCCAGGTATCGGTATGTTTCAGCCTCGGAAAGGGTTCTTAAGTTGACGGGCATAGATAAGTCTATGCCCTCAGAGTTAGCAACCCTTCCCCCTTCAACATGGAGGACCGCACATTTATCCGTCCCCAGCTCCATTCTAATAGAATTGCTAAATTCACACGTGATGTTTAGCAATTCCATAAGATGGGAGCGACTGGAGGCGAATAATTTGAGGTCATCCATATAGAAAAGGTGGGTCACTTTTGTACCTCCTTTCCGAAGCTGAAATCCCCTCCCGGAGCCCTCCAGTAAAGTACTGAGAGGGTTCAGGGAGAGGCAAAACCAGATTGGACTCAGACAATCGCCCTGGAAGATACCCCTTCTTATCCTTATGTGGTTCTCCGCAGCCATCATCCGCTCGCCCAGATAGCAAAGGATCGTACTCCACTGCCCCATACACTGCCCGAGGAAGTCTCGAACTGTACAGTCAATCTTGTACAGCTCGAGGACCCTCTTTAGCCATGTATGGGGCACCGAGTCGAATGCTTTTCTGTAGTCTATCCAGGCGGCGGAGAAATTCCGACGGTTGCGTTTCACCACTTTGCCAATGACCGCGTCAATGAGGAGTGGTTCCTTGGTTCCACGACCACCGCCCCGGCATCCATTTTGAGCGCGTGACATCACCTGATTTAGCTCCAGGTGACGAGTGATTCTCGCGCTCAAAATGGATGTCAGTGTCTTATATATGGTGGGTAGACACGTGATGGGGCGGTATTTGCTCGGGTCTGTGGTATCCTGATCTTTAGGAACCAAATGAGTGATCCCAGTAGTGAAGAGGCTCGGGAGCGACTTCTGATCGAGAGCCTCTTGAAACTGTCGGGCGAGCACAGCGTGACACACTACGAACCCCTTCAACCAGTAATGATGCAGCCCGTCGAGCCCCGGACCTTTCCAGTTCGGGGCCCTACGGACCGCCTCAGCCACGTCTTCAGGCGTTATGGTGACGGGGTCCATAGGCGTAACACTTGCACTCTGGCTCGCCACAACTTCCATCCAAGGGCCCTCGCTGTGGTTTACGGGCTCTGACCACAGGCCACGCCAAAATGCGACAGTGGCAGCCTGATCCGGTCCTGGGCCCGCTCCACATACCTCTGGTCGCTCCAATGATTTATAGAGCCTCTTCTGATCACTCTGGAAGAGACGATTCTGGTTGAACCGCCTTGACCTCTCGCTAAATCGTCGAATCCGCTTCCCCCAAGCAGCGATTTTTTGCTTCAGGTCATCTATGCGCTCCGTTAGTTTTTGCGTGATATCCGGCTGGAACAAACTGATATTTGTCCCAGCAAACGCCATCCTAACGGTGCGCATAATCCTCGGTCTAGTATTACCCGACCTGAAGCTTGTCAGTCTGCCGATAAGGGCCCTTGCCTTTGCGATACGGTCCTCAATTCTTTTTCTCCAGGCTGGGATGGCGCTACTTTTTTGAGTAGCACGTCCAGCCACGGGAAGTTTGGCGCCAATAATACGGCATACTGCCAGTGCGGCGCCAAAAAGAATTGAATCCGTCTCGCAAAGGTCCCGGCTGGCTTCCAAATAGGTTACCAGCATTGGGTTAAGAGCCCGCACGACAGCCCGATTTCGCTTGCTAAGGGGTATGCGGGGAAGTCGCGGTCGATTATCGAGAGGCATGCTGCGCGTTTCCAGCATCGACTCTTCCAGTATGCTCCTCATTTTCTCTAGTTCGTGGGAGACTATTCCATCATCGTCTGAATTAGCCACAAATGGAATGTTGACGGCAGCATCCACATATGCAGTTTGTTGCGCATCTAGTGGCGCCGCATTCCCAGCCGCAGCATTTCCATTCGATGAAGGAATAGCCTCACGTCGTAGTCGCTCGAGTTCGGCGTCACCAAATATGTTGGAGCGCAGGATGTACCTAACTCGGTCTGCCAGGTTTTGCTCAGTGACGGATAGAGATGGCTCCAGCTCTGCAAAAAAGCGATGCATCCGAGCCCGATACGCCAAACATCCAGTTTCTTCCCCTTTTGCCCTAAAATACGCCCGCAGTGCGTTTTCATTCATCGATTTAGACCAACGCATGCGACGTGCTCCACCAGCGGCGGGTGCCGCTTGCTGAGTCCGAGAAGACCCAGCCAACACCAAGCCTTCTGGTGGGGATGATGGATGCGGGGGGCTGCTAGGTGGTCTTGCAACACCCCGCGCTCGGCTGGCGGCCCGCATGCTGTCACGTCCAGCGCCAGCTCCAGACGCGCCCTGGCGACCTCCAGGCAGCGGCCCTTTGCGCACTATCTTTTTCTCCATCATCCATAATATGGGCGTCCATTAACGGGAGACGCCCAGGCCCGGCACCGTATCGTGGACGGCCATAAGCACAAACGGGCCTTTGCACCCTGAATTCTGCCGAGGCACGGCGCTCACACCTCTCGCAAGGCGCTGACTGACTGCGTTGACGTAGCAGTTTTGTCACTTAACTGTTACGTCAGCGGGCGATGGGGTCGTCAATTCCCTACGCCAGCTTATTATTATTATTATTATTATTATTATTATTATTATTATTATTATTATTATTATTATTATTATTATTACTTAGGGTATCTATATAATTTTCTCACCTGGTTGGGTGCTATAAATATATAATTATAAATTAAAATGAAAAGACAAATATACATAAATATCAATAAAACAAAATAAATACAAAACTACATAAATAAATAAGATCCAACCAGATGGGAGCCCTCGGCAGGGGAGACCAAACGGCCGAGGGTTAGGGGGAAAGGGAAAGAAACCGGCGGACGATGCGGGCGGTATCGAGAAGCACCGCCTTCTGCATTTGAGCCCGGAGCGGTCCGTCACGGAGTCCCAGTCGCCTCAGATGACCCGAGAGGCTGACTGGGATTAGCCCGTTCGCAGAGACGACTACAGGAATAATTTCGGTCGGCATACCACCCCACATGTCGGTCACCTCGTGAGCCAGGTCCAGATATTTTGTTCGTTTATCCGTTTCGGCTTTCACGAGGTTCTCATCATACGGAATGGTAATGTCGATCAAAAATATCCTTGACTGTGCCCGGTCCATCAGCACAATATCAGGCTTATTCGCAAGAATAGTCCTGTCTGTGATGATGGCCCGGTCCCAGTAGAGCCTGGCGCGGTCATTTTCGAGCACGGCTTCCGGCAAGTACTTGTAATACGGCAATTTTCCGTCCACGAGACCGTATTTCAGAGCGAGCTCCTGGTGTAGAATTCTGGCTACTAGGTTGTGCCTGTGCAAGTACTCAGAGTTAGAAAGCGCCGAACAACCGGAGATGACATGCCTAAGTGACTCCCCGGGATGGCGACAAGCTCGACAGACGTCGACAGTGCCATCCTTTAGGATGTATCTCCGATAGTTGTTGGTCTTAATAACCTGATCCTGTATTGCACAGACAAAACCCTCGGTTTCCCCGAAGAGGTCACCGTAACGTAGCCAGTTGAGGGAGGCGGCTGTATCTACGTGAGGCTCATGTAGCGCCCTGTAGTACCTCCCGTGGAGCTCCTTCTCCTTCCATACGGTCTCCCGGTCGGAAATGCTCTGTACTGCCGGGTCTTCCCATTGCTCGTTGGCTAAGGATAGAGGGGTAAGTCCTTTATCACTAGAAATGACGTCATTATAGAATGGATCATCCGATCTCGCCAGGAAGTAATGACGGAGGCCGCACACTTCGCGATTATGCATGGTGAGCGCACTCAGGAAGCCACGCCCACCATGCTTTCGCGGCAAGTACAGCCTCATTAACGACGATCTCGGATGATGCATCCTGTGAGACGTCATTGTAGTGCGGACTTTTCTATCCAGGGCGTCAAGTTCAGTCTGACTCCACCTGAGTATGCCAAAGGTATACATGAGGACAGGCATGACCCAACCGTTATATGCGTGTGTCTTATTCACACCGGACAAAAGGCTGTTAAGTACTTTGGTCAAGCGTGCATAAAACACGTCGCAAACTGACTGTTTCATACCAGCCTCATCGATACCGATGTTCTGTGACATACCCAGGTATCGGTATGTTTCAGCCTCGGAAAGGGTTCTTAAGTTGACGGGCATAGATAAGTCTATGCCCTCAGAGTTAGCAACCCTTCCCCTTTCAACATGGAGGACCGCACACTTATCCGTCCCCAGCTCCATTCTAATAGAATTGCTAAATTCGCACGTGATGTTTAGCAATTCCATAAGATGGGAGCGACTGGAGGCGAATAATTTGAGGTCATCCATATAGAAAAGGTGGGTCACTTTTGTACCTCCTTTCCGAAGCTGAAATCCCCTCCCGGAGCCCTCCAGTAAAGTACTGAGAGGGTTCAAAGAGAGGCAGAACCAGATTGGACTCAGACAGTCGCCCTGGAATATACCCCTTCTTATCCTTATGTGGCTTTCCGCAGCCGTCATCCGCTCGCCTAGATGACAGAGGATCGTACTCCACTGCCCCATACACTGCTCGAGGAAGTCTCGAACTGTACAGTCAATCTTGTACAGCTCGAGGACCCTCTTTAGCCATGTATGGGGTACCGAGTCAAATGCCTTTCTGTAATCTATCCAGGCGGCGGAGAAGTTCCGACGGTTGCGTTTCACCACTTTGCCAATGACCGCGTCAATGAGGAGTGGTTCCTTGGTTCCACGACCGCCGCCCCGACATCCATTTTGAGCGCGCGACATCACCTGATTTAAGTCCAAGTGACGAGCGATTCTCGCGCTCAAAATGGATGTTAGTGTCTTGTATATGGTCGGTAGACACGTGATGGGGCGGTATTTGCTCGGGTCTGTGGCACCCTGATCTTTAGGAACCAAATGAGTGATCCCAGTAGTGAAGAGGCTTGGGAGCGACTTCTGGTTGAGAGCCTCTTGAAACTGTCGGGCGAGCACAGCGTGACACGCCATGAACCCCTTCAGCCAGTAGTGATGCAGCCCGTCAAGCCCCGGACTTTTCCAGTTCGGGGCCCTACGGACCGCCTCAGCTACGTCATCCGGCGTTATGATGACGGGGTCCATGGGCGTAATACCCGCACACTGACTCGCCACAACTTCCGTCCAAGGGCCCTCGTTGTGGTTTACGGGCTCTGACCACAGGCTGCGCCAGAATGCGACCGTGTCGGCCTGATTTGGTGCAGGGCCCGTTCCACTTACTATTGGTCGCTCCAATGATTTATAGAGCCTCTTCTGATCACTCTGGAAGAGACAATTCTGGTTGAACCGTGTCGACCTCTCGGTATATCGCCGAATCCGCTTTCCCCAAGCAGCTATTCTTTGCTTCAGGTCGTCTATGCGCTCCGTCAGTTTTTGCATTATATCCGGCTGGGACAAACTAACATTTGTCCCAGCAAACGCCATCCTGACGGTGCGCACAATCCTTGGCCTGGTATTGCCTGACCTGAAGCATATCAGTCTGCCGATGAGGGCTCTAGCCTTTGCGATACGTTCTTCAATTCTTATTCTCCAGGCTGGGATAGCACTACTTTGTCCAGTAGCGCGTCCAGCCGTGGAAAGTTTGGCGCCTATAATACGGCAGACTGCCAGTGCGGCGCCAAAAAGAATTGAGTCCGTCTCGCAAAGGTCCCGGCTGGCTTCCAAATAGGTAACCAGCATTGAGTTCAGAGCCCTTACGACAGCCCGATTCCGCTTGCTTAGGGCTAAGCGGGGAAGTCGCGGTCGATTTTCGAGAGGCGTACTTCGCGTTTCCACAATCGCCTCTTCCAATGTACTCCTCATTTGCTCTAGTTCCAGTTCCTGGGCGACTGCTCCATCATCGTTTGAATCAACCACAACTGGCGTATTCACGGCGGCATCCACATTTGCCGTTTGCTCAGCAGGTTGTGGCACCGCATTCTCAGCCGCAGCATTTTCACCCGATGAAGGAACAGCCTCACGTCGTAGCCGTTCGAGTTCGGTGACATCAAATGTATTTGAGCGCAAGATATACCGAACTCGGTCTGCCAGGTTTTGCTCGGTGACGGTTACAGATGGCTCCGGCTCAGCAAAAAGTCGATGCATCCTTGCCCGATACGCAAAACCTCCAGTTTCTCCCCCCTTCGCCCTAAAATACGCCCGCAATGCGTTGCTGTTCATCTGGGTTGTCCAACGCATGCGGCGTAATCCACCAGTGGCGGGTGCCGATTGCTGAGCCCGCGAAGACCCTGCCGACACCAAGCCAGCTGGTGGGGATGATGGATGCGAGGAGCTGCTGGGTGGTCGTGCAGCACCTCGCGCTCGGCTGGCGGTTCGCATGCTGTCGCGTCCAGCGCCAGCTCCAGACGCGCCCTGGCGACCTCCAGGCAGCGGCCCTTTGCGCGTTCCATTTACTTCCATCATCCATTTTAGGGCGTCATTTAGCGGGAGACGCCCAGACCCGGCGCCGTTTCATGGTTAGGCCATGTGCACAAGCGGGCCTTGGCACCTTCAATTTTTTTTTATTATTATTTTTTTTTTTTATCTATATAATTTTCTCACCTGGTTGGGTGCTATAAATATATAATTATAAATTAAAATGAAAAGATAAATATACATAAATATCAATAAAATAAAATAAATACAAAAACTACATAAATAAATAAGATCCAACCAGATGGGAGCCCTCGGCAGGGGAGACCAAACGGCCGAGGGTTAGGGGGAAAGGGATTATATTATTATTATTATTATTATTATTATTATTATTATTATTATTATTATTATTATTATTATTATTATTATTATTATTATTATTATTATTATTATTATTATTATTATTATTATTATTATTATTATTATTAAAGTATAATATAATAATCGATGGCTAAGAAACATAAATAAGTAAAGTCATGGGTTCGAATCGATCGTTCGTCTACATTCTTGAACCAGTCCTAACACAGCATTTAAGCGGGCATTTAAACGGGAATGTAGTAGTATTAACAGCATTGCTAGTATGCAGTTACAACATAAAAAAGATGGGCATACGATCACCGTTCTCACTTGTTACACTACAGTTCCGTTTCCAAGCACATTTATTCGAGTTATATATATGTAATAAAGTAAATAATAATAATAATAATAATGTCCTCCAGGCCGAATTTCGGCCGCAGCGGCCTGCCTCAACGGGGCTATCCATTGGCGCAGGACAGGATTATAGTGCCCAAGTGTATGCGCAAGCACAGGTGCACTCTCTATTCCCTCACTCTCATAATCAGATGGGTCGACACGACCAGAAAGAGATCAGACCTATGAACAACGGCTTTACGTGCTTTCCGAAGCACCACGGTGAGACACCGCCAACTTCCTGACTCCGGGCGACTACTGAGAATTTCTTGACGGAAAAACTCAATAATTAATTTTTTGGCCCGCCCGGGATTCAAACCCAGGACTTCACGATCAGCAGTCGCACTTCTACAACCACTAGACCAACGAGGCAGTCAAAAAGTAAAAAATACTTGTGATACTTCTGTGGCAATGAAATAAATATATGACAACTGTTGTAGTAGTGAGCAGACTGCTATGCTGCGAGCCTTGAAACTGCAGCCGGTGCCAACATTCGACGAAAATGATAAATTGTTGACTGTGTTATTTTGTCTTCTTTACTCTAAAACTGTATCTTAGCCTACCACCAATCTAATAGCATAGGCGCTTTTATATGGGTAGTTTAGGATAAATGAGTGCTTCGGTATCTGCAAGATCTTAGTGTCAATATAAAAATCTGTCTCCGATGATAATAATGATTACATAGGTGTAAGACTTTTTTTTAATAAAACTTTGAATAGAAAACCAGGGGTTTCTCTTACGTACGTAAGTCATCTGTTTACCATGAATTCCACATGAGCAAACATCGTGACCAGGAACAATTATTTTAAAGTCATACAAACATTTGTTCTGTGTGGGATTTCAATCCACGGTCCCGCAACGCTGTAACAAATGCATAGCCACTACGCTACCCAGCCGTCATATAAAGATAAAGACATCTGAATATTTATATAAATGATAAAACTGCACTACAGCTCTTTATGGTGTAAAACGAACGGATTGACTCGACCAGGGAAGGATCGCATTTATACAAAAACCACCATAAAATAGAAAAATCAAGGTACACTATGTATCTTACAGGAATAAGATGAGTCACAGAATCCACTTACTATCGATTGAACTCGGTCCGAAAACGGTTTAAAAACTTACGTCTCAACAAGAGCCTGTTTCTCGTAAGTCCGTGCTTAACAGGGCTTTTAAGACTGCCCTAGCTGGCAAGCATTAAATTTGATTTAACAAAACTAAATTGAGCAGGAGGTTTGGTTTTGTCCAATACGCTCGCACAGGTAATGCATGGGGCATTACCTGTGCGAGCATATATCACCAGTCTGTGAATTTAAGTTCAGCGTTTTTGGATGGATTTATCGCCAGAAGTCGATCGTCAGAACCACATCAATAATTAACAGCGAGCAACTCATCTGCACTGGCACATACAGAAAAACTCTTCAAGTCCTTACAACTCTATTTGAAAACATTATAAAACAATAAAAAATATAGGTGGTAAGATGAACGGTGATCGCAAATTTATCCAGCAAATTCATATTTTCATTTGTTTCTTTTAATTTGGCGCAGTGAACCAAGAGTGTGTTCCTTATTCAGTCTGCAGCGCATTAATAATTAAAGAGTTCGACACAGCCCGCCTAGACTTGGTCCAACTTACTACTAATTAGAACTACGTCCTTTACCTTGTCCACTTTAAAATAGAAATTACAAAAATAAAAGAACATAATTTTATTTGAAATTATATTGGGTATATAATTTCAAATAAAATATTAATATAAATATATTAATAAAAATATATAATTATAAAAATATTTATAAATACAAGTTATTAAAAATAACGTACACTTTTAAAGTTAATTCAAACAAATCCTCTTACTTTGTAGTCTTCGTTGCTTTCTGTATTAAACTTATTTCAAACTTCCACGTTTTATCCACTTTTTATTAGAACTTAGATAGGAATGATCTTGAAGCAAGAAGTTGCACATTATCGACCAGTTTTCCGAGAAGGAAATCTGCCTCTTCATTTGTATTCGACTCCAAGTCTGGCCGAAATGCGGGGAGGCGGGTGCTTCTTTCTAGCTTCTGAAACCAATTTGTATACCGGCAAGAAAATTAAAAACTCAAAGTGTTTATACGAATTAAGAGGTCTGCACATTAAGAAAGTTTACGTTTATATAAAAATATTCTGTTTTAACTACGTGAAATTAGTATTTTTTTAAAAAATTTACTTAGGGTTAATTACGCGTTCGAGCAAACATATAATTATATCTGTCTCTGAGGTCTGTTGTGGAAAAAAATTCAATTCCGATGCGGCAGTCCAAACCACCTTCAAAGAGTTTATTGGTTCTCGCTCCCATGGTTTTTTTACTAAAAGGATCAATGAACTACCTATGAGATGGCAAAAGTACATAGATAACAACGGTGCATACTTTGAATAATTAAATATATTTTACAAAAAAAATGACTATATTCCTCCCGTACAAAACGCCTGTTTCATATGTTCCTTACATTTTGAGAGTGCTTGTGCACATGTAAATTTACCGGCTTTAGCGACCGCGATTTTATTTAACTAAAAAATTAGATATTAGGAGGGAACCAAAATTGCATGAGCCATTTCGTCCAGTCGTTTTAAATCATTTTGGAAACATAGTATTTTTTACTAGAGACTAACGGACGGTGACCATAAAAAATCCGATTTTTTTGTAATAACACGTATTGCAAAACTTAAACAAAAGTATCAGTATTATTCATCAGTGTTTCCTCTTAATATTTATATATTATTTTTAGATATTTTTTGATAAATTGAAAATTAATAAAATAAATATTTTTGGTGATTATCCTAAGTCTCAATAATGCCATATTAAAAAATCGTACCCAGACGAAACCAGGTGGGTCACTAGTTTTGAATAAATTTTTTTACGGATTTTCTATATGGTCACGTGTATACTGAGGAGTTTGTCTTCCTCGGGTAGTCAACTTAATTATAGGACTCCAAGCAGATTGTATCAGTGCAACCATTGGCTTGGCACCTATTATTTATAAAATTCAAGCCTAATCCAGGCAACACTGGAGATATTATAGGTTCATTCTGAGTTAATTGGACGAATTTAAAAAGCTGAAGAGAGTCCGGGCTAAGGTGAACTTACATTCGAAACATCGAGGGTGTGAAATAAGAAAAATAAAAACGATGAAATTCTAAAAATAACCAGTTCCATTCAATAAATTTGGTCTTGTTCAAATTCATACGTATTAACATGTTGCTTAGCATATCCTGCAGTGATTGCTAAGACGACGATATCATTGGCAAAACATAAGTGTGACATAAGTCTTGTTTGGAAGCTCAGCGTAGACTAATTTTTATTATACAAATCACGTTTAAATCATTACAGGTAATGTACCTATTCATTAAATTTATTTTAATGACAACAAAATATCTTCCGATAATGCAAATAACGTTTTATTTCTGCTGCAGTAATTAACATTTCTTATTCTCGAAGAATTTTTGAATTAAAATGAAGGTGACATTAAGACAGATGTTAAGAGCCGGAACAATAATTAAGAGGCTGTCGGTTAGTAACCGCACCGTCCGCGTCGACGAGATTTAATTAGTGGGAGAACGGTCCCGCAGCCCGCTGCGACGCCGCCTTGCTACGACTAACCTCCCTTGCACCTACACCGCTGATTAGCACTCGCACTCGTAGCTACAGTCTATACTGACTACGTACATAAGTGCTACGGAATTTTATTTAACATTTCAATCCCAATAAGCTCCCATGCAGTCGCATGCGCCTGGCAAATCCCGAGCGGTCGCATGCAACCGCACCCACCCACAGCACTTAAAATCGTTAAAACTAATATTTAGAGACTTTTCAATGAAGAAGTTTGGCGTTATAAAATCTATACAAAATTCTCTATCATGTTATCTAAACAGGTTTTACTTAATTACAAAAAGATTTTATTGTATTTCGACAACAAAAAAACGTACCAAGCGGGTGTCGGCAGCATGAAAATCACAATTATTTCTATATATTACTCGAAGTTATTTACGTATAAAGATGAACTATATTCACACAAAAACTTTTGTAAGAATTTTATAATAAAACACTATAGTAAAACTCTAATAAAACACTAGAAAAATCCATAAATCAACATATGCTAACCTATGGATATATATATATATATATATATATATATATATATAGATAATTTATGGATATATATATATCCATAAATAAATTTTTTCCAGTTTTTTATTGCACTAGAGGATAGAAAATTTCATATTGATTATATAATGACAAACTTCTTCGTAGAAAAGTAGTGTCTAAGCATAAGTATTTATGGATTAAAGTTCTGTGGGTGGGTGCGGTCAAATTTGACCGCTTGGATTTTGACGGAATATCGAAGTGGTCAAACTGAGACGCATGGCGTTTGAGAGGTTAAGGTGCGTGTTTGAGCAAAATGTCGCGCTAGCCGTTATTTGTGAGGTTTTTAGAAGCTCTCTTGTTATTAGTATTATTAGCTTCTCTTGTTATCTACTTGTTATTAAAAGATATATCAAACAATAAAAAATCTATTCAATTTCTACATAATCTTGATTCCATAATAGCTAAATCCAATTTTTTTAAAGGAGTAAATAATTGATGAATTTTCCTACAACTAAACCACAGAAATGCGAAATAATATTGATAACATGCATCTTCTCATAGGCAATTTATTAATGAACATTTTGATCTATTCATTTTTTTCAAAGGACTAAAATTCTATTTTATAAAGAAAATATTTTAAAATTGGGACGTATTTCTTACGCGATATATTGTAGCGAGAGTGCGTGGAATGTATTATAGGACCGAACGCTCAAGGTAGTTCGCTTGGAGTAGCGCCTTAATAATCTGAGGCTTAGGGTCAACCCAAGTGACATAAATATTTCTGAAACAAATATTTGGGTTTTCTGTGTGTTATTGTTTAAGTGGATTTGTAAAAGTATTTTGATTGAGATCATTTTTACAGCATATATGTCCTATAACTAGGCACAGACCTCTTTTCTTTTCTGAGAGAATTATGGTAGTCTGTCAGAAAAACTGTTCAGTCACTGCTAGTTAGTGTCAGTCGTGCTATAGCTGAAAAAGCATTCCTTCTATCGTATTTTTAAGAGTCAATAGCACACGTTTTTATTAACTTTTCAAGAACGACGGGTTTGTCGAAAAGTGGTTCTTAGTTACCGTTGAATTTTGCTTGGAAGGAGTTTGCTAAGCACATATTATATTCAAACAAAACTAAATTACATCGGAACAAAGACTAACTTTAGTTCCATTGCCGATTTATAAACCGTAACTTCGAGATACAATTGTAAACTGCAATACAGTAAGTAACTTAAGTTAGGTCATCTAAAGTTTTTTTTTCCTAGTTTGGATGACGTCCTGACCGATTGCGACCATGGTGATAATTACTGCACAATAACGGAAGCAATACATATTTCTTTACAGTGGACACATTTCAACTTATGTGTAGATTGTATGTTCATTTTGATAGAATAAGGGTGAAAAACGAGCATACAGTCCACCTGATGGTAAGTGGATGCTGTAGTCCAAAGATATTTACATCTATCCTCGGTTAAGAATCAAAATTTTCATGCGTTGTCGCCCTTGTGAACTAGAGTTAGTTAGAGACTAGGTTTTCAGCATTAAGCTACCATTTTGCGTTGCTATTCTGTGAGAGTGGGGTCTTTCCCCGGTCGAGTCAGCTCATAGTACTACAAATTGAATACCAACGAAAAATAGCGACATAATATTTTTTTAATATAATGAAGTTACAATCAAATCTACACTCCACGTAATGATAAGTGGCTACTGGTGCGTTATGGATATCTGCAACTAAATTCAAACAAAGAAAGAATTAGTATACTAGTAGATAGTATATATACATTTTCACCTTTGACGACTAAGATGAAATACCTCACAGCCTGTGATGGCTCCAGCTGTGTCCAGTAGCCGCAGCAAAGCAGCCATTAATTCTGACTTCTGGGCCACGCGGTAGTCAAAAACTAAAAGGTTTATTTTAATTGAAAGACTTGATTTAGTAGGTTTTAATATTTCCTAATTAGAGCGGTAGTTGCTTAGTTAGACAGTGGGGTTAAGCGCACGGTGTCTGTTTCACGGAACGAAAGAAACCAGAGTTCAATCCCCACTGGTATCAATTGCTAATTGCGACTTTAAAGTGTACAAGTATACTGCTCAAGTTTAAAGGAGATGTAGGAAATGGGTGCTTGACATCGTTCGTAACAGTTACAAAATATGTAGAAAATAAAACGATAAATTATAAGCATAAATAAATGGTTTTTATTTTTGTTATACATGGGATAATCATAAAGATTTTAAAATAAAAAAACGAAAGTTAATGCTTTTATTATAGCAAAAAGGAAACTTTTTAAACATTTTTGTGTATTTTGTCTATGACAATAGGCAATTAAGGCTGTTTTTGTTATATAATAGTCTTCATTATTAATGAAATCTTTGAAAATAAATTTATATTATTGATTAAAAAAATATATTTAAAAAAGATTGAATAGGCTATTTTGTGAAACAATAAAAAAATGAATATTATCAGATACGACTGAATAGGTTGTATGGTCATTGATCATTGCCTGTAGCGAAGAAGACTTAACTTTGAAACTTCGAGTTTCAAGTTTCAACTTATCTTGGACGTTTGGCATCATGAAGGTTAGAGAACAGGAGAACGATCACCGTAGAAAATAATGTCCCAGAAATATGGACACCATCAGTGAGGCGCTGCGATTGCAAAGTTCTGTCAATAAAAGTCATTTTCAGTCTATTTTTTCGATCAGATGCTAAACCACTTGCACATCCACGCACAATAAAATATTTCTCCATTTTTTAATGTTTCTTATTGCCAAAAATCACAAAGTTACGGAGCACGAAAATTTTCTCAATAAAAATGAAATGAAAATTTGTACACTTAACTGTAACTTCATCTACTTGTACTCAAACTTCGCAGTCAATACTCACCGACGTCAGCGCCGCTATACATTCTACAATTTTCAAGGACAGGTGGGCTATGCTTTAGTACGTAGTGATCGTTCTCCTGTTCTCTAACCTTCATGTTTGGCATTTTGGCTGTGTTCGTGGATAGATTTCGTGTTTCTACTTTCGTGGGTTTATTTAACTTGACCCTTTGCTTTTCTCTGATGAAGATGGTAATATTTTCTTTTTATAATTATATAATAATTTTGAGACGCGAGCACACAGTTCACCTTAAGAGAAAAAAACTTTTAAAACATAAATCATCTAAAATAATTAAAATTATTTTATTAGCAACCATCGCTGAAATCCAGTGGCTAATAGAACGTATAAATGAGTTTCTATGAAAAAAAAAAGCAAATCTGATTTTTACATATTTGAATACCATAAATATTATTGTTATTACATAAACATAAACAAAAACACTCACGCCTGTCACCCAGAGGGGTAGGCAGAGACTACAGACTTCCATTTAGCACGATCCTGACATACCTTTCTCGCCTCTTCCACATCCATATACCTACGCATACATGCTCGTCAGTTAAGGGTACTCTTAATTTGGCCCATTTTTAGTATATCGCCAATTTGGTCGACAAACTTCCGCCTAGGACGTCCCTTTCTGACTCTTCCATTCACTTCTGCAACATATATTTGCTTTGTCAGTCTTTCCGCATTCATTCTTTCATGACCCAACCACCGAAGCATTCCTTTCTTAATGCTGGTCACCGCATCATCTTGCAAACCACACTCTTCTTTCATCACACAGCTTCTCACTCTGTCATTCATTATTATTATTATATATTATATTCAAAACCCAATCCGCCTTATATTTTCATCCAGTTTTGCTGGTGCTTTATTTCCTGACTATCTAATCAGCATAGATATAAAAAACTTACAATTACCTGCAGTTTTCTATTAATAGCAAAAGCACCATAGTGATATATTCGTTGCTTCTACAAAAATTATGAGAAGCAAAATATGGTTTGAGCAAAGTTGTCAAATAAAAACAATAAGAGTGCAGAATATCTTATATACCATTACTCTTTACCACATAGTTTCGCTACGCTATTTTGCCATCTCGAAGTAGTTTTCTGCAATATAAAGTATTCGACGCATTTTAAAAGTTATAACGTAAAGAAAACTTTTAAAATGTCGAAAATGGTATGATTGAAAGCGCCTTAACGCTTTGATCAAATAAACACTCAAAGACCCAACTTTTGATTAAATGAAGCGTCCAAGTTTAAAATAAGAAGCAAGCCCACAGTAATACGTAACCGCTTCTCCGTTCCCATGCCCCCTAATATAAATCTATCAAGCGAAGCAAAAGATGTTTTGACTACTCGTAGTACTCATGATAATTTTTATAATTAAACGTATATATGTATATTAAACTGCTAAATTTTAAGAATTCTAGTTCAAAATTTGATAAAAAAATTATCAGCGATAGCAGTGTGAAAATTATAATAGGTACTTAAAAAATATAAATTCTAAATATTCGATATGATAAATATTTTCAGAGTGTTTTACATAACATTACACCCGCACCACGATTTATTCCCGTATCGTGGAGGCGTTTTACATACATAATTTGCACTTGGACAAAAATCTAGAATTTATTTATAGGCCAGGTAAATATATTATATTATTATAATATATTAATTGTATAATATTTCGTCTGTGATGAAATCAAGCCCACGGCCAGCAGAGCCCTTATCAAATCCTTAGCCATTGCGCTTAGCAATGTATTCATAAATTGAAATATTTATAAAAAAGTACAAATAACGTAATACGTTCCACTGTTGAGCATAACACCAGGGGAACTGTAGGTGTGTTGCCGGCATTTTAGAAAGTAGTAAGCTCTTTTCTTGAAGGTCCCTAAGTCGTATCGGTCCGGAAAAATCGGTGTTAAACAATTCCACGGGAAAGTTTTATAAGGAAGAAAAGTAAAATGCACATTGGTGGACCGCCAAGCATCCAGATGGTGATGATGGTATCGTAAATTTTGACGCGATGTGCGTTTGTGAAATTAAGCGGCTGGAATTAATCCGAAAAATCCCGCAGAATCCTCAATGCACTCTCCATGGTGTAACGCAGCGCTAGTGAATCGAGCCGATCAAAAAGAACTCGGTCGTCAACAATTCAAGTCGCTCTGCAGTAGATGCGGTCAAGTGGAAGGAGCTGGTACTGGAGTGGTCCAGCCTAGATATGAGAACAGTATTCCATGTGAGGACGAACTTGCGCTTTGTAAAGTTGCAAGCGATGTACCGGCATGAAATACTGTCTCGCTCGGCTGAGCACGCCAAGCTTTTAAGAGGCCAATTTGCCTTCTCTTACAAGTGACCACAAAACTGCACACTAATTTATATGATGCCGCCGAGGATTCCGATACTAGCTAGCAGCAAAGGGAGTGCCCTCAAACTGAGGAGATATAACAAAGGGGTTCTTTTTAGCGGTTAACACGCAAACTTGTGTCTTCTGGAGATTGAGCCGATTTAACTAGATTTAGTTGCCCCATTTCGAGACTTTATTCAGCAAAGACTAGACTTCAGATAAAAGTTTGTCCTGATACTCGGGGACGGTTTCATTCATCATTCATTGCTATGCGACTACGGCGGTGCTGTCATCCTCATAGCAATGAATGTTACCAGTTTGCAACATATTATTGATATACAGAAGAAACAGCGTTGGTGATAGTACGCAGCATTGTGGAACACCAGCGTTAATAGGCTACTAATGACCAATGCCTACCTCTTGGACTCTACTGCCTCCGCCCATCTACTATTCAAGTAGACTAGAAAATCACCAGCTCATCGACCTCGACGAAACCTCTAGTACCTCATGAGCTGGTAGTTTATAATCGACTCCATTATTTTGGAGATTAAGGAGCTGATGTCAATAGGCCTGTAGTTAGATGGGTCTGAGTGGTCGCCTTTTTAGGGATCGGGTGGTTCAAAGCTGTCTTCCATGAATTCTGGACTATGACTTGGGAGTAGGAATACCGGAAAAGATGCGTTAAAACCGGTGCCCACTCCGGAGAACACGTCTTCAGGCATCAGGCTCACTCAACTTGCTGACGTCCAGGGAGAGGAGTGCTTTGCGAACCGGGCGCTGTGTAAAACGCATATCCGGCATAGAGCAGTCACACTACGGGCTGGTCGGCGGTGTGTTCCCCCGTCATCGAGAGTCGAGTTGAAAGCAAAAGGAGAGCCTAACAGGCTCGACTTTCTCCATTGCGCCATCGGTCAGTGAGTCGTCCTCTCTGTGCAGAGATGGAAGAAATGGCTGATAGAAGTTACCTTGGATAACCTTGGCGAGAGACCAGAATGCACGGGTTCCCGAAGGAAGGCGAACTATCTTCTCACCAATTCTGCCAATGTGCTCAGACCCTGCCTTGACAATGACTCTTTTGAAGGACCTGGAGGCGGAATTATACTTATTTTTAAGAGCGCTGGTGTTTACATACCGAGACGTTGATACGTCAGCTCAGGCCCGGTAGCACTCCTGCCTATCTCGTGATGCTATTTTATAGGAGCGACTAAACACTACGACCAGGCACTACGGAGGATGGAATAAAAGTTCCATACTCTGAAGTACCACGTCAGCGTCTGAATCAACAACAACGCTGGGATCGTCTAGTGAGAAGCAGGCCCAACCCTAAGGGTAGAATGCAAAAAAAGACCGCATCCTATCCCAATCAGCTGACTTATAGTGCCACGGCGGCAGCCTGTAGAATACGACCGCGACGTTAGTGTGAGTGGCACCACACTCCAGACAAGACAATGGTCCGATGAGCCTAGAGGAGCGGTGACGGAAACCTGAATATCCGTTCAGATGAGAGGTCAGTAGAAGGTCTAACAGGGAAGGTGCATGATCCTCCACATCTGGCGAAGGCGAAGTAACCAGTTACGTAATGCCATATGCCAAAGCAAAGTCATAAAAAGATCTCCCCGCGTGATCGGTTAAACGTGAACCGAGCCATTCGGCGTGATGGGCGTTTAAATCTCCAAGGATCACAATCTCTGCGAATGGGATATGCTGTAATAAGGATTCTGTAAGGATACTGACGTATACGCAAACTCCAGCCCGAGGTACAAAGGAGTGCTCCAATTTGTACCCCGGGTATGAGAGATATGAACTATCAGCCGGAGAGGATACCTGAGCCTCGGTTAAAAAGAGCAAGGCCGGCTTCGCCATCTCCAGATGGTAGTGGACAGAGTTAAGTTTGGAATGAAGTTCCCTAATGTATGAAATTCACGGATAGCGTAACAGGGGTCGCCTTGGTCCTATTGCTCCGCTTTCCCCGAGTTCACACACAAATTTCACCTCCCTAGAATGCGGGGCAGTCTGAGCACCCACGTTCATGAGGAGTAGAATAGCTTGGTCATGGATGCTCAGCGAGAGATTCTCTGTCACCAGGGGTGCTGGTACCTTCCTTCGGCAGTTTTTTTATTTGAGTTCACTACCATGTTAAGGGGGGGGGGGGGGAAGGAACTAGGCCTCTGGCCACCTGCACTTACCAAGCGAAACGCAGAGGTAAACCTCTACGGCACGTTGGTATTCCGTGAGGTCTTGGTCCACCCCGGTTCCAGCCGGCCCATCCGTGCGACAGCAAAAGCTGCCGCACGGATGGGCCGGCAGCTTTTGTTGTCGCACGGATGGGATTAAAATCTCAAGTAATCTCAAGTATATCTCAATAATCTTAGTATTATGTTAGTAATCTCAATGTTACGTATTTACGTAAAAAGGATAAATGTAGACGTCTATGGGTCATAGCATCCACTTATTGTCATCAGGTGGACTATCTGCTCGTTCTTTTGAATCATGGTTTTGAATCCTCAACATCTACTACGTATTATATCGTCTTTCACCCATTGTACACTGGACTAACAGTACTTTTTCAAACGTAGGTAATGTGCAAGCACATATATAATGGATGAGTTGCCCAATAAAATTAAAATACACAAATAAATGGCTTCTCTTGATTAAAAATATTGTAGTCTTTACACACTTCACTCAGTTGCCTATCAAATAAATTCAATTCCAATCAAAATTTCAGAGCACAGAAAATATATAAATGTAGGTTGGTTGGTGCAATTTTCTATTTCCTAATATCAGATTGCGAGGTATAAAGTGGTGAAGTGGTACTCGCAATTCTACTCACCTGATCTTTCATTAAAATATTATGTAATTAAACAGAGATAATTTTATTTTCAGTTAGTTATAATTTCATCAATAATTCAACCATCTAGTATCTAATTAAAAATTAAACGTAATTTTCAGGTCTTAGCATTTCACACTCAGAATTTTGACGAAACCAAACCAAAATCATGCATTTTTTGTTTGTAGATATACAGCACAGTGTTTTAATGTTTCAATATTCGGCAATCGCGATTCATAAGCGATATTGAGCAAACATCCTTTATCATTTACTACAACCAGTAAGTAGTTTTCACAATAAAATTATCTTTAAAATATATATTTTATTGAAAGGGCACATGAGTAAAAATCACCATTCATCATCATTACAGCCCTTCACAAGTCCACTGCTGAACAAAGGCCTCCCTCAAGTAATGCCACAAAGCACGGTCCTGAGCCACCTGCATCCATCGACTTCCTGCATGCCTTACCAGGTCGTCACTCCATCTAGTAGTGGGTCGCCCTATACTACGCCTACCGGTACGAGGCTGCCACTCGAGAACCTTTCTTCCCCATCGGTTACCGGTTCTTCGAGCTATATGGCCGGCCTATTGCTAGTAAAAACCAGGCGAGTCTTATTCGTCATGGTTACAGAAACAAAAGTCTCGCACTTTGATGCTACTCCCCATTGCCGGTCACAGTATTACATGTTCGGTGTAATTAAGATGAGGTTATACAGCCATCTATAGGAAGCTATAAAATTATTCTGGATTTTTATACGTGGTAATGCCATGCTACAGCTATATTAATAGTATAGTTCTAGCACGAATGGGTCGGCTTGACGGGGAAGGACCACGCCCTCACAGAATACCAGCGTAAAATATCAGCTTAATGCTGTTGTGTTTCGTATGGTGAGTGTAGAGAACCGGAGACCTCTTTTACTGAAGAAGTGGTATTCCATCTTAGTCCTTACGGCTGACAACGCATCTGTATTTTGATTCTCAAATGAGGATTGATCTAGATGTCGATGGGCCACAGCAACCACTTAACATTAGGTGGACTGTGTCAAGTACTAGTACTTATCACCCTTAACCTATAAAAATATCTCCGAATTATTTTTGTTTCTCAAAAGTGCAAGCTTAGTCACGATGTTTTGCTTTACTACCGAACACGTAATCAGCACTTTAAATTGCTACTAACAATTAAATCGATGCCGGCGGGTGTCGAACCCGGGGTGATCGCAAAAATGCCGTGAAATTTATGGCAAAAATTACGTCTGTATAGATAAGTATACGACTACTTTTTATTATACAATAAAAGAAAACATTTGTTCATAATAAATATACGGCACCAAAAACATATTCTTAATGGATCGCGTAAATACAAATATAAAAGTGTCGACATCGGAAAAAGTTGCTAAGTGCCTCCGTCGGCGTGTGTCCTGATTTATCTAATTTATTTAACTGCTAGTGCGCGTAGAAAACAACCATCGTGTTCCCATTCTGTTAGTTAACATTATCACGTTCAACTACTTTAAATGATTTAAGATCTTATTTCGTTTTTAACCGACTTCAAAAAAAGGAGAAGGTTATCAATTCGTCTGAATCTTTATTTATGTGTGTTTACCAATTACTCAAAGCCGCCTGAACCGGTTTGAAAAATTCTATTTTTATATTCAAATTTTATCGACGCGTAGGGTGAGACGAGTCAGCCTCTGTTCTTTTTCTACGCGTACGTTATAAGTCCTGTAGTCGGTTGATAACTACCAATACTGTTCATAAACTAACACATAATGGCTGAAATCCGACAAACTTTTTAAGTGATGAAAAATTAAAGAAAACTTAATGCACTTTTGAGTTAAAATTAAGTTACCTATAACATATTTAGAAAGAGATAAATAGATTTCTGTGGAATAGTTTACCACCGGCGATTTTTCCGGACCGATACGACCTGGGGACCTTCAAGAAAAGAGCTTACTCTTTTCTAAAGGGCCGGCAACGCACCCGCAATTCTCCTGGTGTTGCGGTTGATCATGGGCGGCGGTAGTCACTTAACATCAGGTGAGCCGCATGCTCGTTTGCCCCCTCTTCCATAAAAAAAAATCTTTTAAAACCATACAAAGCCAACGCTCCCATTTAATTTGTTTGTTCAAATGTATGTTATTGCTTTTGTTATTTTTAAGTATAAGTTACATTATTGAACAATGCTTAAATATTCTACTTAAATAACCATGCAAAGCCAAAGCTTCCATCGAATTTTTTTGCTCAATTGTTTGTTATTGAAATACAAGTTAATGTTGTAAGACTTACAATGTATATAATATATAAATGTTTCATTGTTTTAATTTTCTATTTTATTAATTTTAATTAAAAATTAGATTCTAATTTGTTGTGAAAAAACACTACTTTTATATGAAGAATAAATATATATATTTTCTTATGAACAAACATAAGTTTATGCAAATACTATTTTTATAGTTTGCAAGAAAAATATTTGTGGCTTTTTAAAAACTTTGACATTTTGTTAATGCCGACTTCTGGTCTAGCCAGTTCACCATTCGCGCTAAGAGACCCACCGGCGATAGACGACACAACAATTATCGCAAATATCATATATATATATATATATATATATGTGTGTGTGTACTAATTCATTAGCACAAATAAGATTTTGTCTTGTTTTGTCTTGTTCCTTTAATTCATACATAGTGACTCATGTTACACAATTCGAGTATTTTATTTATGGATAGATTCGTTTCTATTTGATACTTCTTATCTAATTTAAAATAAATTTACAACGAATATAATATTATTGGAAAAGTAGCCAGGCTAAACCAAATTAGAATGAAAAAACATACCTAACGAACATTAACTTTATCAATGTAACAAAGTTAGTTTATATATATATATATATATATATATATATATATATATATATATATATATATATATATATATATATATATATACATGTATATATATATATATACACACATTATACAGGAAAATTTGAATATAAATAAATATTTGCTCTGTAGTCGAATCTATATCGAAATCACATCGCTATATACGAAGTAAAATTGTGAGGAGCGTAAAATATTTATCAAAGGACTTCCGACAGTGCAGGTCCCTCGGGAGAACCTTGCTACAGCTATGCTTTTCCCTTACTATTCTCACATTTGAAAATGCTTAAATAATATCTACAATATCATAAAATAGGTAAGTAATATCATATTTTACATCTTAATATGTTCAATACTGTAGATAATGTGTGTCGGTGAAAAAGTTTTTTTTTTTTATTTGTTTTTTAAAAAACGTTACCCCTACACTAGGATTTTCTCCTGTATCGCGGGGGCAGTTTACAAACATAAATTGCACAAGGACAAACATCCAGACCCGGAACAATTATTTGTAGGCTATACAAATACTTGTTCCGTGCGGGATTCGAACCCGCAACTCCCAGCGCAGCCACTCATTGCTAAGCCACTACGCCACGGAGTCGTCAATTTTTATATTCATTTCATTTGATCGAAAGCCATTATCCAACCTACCAGAACGTTTGTCGTGTTCTAAAGAAATTAGACATAAAAGTAGAACCCTTATTTACTCATATCGTCAAAAACTGCAATCACGCGTTATAATTATTTATATATTTGAACTTAAATATAAAATTTTGATACTCTTTGAAAAATAAACCTGTATATAATATAAATAAACCACAACAAATGTTAGATCATGAGCAGAGATATAAAAAAGTGTTACAATGCGAACTATTTGGAATTGAGTGCACGATACCGCTTTGTAAAGAATTGTGATAAATAGTTAATCATCTCAAACCGGAAAAGCCTATCTCCCACAGCAAACTGATCATGCTGCTGCTATTAGTAGTGTACTAAATGTTTCATTGGATCAAATCCTACAAAGTTACAACATAAAGTAACAGGTACAAAAACAGGTAATAAAAAGCGAGCCGCACAATTTAGTTTTGTTTAAAGATCGAACGGTGGAAATGCGGCGGCACGGGAATGGCTGAATGGCCATTTAAACATTGCCTGTGTTTGGCTCAGTGAGCCGCCGTCAGCTCGTTGCACTCGACTCCTGTTCAAACATGCCACATTGCTATATCTGATCAATCACAGTAAAACAAAATCAGAAAGGCTATTAATCTTACAAATTATCAATAAAAAGACTGAATTAGATATAAAATAAAGTTTTTGCAATATTTTGACGTTGGTTATATCATCATTAGTACATGTACCATACATGCCACATTGCTATATCTGATCAATCACAGTAAAACAAAATCAGAAAGGCTATTAATCTTGCAAATTATCAATAAAAAGACTGAATTAGATATAAAATAAAGTTTTTGCAATATTTTGACGTTGGTTATATCATCATTAGTACATGTATGGTAGTAAAAGTTGGGTGTGGCAGAAGAAGCATGAAAGTAAAATTAACTAGGTCCTTTAATTTACAACAAAATAAATGCGAAAATAGAGATTTACTAAATTTCAACATTTAATTGTAAAACTTCTTTTTTTTTAATTTATTTTGGCAACAAACAGTCGTATACTAAGGAAATAAAATACTAAAACTTATCTATTATAAATTGACCTATAGTGCCGAAAACTTAAACACAATTTAAAAGAAAGGTACATGGTAACACTACATAGTGACTATTAACATAACAAAATAAAACTAAGTACATAAACATAATTAAAATTAGAATATCAATTCAAAAAAAATGCAACTCACTAGCACACCTTATTTAAATTATTTTTTATTGTCTGTTTTAAGGTATTGAGAGATGAATTAAAAAAGTCGATATTAGTAAATTGCTTATTATATATGTCAGTGGAACGGTATAAGAATGAATTACGAGTATATCTTTTATGTAACTGCGGAGGAACAAAAAGTGGTGTTTTACGTGAGGATTGCACCGGAAGACGAACACGAGCAATAAGTGATACCTTTGAGAGAAGTTGAGAAGAGTCAATTAAATTATTCAAAATTTTATATAAAAAGATTATATCAAACAATTTGCGTCTATCGCAAATGGATAATAATTTACACCTACGCAAAGATTCATCATATGATTCGTTAGTAATATTATTACGATGGTTAAGTGACCTAAGGAATGTCTTTTGTACTCTTTCAATTCTATTCCTATGTATATGATAACAGGGACTCCATACAGTACTACAAAAATCTAAAATTGACCGAATAAAGGAAAAGTATAGAGTTTTAGCGTTACGGTTTTGTTAAAGGGTTTGCTAATCCTGAGAATAAATCCCAAGCTACGAAATGCATTGCTTAATATATAATCAATATGTAGATTGAATGACAATTTTGAATCCATTATTATACCCAGATCTCTAATACTATCTACTCTTTTAATAGTAGTATCATTCAAGCTGTAATCAAATATTATACTGTTGACTTTACGTGTATAAGATATGATATGGCATTTATCATTATTGAGATATAGTTGGTTATTTGAACAGTAATCAAATAGAGAAGTTACGTCTTTTTGCAGCTTTACACAGTTGTTGGCGACGCATTGTTTTGTATGTAATATTTATTATACATTTCCTAATATGTTGTATCTTAGGTTAAGGTAGTAACGGTTATTTTATAAAATATGTGTAGGTAGGCTTGTATGTATTTGTAATATTATCCCTAAGGTAGATAAGAGTGAGCGATTCCCGCTAGCATTTCTTGGCAGTCAGTCGTCGCCGCAGTCTCCGCTGGTGTGCACATACATACGTCGTCCCGCGCTTTGAAGAATCTAACGGTCAATTTGTATTTTCACCGTGTGGCGCAATAAACACTTTATGTAACCAGCACGAGTTCTTGATTGGCTATCGATCCACTTCAGTGGTCACTTCGGCCGGATCATAAATTGTAATGTTATACAGTCCACCGCGAATAATGACAAAAACTCGTGCTACAAGAAGGAAGGAGTTGGAAGGCACACAAGACCAGGGACAGTCAACGGCTCCGCAACACCCATATGAGGTTGAAAACAAACGGGATATAGAAAGTGACTCAAAGCCAAAGAGTTTGCCTGCTAAACCTTCGGCATCGTTGAAGTCCATACATTCAACATCATCGTCAGTACGTGCTCAGAGAAAAAAATTAGAGCTAGAAGCAGCGGAAGCAAAAGCACGTATACAAATGGAACTTATTGATAAAAAGCTTGAGGCTGATCTAGTCGATTTGGAACACAGTTCACGCTCATCGAGGTCGCACACCAACGAGGAAGTTGAGAAGTGGTTGGAGCGCAGTCAACAGCCTGAACATCCTGCCCCCGAGAATGGATTTACAAAGGGTGGGCCAAGTGCGCCGGCAGCAGGTGACGCCGCCGCCGGTAACGATAATGGTACAGTGCAAATGTTGGCCAGCGCACTCAAGAATTTAGCCGCTGCCTCAACATCTCAGCAGAATAATGGTAATTTATTGAGCCGTATATCCACACCGCAAGATTTACCAATGTTTAGTGGTGACCCTATGGACTGGTTACAATTCAAGTTGGCATACGAAGAATCCACACAGGTATGTAACTTCAGCCCTAAAGAAAATTTATGGCGCCTACGAAAATGTCTTCGTGGGCAGGCAAAAGAAGCAGTTACGGCTCTTCTTATCACAGCTTCATCACCTGATATAGTGATGTCAACTTTAGAGTTGCAGTTTGGTAATTCAGACATCATCATAACTAGAATCATGCAGGATATAAGGAAGCTACAGCCCATATCACCTGATTACCATAAAGATATTGTGCCATTTTCTATTAAAGTAAAAAATTACGTCGCGGCTGTACGCGCATTAAACAGACACGAATATCTTCAAGATACAAGCGTCACTACAATAATATTAAGTAAGTACCTACAGTACTTATTTCTAAATGGGCAGACTATAGTTATGCATTTATTGCCGGCGGCGTTAAGGCGAAACTGGATATTCTGTCAGAGTTTTTAAATGAAGAAGCCGTAAAAATTTCTACATCTCGGTGCAGTTAATCAGCAATGTTCACAACATTAATAAATTTAAATATTCTGAACGCTCGCATAATACATTGTTAGTGAATAGTGAACAAAATAAAATCGCTATGAAGTGTCAATACTGCAAAAAATCTCCGCATAAATTAACAGAATGTAAACAATTCAAACGGTCACTACGCAAGGACAGATGGCGGTATGTAAAACGTTACGGTATCTGTTACAAGTGTTTATTATCGCGCCATAATAGGGATACGTGCCCAGCGCCGGTGTGTGACACGGACAACTGCGGAGAAGCACATCATCGGTTGTTACACTATTCGGTAAACAAGGAACAAACTGTAAGTAACTGTGAAAATCCTAACTTAGTACCTGAGTTTGAGAATGTAAGCCAATCCGAAACGATTACAAATATTAATACAAATTGTAAAGCGTTATTAAAAGTAGTCCCTGTGAAAATTCACGGTCCGAACGGAACAATTAGGGCAAGTGCGCTGTTGGACGATGGTTCGACGATAAATCGTTAATAAGCAGCGCGCTCGCTAAGCGCGTTGGACTCAGCGGCCAGCGCCAAACGATGCGCGTGAGTGGCGCGTTCGATTCTAGTGAATTAGTGTGTGAATCGACTGTAATGAACTTTAAGATATCTAATTGCAATGGCGATGTGTATACTTTAATTGCACGTAGTGTAGATAAACTTAATTTGCCTAAATATAACAATTTTTCTAGAATTAATTGTAATAAATTTAAGCACCTTTGTAATATTAAAGATCAACTTTGTAATGTTTCTACTGCACCTGAATTGTTGATAGGCCAGGATAATTGTAATTTATTATTGCCCTTAAATGTAATTGTAGGTAAGGCTAACGAACCATGTGCGACCCTCACTCCGCTCGGTTGGTGTGTGCATGGACGTGTACCTGCTCATTTGGCTTCGGAGATGACCGGTCACATTAATTTACATCTTGGTGAGGTCTTGGAAGCAGCTCAGGTGGAACAGCGCATGTTGGCGGAACTCCATGATGAGGTACGTCGATCCTTTAACTTAGATTCGTTGGGGGTGTCACTACAGCCACGACAAAATAAAGAGGATGTCCAAGCGTGGTCACATCTGGAACGGACAGCGACCCTGGTTGAAGGCAGATGGCAAGTCGGCTTACCTTGGATCAATGAGAACAGTAAAATGCCTGAATCCTTCTCCAACGCCATGTTGAGGTTAAGTGGTGTCGAAAGGAAAATTAAATTAAATAGCGATTACGGGGAAAGGTATAGGGATAGGGTGGCTCACCTGTTGAATAATGGATATGCTGAGGTAGTGTCCAATCCAGCAGCTGCTCAAAATAGTCCCAAGACCTGGTATCTACCCCATTTCGGAGTCGACAACCCTAATAAGAAAAAGCTTCGTTTGGTCTTCGACGCGGCGGCCAAATCAAACGGATTGTCACTAAACGATTACCTACTTAAAGGTCCAGATCTATTAATGTCATTACTCGGGATCATGTTCCGCTTCCGGGAATATAAGGTGGCATTAACCGGAGACATAAAAGACATGTTCCTAAGAATAAAAATTCGTTCCGAAGACAGAAACGCTCTTCGTTTTCTTTGGAGAGACAACCCAAAAGATCCAATAAAAACATACGAAATGTCATCTTTAATTTTCGGTGCAAACTGTTCACCCTTTATTGCACAGTTTGTAAAGAATAAAAATGCAATGTGTTACGAGTCATCGTTCCCATCAGCTGTGGATGCGATTTGTAAACAACATTACATGGATGACTATATAGATAGTATGGAGGATGAACACACTGCAATGAAATTAGTACAAGATGTTTCTTTCATTCATAAACAAGGCGGTTTTGTTATCCGAAACTGGACAAGCAATAGCTTAGAGGTTTTAAACACCGTACCAAAAGAGTCTCTCGGTACAGCGGCCGTAAGGTTTAAAATCGGTCAGCACGAAGAGGGTGAGAGGACACTTGGATTGTTTTGGTATCCAGATAATGACACGTTAGGGTTTGATGTCTCGTTCAAGCGCATTCCGGAGAACATTAGCAGTGGTAAAACGCGGCCTACTAAGCGGGAGATGCTCAGAATAATTATGTCAATATTTGATGTATATGGAATTTTATCTCCAATCACTATAAAAGGAAAAATAATGTTACAGGAAACTTGGAAGGCTAACATTGGATGGGACGAAATAGTTTCAGACGCTATATACAAAAAATGGTGTGAATGGATGAAACAATTAAAATGGATAAATAATTTGCGCTTACCGAGATACTACCAAGCAGCCGCGAGTGGAAGCGAAACGGCAATAGGATCGATGGCGGATACATGCGAGTCGCGGGCGCAACGGGCTGCCATCGGTTATAGCAACCTACAGTTACATATATTTTGCGATGCATCTACGCAAGCTATGTGCGCGGTAGCGTACTGGCGTTGGGTTCATAATAAGAAAATATATGTATCGTTTATAGCTAGCCGCTGTCGTGTAGCGCCGGTGAAGTTCGTTACGATTCCGCGCCTGGAACTTCAAGCCGCAGTACTTGCTGCTCGTTTATCGCGTACAATAATTACCGAACATAGAATCAAGCCTCAGAGGAAAATATTCTGGAGCGATTCTAGTACTGTCTTACATTGGATAAGGAACAATAATAAAAACTATAAGACATTCGTAGCTAACCGTTTAGGAGAAATTGACGAACTTACGAAAACAAATGAATGGAGATACATTCCTACGAAGTTAAATATAGCCGATGTTGCCACCCGGGAAGCAGTTAATTGCAATTCAATTACTACAGAGTGGCTCAATGGCCCAAAGTTTCTGCAAAGTTCTGAAAATGCGTGGCCCGTAGGATCTTTTATGCCCGAAGTATGCAGTTCGCAGTTGGAGTATGTGAGTACAATACAGGAACATTCTGTAGTAGACTTACCCGTGCCAGATCCAACTAGGTTCTCTTCTTGGCTTCGCCTGCTGAGGACTACCGCTTTAGTATTAATATTTATAAAAAGATGCAGAAGATTTACAAGTAACTGTCAGATCAATTGTACCGACATGGTGGAAGCTGAACGACTTCTGCTCAGATACGCTCAGCTGCAGTCTTTTCCGGAGGAGATAGCTGCAATTAAGAACAGAAAACCGTTAGAACGAGTCAGTAGGCTTACACATCTTAGCTCCGTATCTTGACGATTATGGAATTTTGCGCGTTAGTGGCCGTATCGATGCTGCTGCTGATTTATCTCTGGAGATCAAGAGACCTATCATATTAGACGGACGGCATTCCATATCGCGACTAATCGTTAAGCATTACCACAAGAAGGCAGCGCACGGATTAAATGAGATGGTGGTAAACGAGCTAAAACAAAAATATTGGATCTTGAAGCTACGACCCACTGTACGTACCGTCGCATCCAGCTGCATGTTCTGTCGCATGCAAAGGGCTAAGCCAGAACCACCACGAATGGGGGACTTACCTCAGCCCAGATTGGACCACCATCAACGACCATTTACAAATTGTGGCGTTGATCTGTTCGGCCCACTCGATGTGACTATCGGACGAAGAAGAGAAAAGAGGTACGGAGTACTTTTCACTTGCCTCACCGTGCGTGCTGTTCACATAGAGGTGGTCAATTCTTTGACTACGGATTCTCTTATAATGGCATTAAGAAGAATGTCAGCACGTAGAGGTTGGCCCAAACATATCTTCTCTGACAATGGTACTAACCTCAGAGGTGCAAACATGGAGCTCTTAAAATCCATTAAGGAACTGGATGAGGTTGCATTGAAGGATCAAGCACTAAACTTCAGCACAGAATGGACGTTTATTCCACCTTCCAGTCCACACTGGGGTGGGGCTTGGGAGCGCCTTATACGGACTGTAAAAAATGCTCTAAAGGTCGTACTCAAGGAACGTGCACCTCGAGAAGAGGTCCTTATAACCTTGTTAGCTGAAGTCGAAAACTTAGTAAACAGTCGACCGCTCACTCATGTCTCCGTAGAGCCAGGAAGTAATGAGAGCTTAACTCCCAACCATTTCCTGCTGGGAACGTCCTCCAATTTGCCTACAATTGGGGTTTATGACGATTCAGACATCTACCTCAGGAAACAGTGGCGTATCGCACAACGCCTGGCGGACAAGTTTTGGGAGCGATGGGTTAAGGAGTTTCTGCCCGAGCTGTTACCAAGACGTAAATGGAATCGCGAACAAAGGTCTTTACAAATTGGGGATCTAGTCCTAGTCGTTAGTCCAGGTGAGCAGCGTGGCATATGGCAGCGCGGAGTGGTCGAAAGGGTTTTTCCTGGCAAAGACGGCAGGACTAGGGTGGTTCAAATAAAGACTCCATCCGGGACACTTGTACGTCCAGCAACACGCGTCGCCAGAATACCCATGGAAGATGAGTGTCGCTGAGGCGACACTGGGGTGGGGCGTGTTGGCGACGCATTGTTTTGTATGTAATATTTATTATACATTTCCTAATATGTTGTATCTTAGGTTAAGGTAGTAACGGTTATTTTATAAAATATGTGTAGGTAGGCTTGTATGTATTTGTAATATTATCCCTAAGGTAGATAAGAGTGAGCGATTCCCGCTAGCATTTCTTGGCAGTCAGTCGTCGCCGCAGTCTCCGCTGGTGTGCACATACATACGTTTAAGTCGTCCCGCGCTTTGAAGAATCTAACGGTCAATTTGTATTTTCACCGTGTGGCGCAATAAACACTTTATGTAACCAGCACGAGTTCTTGATTGGCTATCGATCCACTTCAACAGTCATCAACTGTTTCGATAACTCGAAATAACTTTGTGTCGTCGGCATAAAGTAAGTAATCACTATTCTTTAGTGCAAGTCCTATATCATTAATATATAACGAAAACAGCAAAGGGCCTAAGTGTGATCCTTGAGGCATGCCTGAAGTTACGGGTAGAAATAGTGAAGAGTATCCCTTTACACAAACTGCTTGACATCTATTTTCAATATAGGATTGGATCCACCTGAGAAGGCTGCCGTGAATGCCAGCCCTTGTAAGCTTCTCAATAAGAAGATCGTGATTTAGCTTGTCAAAAGCCTTGAAAAAATCTGTGTATACAACATCCACTTGTAAGTTTGGCCTTCATAATCAGTAAAAGTTACCATATTGGTATCAACACTACGGTGCTTAAAGAAACCATGTTGTTGTTGAAATATGTAATTACGAACTGAAAACGAAATATAGGATGTGACAATTTTTTCAAGAACCTTTCCCAAAACACAGTCTATACTCAGTAATTATATCTTTTCTGTTATTTTTTGGAATAGGAGTTATTAAAGATTTTTTCCACTTACTAGGATAAACACCGGTTTCAATAGAAGTTCGAAAAATTATGGCTATAGGTTTTGCGAGTTCTTTGGCACATTTGGAGATTAAAATGGGATGAATGTTATCAGAACCTGCGCCCTTACGAACGTTGATATTTTTTAATTCTTTAAGAACAATATCATAGTCAATACTAACAGAGTTTGTATCTAACGTTGAGAGGGGATAAGAGCTAATAGAATGATTTTTAATAAGAGAATCATTTCTGGATAAAAAAACGGAATGAAAATATTGATTGAACACATCGCAAATCTCACTGCCACTAGATAAAAGTTTACCTTTGTATAACATTCTATCTGGAATGTCGTTTGTAGAATTTTTAGATTTTACAAAAGACCAAAAATATTTTGGATTCTCTTTAATTTTCTCTTCAGCAATTTCAATAAACCTTTTGTAACAATTTTTCACCATTTTCTTAAAACGATGTCTCAGAATAGAGAAAGTTTGATAATCGCACAAGTTACTATATCGTTTCCATTTTTTTATGAAATTTATATTTTTCTTTTGATAATTTAATTAGAGGTTTATTAAACCACGGAGGAAATTTATTTTTGGTAGTAAGACAATGCGTCGGTACGTGTTTGTCCACAAGCCCATCAAGCACATCATAAAAGTACGAAGTCATTGATTCTACGTCGGACTTCATAGTGCTAAAAGTTGCCTCCCAGTCAATCGAATTTAAGGAAGTATTAATTGAGTCGAAGTCGGCTTTGTAGAAAAGTTTTTTCTTAATATTAGCAACGTTAAGCATAGCAGAAGAAAATAATTTTAAATCTATTTCTAAAGCTTTATGATGATTATCTTGCGGCACTAATGGGTATACGCTAGAAGCCACTGAACAGTTTTTATTACAAAAAAAACTAAGTCTAGAAGTCTATTATTTACATTAAATTGAGAGTTGAATTGTGATAGTAACGACAAATGCATAAAGTCGGCAGTGAGATAAGCTAATCTGTCATTGTTTGTTTGAACATCCATAGTATTAGTGGTTATATTATAATGGCAACAAGCATTAGTCACATTAAAGTCACCGAGAATAAGAAAAATTCCGAAATTTTAGGTGTTCAAGTCGCCTTGTAATAAAATATTTTATTAATACAGATCCACTTTGACTCACTGCGGGCTTGGCAGCCGTCGTGAGTGGGTTACTGTATCGTTTGTTTACAGCGACTCGTGATGAAAAATATCGATCACTGCAAATTTGAGACATACTTGACCAAGGTAAGATATTATTACTATTTTTATAATCACAGATTTTCGTTACAATAAATTGTTTCATTAAAAGTAGGTAGCATTTATATAGAAACGTTTTGAACTTTATGGAGTGACCTGTATCTTGGTGAATGCCAAATTAAAATACTGGTTATGACTACATGAAAAACTTTTTAAAAATGAAGAAAAGTCGATGAGATAAAAAATATTGACGAGTCAGGTAAAAAAGACAGATAATGCCTGAGCATAAATACCTAAAAATTTATGTAATATTAAAGTTGATTTCTGATCGATTTAAGATAATTTGTTAAAGGTTTTTTCAATTATAAGAAAACTGAATCTCAATAATAATAATAACAGTAAAATTTTAAAAAATCTGTTGTTAATTGAGATTTTTTTCTACATTTTTTCACGATCATATGAGCATTATGAGTGAGAGTGAGAGACTTAAATTTTCCAAACTATTTTTACTGATGTTTGACATAAATTATCGGAAAATTAGAAGTAATAGTTATAGGCTTCTTTGTGAAAACTTGTGTTTATTTAAAATACTTAAGAACATTTACGTATATCGTGCTTAGGCATGCACATTTGGATTTACAAAAAGTTTTACATAATAAATGTGTAGCTTTATGTATCACATTTTTTATTTATTTATTAATAACCCTACTAAAACGTATTGGATTTCGTAAACTGAGATCTGACAAAAAAAACTGAACTGGACCGATGCAACATGCTTGTAGTCGATGGACGCAGATAGCTCTGGACCGTACTTTGAGGCAATCTATGGAGGAAGCCTATTAGCAGTGGACTTGTAATGGGCTGTGATGATGATGATGATGATGATTAAATATTTTTTTACCACCTTGTTCAGCTTTTTGAAGTTTTTATATAAGTAGGGTAAAAGAAACATCATTCAGACTAAGTACACGTTTAAAAGGTCATTAATTTATTACATCCTAAGTGCTGTTTTTGCGTTACTAAAAATTTTGAGGAGACTGCTTTTTTACAAAATGTTTAAAAGTTAAATTAATAGATCTGTACGAGTACGTACAATAAAACAAGTTTTCAAAAATTTACTATACAGCATTTCCTCCAGAAATATCCCTTCGAAGAAATGCATTGCTAACAAAAGTTATTGTGCGACGACTCAACGTTCAAGTTTGCTACTGAGTGCTTTGGTGCTTATCTACCCTGACGAATAAGAATAAATTTCTCTTTTGGATATCGCATAATTGAATATTGTTTCCTATTTTTATTTTAGCCAACGTATTTTTTAAATATTTCAATATCAGGGAGAGGATTGGTCGTCTCCCGAGGAAGGGCTGCCATGGGTCGGCCAGCGCTGGTGGGGCCGCGGGTGAGTGCGAAAGCGTTCCCGTGGCCCTGCCAATATGCGACAAAGGTGAAACACCACGGGGGTTTAGTCCCGTCCGTCTAATTTTAACCCATCCTTGCCCCCGCGAGGCGGGTATGCGTAGGCATTTCCCCATGTAAAAAAGGTAGTATCAAGATCAGGCCATAAGCACTGCTGAGCAGTCCCCTTGCTGAATGAATATAGCTTATTTGCGGTAGGATTGGAAACCATAGTACCAGATATCCTTTCTATGGCCCCCGACTCAATGACGATCTGACAAGTGTGGGTCCGGTAAGGGGACTACCCCATATCATCACGCACGTGTAGAAACTGAAACAGGAGATGGGTAGTAGCGTTGATACCTAATAAGAACAAAAGAATTTTTTAAAAGAACCACAATTGTCTATTGGCCCGCCAAGAGTGGCAACTGTAACTAATATCCCATCTATAGATCCCATCTATAGGAAAATTATGGGTAAGGCCTATGTTCAGCTAAAGTTCTCGAGTGGCAACGTATCGGTAGGCGAAGTATAGGGCGGCTCCCCACTAGATGGAGTGACGACCTAGTAGGGTATGCAGGAAGTCTATGGATGTAGGTGGCGCAGGACCTTGCTTTGTGGCACTAATTGGAGGGCTATGTTCTGCTGTGGACTTGCATAGAGCTGGAATGGTGATAATGATGATATGTATTTTATATAAAAACATATGAATACGAAATATTGCTTAGATAATGATAAGATTACGATAAATACACTCAAGAAAGAGACCCTATAAATACTTTAATTTATCATATTTATCTGCGCTTTATATATTAATGCGCCTATAAAATACTTCTATAAAATACATTGGAACAAAGTAGCTTTTTGTGCCGAAAGTTGCGCGGGCTGCTCATCCACTCAGCGATCAAACCTTCAACTTTTTAATTACTTTATCAACAATAATAAAAGATGTCTTGTTACTTCGAATTTCCAATTCAACCACAACTTCGTTGTATCATTTCATTATATTGATAACGATACGATAACATAAAGCTTTATTTAGAAACAAAACAAAAGTGTTTTCACAAATATTTTAACTCTTCATTATGTCAACATTATCATGTACATAAACATATTGATTAGACAATTACTAATAGTAAAATGCCCAAGCTGAAGTTGAAGAGCCGCGTAATAGCAATATAAGAATATCCACTATCCCAATCATCCCGTGGGTATCGTAAGGCAAAAAAAGGATATAAGCCTGGAGATGAGCAGCAACGTCTCCATTGCAACAACTGAAAAAAAGGTAATCAAGAGAACATAGGTTCAACAGTTTTAATGGACTTTAAGGAATCCATACTACGGGTGATACTTGTGCAGCTGTGAAATTTTACGGGCTATTGAAGAAAATAGATTATAATAAATATTTAATACGTAGGTAATATCTGATAGAATCAGGGGTTACTTTGCGGAAATCCATTATACTCGTAATAAAGATATTAATAGTTACTTTGCAACCATCCGCTCAATTAAATAAAATCATGTGTCTTACCTAGTTTAAAGAGCACCTCCCGCCCTTCCTCAATTGTGTGCACCAATCCCGTCACCACTAATCCCAGCACTACTACTCCCAACACCACAAGTAATATCTTTCTTATCTTAAGGATCTCTTAAGGAGATATCTTAAGGAACGTAAACCAATACATAAAAGAAACAAAACTTTTTTTATAAAAGTAAAGGAGAGAAACGAGCACGCACTCTATCTGATGGTGAGTAGATACTGTGTCCATATATACATACATCTATCATCGATTAAGAATCAAATTGCAGATACGTTGTCACTCCTAAGAACTAAGATGCTTCGTTATCAGAAAAAAGAGTCCGGTTCTTTATACTTACCATACATAAAAAGCAGCATCATGCTGCTATGTTTCCCTAACCTCCAGTGAGGGCGTGATATTTTACCAGTCGAACCAATCCAATCATGCTGCAGCCTTAATATAGCTGCAATGTCTAACACGTACAATAGTAAAAAATCACTTCTTTTAATCACCAACGCCGTGTCGTGTTGACAAAAAACAACTTCTCATTAAAAGCGTTTCATTAGAAGTAACAATATCTGTAAGACTTTATTCCCAATATAAATACTAATATATAAATATAATATCGTATTAAAAATGTAAAATAATGGCGGTGTAACCGTGGGTGTCGTAAGACGACAGATGGAAACAAATCAAGAGGTGGGCAATGGCGTCTTCTTAATAAGGATTAAAAATAAAAAACTGAGGTTGCCAACCCGCTTGCCAAGCGTGGCAACTATGGCAAATATCCCCCCCATAATGTAATCTATGGAAAAGGCCCATGTTCAGCAGCACGCTTTAATAGTCTGTAACTGTGTCGGTAAATGTAGAACACCCAGGCTTGTGATGACAAGGTACAGTCTTTGATTACAAATCTTTTGTGTGCAAGTGCAAAACTCCTGATACTGCGGTCGTCATTCCATTTACCAAGCGTAATGTTTAGGGATAATTGTCTCTAGTTTGAAAGCCCAAGTTTGTGAACTAATTACTTATAGCAAATTACGTCTTCTCTTATAGTATTTCTCATAAAGGGAGAAGTAACATTTTTAATGTAAGTAAAAATTTTAGTGATATAATTCATGTTTTGTACGATAATCATGCTTTTATACGTGAGTGAAGCCTAAATGTTCACACACTCTCAGAATGACTGTAAAAGTACGGTAGGCAATTATCACACGAAATCGAGCTTTTACGCGGTTTAAGAGGACTAAATTGGAAGAAAACTCCTAGTCCTTTAAGAAGGGTACATAAAGGTGAAGTCAGCATTACAAATAATTCTTCGATAGCTGATGTGAGGAAGTTCCTTAGTTCTCTAGGAATGGGTCAAACACCTTTTCTACATAGTGATTCGTTCAGATATTGCTTCTACTTCTGCATTGAATCTTTTAATCTGATCTCTTACTTGTCCTCTAACATTCCAATCTTTATTTTTAATTTTGTTTATCAGGATGACATTATAAAAGACTCTGCCAGCAGTTAAATTCAAGGGTGTCGGTTGCAATGATATTATCAGGTTTATGATTGATTGCTAATATATTAGAATACCTTCTGCTGTGCAGTCAAACGCATTATTTTTCCCTTACTCGAGTCAGTAAACGACTTAGTGGAATTAGGCTTTCTTAAAATCCCTTCCTACACTTCCTAGCTACTTCTAACTCATGTCAAATTTTACCCTTTCTATCTCAACTTTTCGAAGCCTACGTTCGTAAGCAAACTTGATTTCAATACAGTCAAGCTCATGGCCATATCATTATCCTTCTTGTAATTCCTTCTTGTCGATCTCCAGGATCTCCTAGGTGTGCGTTACTTGCAGTTTTACAGTGGCTGCAAATAACCGCCGGTACGACACACTCCGCCGAACGTCGAGTCCCGTGATTCCGTGAGGCGTCGAGGTCACCGGCCCCTAGGTGATTCTTGGCACTTTATGCGTTTCGTGCATCCTGTGCCTAGTCGCGTGTAAAGTGCCACCGTCGCACTTCCCCCAACCCTTTTGTTGACAAAAGGGGTAGGCAGTGCCCATAGTGAAGATAGTCACCTATATAATCTCACCATCTTATAGATAGGGCCACGTATAGAGCAACCGACAAGTTAGGTCACACCTATCATGTCGAGTAAGGACAAGGGGGAACCACCCCCCAAGTCTAAATTACCGCCGGATAAGAAAGGAGTGTTGGAGAGACCTCTAGTAATTAGGGATATAATGAACCCGGAGCGCACCAGAACGGTACCAGCGTTCTCCCATATCCCTATGCGGAAACCCGTCTCGCCGCGGAAAGAGCCCGCAACGAGCGTCGCGCTCACGCCAGCCGTGTCTGAGTACACGGGTAGGCAGGAACCGTCGCCCCAGCAACAGCGGGCCAAGAAAACGGCCAGACGCCACACACCACCGGAGACCGAAGCCTCTCTATTTGAGAAGAGGCAACGGATAGGCTCCCAGCTGTCGTCTGACGAAGCTCTATCCTCATCTGAAGATGAAAGGTACCACCAGGTGGTGACAACGAAGAAGGTGCTTAGATCACCGCCGAAGTCACCTTCTCCACCACAACCCCCCCCCCTTGCTCTATATCACCAGATCGACGTAGCCGAGATTCGGCTCAGTATGAGCAGGGGGGCGAAGAGTCCTTCAGCTGGGGGTCAACCACCTATGCAACCCTGGCTGCATCCGCTGGCCGATCATCGCCAGTGGCAACTACAAACCCGTCCGGGCTTCCGCAGGACGATGGTCAACGACCATCCACCAGCTATGCCCATATGGTAGCTGCACCAGCAGTGCCACGACCACAACCGGTGGCAGCGCCTATTGAGAAGCCTGCCGACCAGGAAAAAGCAAGATATCCACCAATAGTCGCTGAATGCCTACCGGACTGGACGAGGCATTTTAAGGAGCTCAACAGAATGTTGGGCCACCCTCTGAATGCCCGTCCGTTCGGGAAAGGCGTACGGTTCACGCCGCAAAGCACTAACGAGTTCCGTACAGTTCAGCGCTATATGGTGGAGCTGAGCAAGGAAACACCAACCCTGTCCTGGTATTGCTATACCCCAGAGGAGGATAAGCCCACTAAGGTGGGCATCCGGGGGCTACCTATGGGCACGGACACCAAGGCAATAGAGGAGGCCATAAGGGCAAAAGGCTTCCCTATCAAGTATGTCAAGGCAATTCCACCACGTAGAGGCAGACCTGGCTGCATCTACTTTGCCCAGTTAGACCACCTGAGCCTGGAGCAACTCCAGAACTTATATAACATCGACGAACTCCTCTTTATGAGAGGGGTCGTCATCGAGGCCTGGCAAAGGAAGGCTGGACCGGCTCAATGCCACAGATGCCAGGCCTTCGGGCATGCCTCTGCCAACTGCTTCAGGCCAGTGAGGTGTGTGCGCTGTGCCGGGGAGCACATAGCAAGCCTTTGCCCTAGGGGTAGGGAAGAGGAACCCAAATGTGCCAACTGTGGCAAAAACCATACGGCAGTCCTGAGGAGGACTGCACGAAGACAGGGGATAACCTTACCGGGGCTACTCCCGGAGGACCCGAAAAGGATCCCCCAGAGTCGCCCTAAAGCCGTAACCATCCAAAATGACGGGTGGGCTACCATCACGGGGAAGGGCAGACAACCAGCCCCCCCCCCCCACCCGTACCACACAAGGAAACGGTGGAACCCGAACAGGAAAGGGCAACCACCGGGGCGACGCTGCAACCTCCCGCCAACCCTGCCACAGAACGGCTGCCCTCAAAAAAGAGGAGGTGGGAGAGAAGCAGGAAGAAGTCGCAGCCTCCTCGGGCTGTTACCTCTACCCCTACACCTGGACCAATAGCCCCTCAGGCGCAGGTTATTAAGGAGACTACCACAAAGGGAGTGGGTAGAGTGCAGGAGAGGGCTCCACCCGAAGAGAGAGCCCGACCCACACACAGAGCACGCTCTACCCACAAACAAGAAGTCCAACGCCCGAGAACAGCACCAACACCTTCAGATAGGACACCACCGACGGCCGGCCTCGAAACAGTCGATGCAATCCAGCGCCTAGTTGGTATTGCCATCGAGGTCGGCACACAAGTCCTGGCCGACATCAGAGCCGGGACCGACCCGATAACAGCAATTATGAAGGCGCTGGCAAACCTCCTGGCCCGTCACTATGGAGGAGAATAACCTGCGCCTAATGTACTGGAACCCGGACGGAATACAGCAGAAGCTGCAGGAACTCCGCACTGTCGCCCAGCAACAGGACATACACATTATACTGCTGGGCGAAACAATATTGAACCCCAAGACGCGCATAAAGCTGCCAAATTACCATATTTATAGAAGGGACGAGGTCACTTCTCGAGGGGCCGCCTACAGAGGGACGGCGGTTCTAGTGAGGAGGGACATCGTCCATCAAGAGCTGGAACTACCACCCTACCAGACAATGCGCTCAATCGGCATAAGAATGGAGGCGGCGGGCGAGGAACTAAGGATATATGCAGCATACCGCCCGCCAGGGACTCCATTCTGCTCCTCAGACATCCGGACGGTGATGGAAGGCGATGCACCTGTAATCATCGCCGGGGACCTAAACGCAAAACACCCGGCGTGGGGGTCCAGAGTGATCACCCCACCGGGTCGTGAGCTTTATGAAGATGCTGAGAAGAACCAGTATGACGTTTTAGGTCCCGAGGAACCAACACACGTTCCTACCGACCCAAGGAGGCACCCGGATGTATTAGACATCGTGCTCACTAGGAACATCAACTATCCGATAGTGGTAGAAGTGCTGTACGACCTCCCTTCACAGCACCTCCCGTTACTGATAACCCTTGGCCTAAAGGCAGTGACTACGCCGCCTAGAGCTTTTAAAACCCGTGTCGACTGGAGGCTCTACTGTCAACACCTTCAGCAGAGACCTCCAGCACACCAACCAATAAGCACAGCGGACGACGTAGAGGCCGCTGCGACTAGAATCACCAATAACATCAAGGAAGCCCTCCACGCGGCTTCTACTGTCGTCCCGATTACAGCTAGGCGAGACGATCTGCCGCGTGAGATATGCGTGCAGATCAAGCGCAAAAGAGCGCTGAGAAAGCTCTGGGCGCGTACTCGCTGTCCCAGGATCAAAACACAGTTGAACACCCTAACGGAGGAACTGTCGGTGTTAGTCCAAGCCTTCAGAGGAGACGCCTGGGATCAGCGCATCCAGAAGGCGGAAGAGAAAGACGTGTCACTTTACAGACTAAACCGGCAGTTGACCAAATCCAAACCTCCCGTTTGCCCACTGACTGATAATACGGGCAAACGATGTTATGATGCCAAAGGCAGAGCGGATATCCTAGTCGAGCACTTCGAGGAGCAATTTATGCCGAACACAGCAAGTGCGGAGTTCATGGAGCTTCATGCCCGGAAGGAAAGTCGCGTACAGGAGTTCCTGTCGTCGCCCGTGCCACCTCTTGCAGGAGACTGGTTCATCTTCCCCGCAGAATTGCGGAGGACAATAACCTGCCTGCAACCGAGGAAGGCGCCGGGGCACGATGGGATTACCAACGCTGCACTCCGACAGCTGCCCAATAGAGTCATAGTAGAGCTTGGTCGACTCTACAATGGGATATTGCGGACATCCCACTTCCCGGAGGACTGGAAAAAAGGCAAAATCATCGTCTTGCCTAAACCCGGGAAGGACAGGCGTAGAGCTGCCAACTACAGGCCGATCACGCTATTACCACATATAGCTAAACTGTTCGAAAGATTGCTGCTAAGACGTCTCCGTCCGTGCATCCAACTTCGGGCGGAGCAGCACGGATTCAGGAGGGGTCACTCCACAGTTACACAACTGACTAGAGTGCTGCACCTGCTTGCGGCAGAGTACAATCGTGGCTGCATATCGTTGGGCGTCTTTCTCGATATCGAGAAGGCGTTCGACCGGGTGTGGCACGTAGGACTATTATATAAGCTGGAACAACAGACCAGTGTCCCTCCTGCTATACTGCGGTTAATAGCGTCTTTCCTGGAAGACAGGAAGTTCTACGTCTGCGTAGAGGACGCCGAATCCGCAACAAGATCCATCAAAGCCGGCGTTCCACAGGGCAGCTGTTTGTCTCCAGTCCTGTACGCGGCCTACACCAACGATATACCTACACTGGCAGGCAGGCTTCAAGAGTGGGAGGACGACGTTGAGCTGGCGCTATTTGCGGACGATAGCGCCTATTTCACTTCGTCCAGAAGAGCCCACATAGCCACTGCCAAGATGCAGCGTCTGCTGGACCTGCTGCCACCATGGCTGGATGAGTGGAGGATAGTCGTCAACGTTGGTAAGACGACCGCTCTGCTCACTCGCCGTCTCAGGAACTTTCCACCTCCGCTGACCCTCAACGGTCAGGAGATTGCGTACCAGAAGGCTGTAACCTACCTTGGGTGCAGGATCGACAGGACGCTGCGCATGACAGCGCACGTTGACTTCGTCGTCCGCCGGGCCCGATGTGCGCGGGCGACGCTCTTGCCGGTCCTGGCATCCAAGCTGCCAACACGAACCAAGCTCCGGATATACAAGATGTATATCCGGACCATCATTACTTATGCTGCACCGGCCTGGTACGCACTTCTGAGCGACCCTCTGAGGCGGCGACTACAGGCCCAGCAGAATCTGACACTAAGAACGATCGTCGGAGCAGGTCGCTACGTCCGGAATGACGTGATAGCGGCCAACTTGAAGGTCGAGAGTATCCACGACTTTGTGGCCCGGTTAGCGCGCGGCATGTTTGACCGTGCCGATAACGGGCCACACGAACACCTAAACGGCTTTGCGCCGTTGCACACCCGGCCACCGGACGGGCGACCTCTTCCAAGAGAACTCCTCTCTATATGTGATTAGAGAGTTGAGTAACAACCCTCAATGCCGCTGAAAGGCCAACTCAGACTACCTCTATAGATTACCTCCTTTTCCCGTAGTCGGTGAACTACGGGAAAATTTTTCTTCTCCGGCTACATTAATAAATTAATGTAGCAACAACCATGCCAAGATAGGATAAATAATGACTGCCCCATAGTAATGGGGTATGATGACATCCGGGTAATGGGGTATACCCCGGGGCCCGATACCTACACGTACCTAGGTGCGTGCAGATGACAATTAACGCTCCTTCTTGTCTTAGCTTTGCGCCGCAATTGCTGAAGATAGAAAGGATAAGATGAGAATCACTTTCTTCTTATCTTCGCAGATATCAAGTGTCCGGTCGCGTGGAGCATCTAATATTGATTGTTCGTACCATCTGTAAGATGTATGATGATGTAAAATCTGACATATTCATAATGCGATTGACAAAATAAATTCCAATTCTAAGTTAGTTCGTAATTGGTCTGTGCGTTTAGGAGTTTCTGTTAGCCCTATGAAGTGCTAAGTGATATATATATATATATATATATATATATATATATATATAATAAAAAATTTGTACGGTGAAGCTATCTTCCGTCTATTATAATGTTTGTTGAATACTGTTTCGTCCTCAGTTAAAAACTTAGTCTTTATATCGATATAACTCTGAGCTTTTTCTATGTCTCTAAAACGGATATGACACAATCTCAGGTGCTTTACATTTACTTTATCGTTAAAATTTTAAATTTTCTTCCCTTTAAGACTAAACTAATGCTTGTACAGTTACAGTACTAATAATTATTGATAATGCAGACAGATCTAAATATGAAATATGTATCCCTCAATATGTTACAAATTTTGTTGGTAAATCTATCAAAGGCAGCAATTCTCTGAAATTGCTTGCCCGAATATATTAGAAAAATACCTAATTTAACTGGAACTCTAGACTGGAATCTAAAAGGATATAACGAACAATTATCTATTTTAAGGCGTTTTACGTTGAAGTATAAATAAATAAATACATAAATTGTTACAAGAACACTGTATTATATTTTCAAAAAAAATTACGTATTTTTATAAAAAACTGAAATGACAAACGAATTAACGGTATAGCTGATAATAAGTGACTACTGTATCCTATAGACACCTAAGTACAACCAACCTTTTTTTTTTTTATGGAAAAGGGGGCAAACGAGCATGCGACTCACCTGATGTTAAGTGACTGCCGCCGCCCATGATCAACCGCAACACCAGGAGAATTGCGGGTGCGTTGCCGGCCCTTTAGAAAGGAGTAAGCTCTTTTCTTGAAGGTCCCCAGATCGTATCGGTCCGGAAAAATCGCCGGTGGTAAACTATTCCACAGAGAGGTTGTACGTGGAAGAAAACTCCTTGTGAAACGTACAGTGGTGGACCGCCAAGCATCCAGATGGTGTGGATGGTATCGGGACGTTTGCCGTGTAGTGCGTTCACGAAATTTGGCGGCTGGGATTAATCCGAACAATTCCTCAGAGCACTCCCCGCGATAGATGCGATAAAATACGCAAAGAGATGCAACATCTCTTCGCAACGCCAGTGAATCGAGCCGATCGGAAAGCACTCGGTCGTCGACGATTCGAGCCGCTCTGCGCTGGATGCGGTCAAGTGGAAGGAGCTGGTACTGGGGAGCCCCAGCCCAGAGATGGGAACAGTATTCCATGTGCGGCCGAACCTGCGCCTTGTAAAGTTGCAGGCGGTGTGCCGGCATGAAACACTGACCCGCTCTGCTGAGCACGCCAAGCTTTTTAGAGGCCAATTTAGCCTTCCCTTCCAAGTGACCACGAAACTGCACGTCACTCGATATGTCGACGCCGAGGATTCCGATACTGTCTGAGGCAACAAGGGTAGTGCCTTGAAACTGAGGGGATACGACAAAGGGGTTCTTTTTAGCGGTTAACACGCAAACTTGTGTCTTCTGGGGGTTAAACTGGACTAGATTTAGTCGTCCCCAATCCGAGACTTCAGATAACTTACAGATACATTGTCAGTTGTCATCTCTGAGTACTATTATGGAATGTCTATAATATTTCTTATAGATAACGTGAACTTCTTAAAAAATGGTAAACTTGTAAATATGTAGAAACATTTTAAGGTTTACAAAAAATATTTTACAGAATATATGGGATTTTTTTTATTATTTTATGCCCTTTATGTTTTAACCATAAATTATGAACGCAGTCTGTTGTGTTAACAAACAAGCATTATTTTTGTTTTAAAATACAAGCGAGCATGGGTGCTGCGAGCGGCGGCGTGTCCGCGAATGAATAGCCATCGAAAAGTCATCAGTTATGTAGGGCGTATCGTCGCGCGCCATGCGGCTGGCGACCGCTTCTCCACGTAATTTTTCCGCGGGCGCCTCTCCACAATTTTACAAACAACTGTCAGCACTGTTTCCACCCTTTATTTGCAAAGGAACGAAATACTAAATTCGCAACAACAACGCTTGTACAAATAAAAAGTGCAGGTGTTGATTACGAGACTGTTGTGGGTAATTCAATATTAATTTTTATTCATATTCTAACGAAGCAAAAGCAAAGTAAATTTCATAAAATTGCATCAGAAACTAGGATTATAATCGAATATTTAAAGTGTTATAATTCTGTAAATATATTTTGCCAAATACAAAATTATCCATACGTACATATTATATCCAAAAAAAGCGCAAAAATGGACAAAAACAGACACTCTGCAGTGAACTAAAATTAATGCAAATTCGACGAAAAGTATTGATAGTAGTTTTAATATATTTTCATTTCAGAGCCATTCATCGTTGACTTTATAGGTATGGTTTTAATCAAATAAATTTAACCAACTGTGCCCGCGACTTCGTTGAAAAGATTTGTATTTGCCAAAATACTTTCTTATTGTTTGTCTACATATTAAAAGGAAGCTATTGTCCCAATATCACACATCTACGTCCAGCAGTTTATGCTGAGTTCTAAATACTATATTTTTCGTAGAAAATTTGCACAGTATTTTTGAAACCTTAAGGATCAATTATGGAAAAAATATAAACCGTATATATTGTTATTTTAATTCAGTATCAGTTTTACAATGTAACAATGAGTCAATATTTTTTCTTCATACAACATGAACGACTTTAAAATCGCAAAACACGTATAAATAACGTATTTATTTATTTTATTTGCACAATACTTTCAGTGAGTATCGAGATAATCACCTAAAATAAAAAGTTTCATACAAACGGTAACTACCCTCTTAGGGGTTGACTGAAAATAAAGTTATACTGCCACCATACGGCAAGCACCAATAATTATTGCATGCAAGTAATATTTAAAAAGCAATAATTTAAACACTCAACGATAATAATTGCTACTGGGTTTGTTATAAAGAATTTTGGTGTATCCTATTGTCCTGGATGAATAATAAAACATGTTACCGTTACGAAGTTTATTTGTTCAATAAAGTCTAAAAATAAAACATTTTGTCAAAACTAGTTTGTAAGTTTATAAAGCCAAACTTATGTAATAAGAAGTACACAAAACAAAACAACCATAAAAAGTTATGCTCAATTTAGTTTCATCCCGGCCAATATAATTTAGGGAACCGGTGCAACATATTGCCAACGAAAATTAATAAAATAGAAATATGAAACGATCCAGTTTTTAGACACCACGCTTTAATTTTTTACTTTCAAATTAATAATATTAATATACGAGCAATACTTAAAAATATTAGAATCATTTAAAAAATGAGTATACCTCATTATAGTCGATAGTGTTATGGTGCAATTATGATTAATAAATTAATCTCCAGTTTGAGAGACAAATTAGACGCAGACTGCTCGACTAACGACGGACTATTTGGATTAAATGGAGGGTTGATGTTTATGATTTACGGATGCTTGAATAATTGTGGCGCCTGGCAGTCGGCTCTCGCCTACGTGATCACATTAACTGACACCTCTCTTCTACATACACACATATTTATATCAAAATTCAGTCCATTTTTAATAAATTTGCTATTTGCTTAAATTATCAATAATAATATATTAAATGATGTACTATATAACCCGATGAAGACAATAATTGTATCACGTTATCCAAAATTTTGTGAGTTATTTCTACACTAATTGGACTAATTGGTAAACTATTTATTAATCTGTGCTAACATGCAGATCTTAGATTTTTTGTAGACTGTATTAATAGTTGTTCCTTGCGGGATATTACCCGCGGCCGGCTTTGACCTAACTCTGATCAGTTTAAGGCAAGTGCAATATTTCCTTTCGTACATAAATGTACCTATACTGTGATAAAAAGGCGACGATTGCGATAACAAAACAATGTTGATCAGTCCGCAAGACGAAAGCTAAGAGCCAGTATAAGCGGCATGTTGACTATTCAATAAAACAACTTGTTTATTATTTTGAATTCACGTCGTAACATATTTATTTTTAGTTTTTAGTTTATCTATTTTTAATGTAATTTTTATCAATTTGTGGAGGGCCAACTGACTTAAAAATCTGCACCCGTATCAAGGACCGATGATAATGCAATAATTTAATAACTTTATTCTAGTATCCCGATCAGGATCACAGTGATAAAATAATATAATTATCAGGATCACCACATTTCAGGATCAATGCGTGTTGTTAATTTTTTTAAACTCTTATATTTTATTTTAAATATAATATGTTTATTTAATATGCAAGCGTAACAAATTATTCCATTCTATTTAGATAGACACAAGAAAGTACAAATATATCTGGAGGAACTAAGAAGACAGCTTGTTTGTCCTCTCAGACTAATTAAAAAGTTTGTTTCCAGAACTTCCCAGTGGAAATAGCGTCTTACTAAAGCCGGTACGATTTCGATAATGTAATAAATATAGATCACAGTATATTTGATTAACCTAAGTAAATATTTTTCTTATGTTTCGTGATAAAATAGTGTATAATATAATTCATATATTGATAAAGTCAGTGGACACAATGGGCGACCGATTCATCGAATTTCAAATGAATATTTATGGGTGGATGGCAGGATTCAGTTGCTAATGGAATATTCAGACGGTAGAGGACTGGATTAGTCTCTGCAACAATGAGTAAATTTAACAAACATATTTTTAAATGTATTCAGTAATATTGACATATTCCGGGACTTTAAAGGTATTTTTATGATGTTCAGTGTTACAGTGGGATTTAAAATATCGTAGTATCGTAAGTTATTAGATGTTTTGGTTGAGCTCTGGTAGCTTAGAGGCTTGCCGAAAATTACGCAAGCAACTCAGGTTCGATTTTCCACCACTGATGAAATTGTTAGTTTCGATTTTAAGTGCTAGTTTACCACGTCTTTGGAGATGAAGGAAAACATTGTGAGGAAAACTGCATGTATGTGGAGTAAATATTTCGAAGGTAAGTGAAGCGCATGTATTCAAACAGCGCTAATTACTAGGCTAATTGCTCCATAACCCTCTCATACATGCGAGGAAACCTTTGCCCACCTGTGGAACGTATTTAGGGTGTAACTTTGTTAAACTGTACTAAGTTCACATGCTCGACACGAAGGTAATCGCGTGTTTGCTTACCTGTATCGAAATTGGTTTACTGTCGATGAAACTTTCTAAGAAAATGTGGCACTTTTAGAGTAAAGAATATTGTTACGAGCTTGAGGTTCGTGACAATAAAAATTGCCGATAGAATTACCTAAATTAACACTTTAATTCACTTTACACTAATTAAAGTTAAAAACACTAATAATTAATCACACTGATTCAGTTTATTCTCAGCTCAAGTAAGCCAGTCTTTCCTATGTCAGCATCGTTTGATGAGAATACATCGGCATACTTGAGTAACAACTTCTTCGCTTTGACCATTTTATTCGGGGAGAGAACGCTGCGACAGTCTTCTAAAAGTGTGCTCACTCTCGTTTGTGCATCCTTGCTGGGGGTCCTAGTCGATAGATATTGGCACCGACGTAACCAATCCACTTCCTCACAAGTAGCAACCAGTGTGCCTTTTTCTATAATCTGTTCCTGGCCACAAAGGTTCAGCACACGTACTCCTGAGATGTTAGTGGTTCTGACCAAGGTTCGAGCCACTTTCCATGGAAGGTCATTGTCATTTCTAACCTTTCCACGGGTACACAACGATGAGGTTGCCCTGGATTCCGAGGAAGACTAACGGGAACAATAGTTTCAGATCTCGGCGGAAGAACAATCTTCTTAATGCTGTACAAGTTCCCTGGTAACGCACCTTCCATAAAAGTTCCTCCTGTCCACATTTCAAAACACCTTGATTAACGTCGATCTCACAACAATTATTCCTCATAAAGTCCAGGCCTAGGATGCAGTCGTCCATTATATCAGCCACGATGACATTATGCAAGTAGATCACGTTGCCAAGCTTCAACTCCATCTCCTTCTCTCCACAGACGGGTATACGCTGACCGGTGGCTGTTACCAAATTAATGCGTTCTCGGTTGTATGCGGAGTCCCCAAGGAACTGACTTATAAGTTGGGAACTAACAACCGTACGAGAGGCTCCAGTGTCTATGGTCAGTTTACACGGCATTCCGTTGACCTCGCCCTTGATGATTAGACTGTTCCCATCATGGGTTTGTGATATCGAGATCCTTGGGGCTCTTTTAACATCAGCCAGCACCCGCCCCGCAGTTCTGGCTTTTACTCGTTTCCCTGCTGCTGCTGGGCGGTGCTGTTGGCCGCACTACCCTCCTGAGATCGTTCACCTTCCCTTTCTAGGGTTCGCTTAGGGCAGCTGGATCGAAGATGGCCCTTTTCCCCACAGCCATAGCACCTAGGGCTGTATCCTTTGTTGCGGTCGCGAACTGTAGCTGCTGCAACCTCCCTGACACGATGGGAACGATGATCCCGCCACACGGCTTCCACCTCCAGTGCATGGGCCAAGACGTCCTTAAGCGTCTCGTGGTGCCCGAGCCTCACAGCAGCTCTGACTTCCAGGTCACGGATGCCGTCGATGAATGTCTGCACCAGGTTCCCTTCAATGAGCGCAGGTACAAACCGGTATGCTTTTCGCACCAACTTCTCCACCTCTAGAGCTCACTGCTGCAGGTTGTCGTTGATGCGCTGCACGCGATCTTTAAGCTGCGCACGAAAGACGTGTTCCAGGTGAGCGTCACCATATCTCGCCTCCAATGCCTCAAGGAGTTGCTCATAAGTCACTTCCTCACCGAGAGCTTCCAGAACTGTTAAGGCCTGGTCGCGCAGGCCTAGTGTGAGAGCAGTCATGGCCTGACTTTTATTCCAGCCGTTCGCCTTCATAACAGCCTCGAACTGGATTTTGTAGGCTGACCAGGAAGAGGTACCGTCGAACGGTGGCACCTTGAACCCACATAACGAAGGTGTTGTAGCTACTACGGGAGCTGTAGTTCCATCCCCAAGTTTGAGGTCGTTCAGCGTTTTCTTCACATCAGCCATCACGTTGTCAATCCGATTGTTCACATGGTTGATTCGGGTTTCATGTTCTTCAATTCGGGTTTCAGCTTCCAACAGGCGGTTGTCCCTCCCTCCTGTCGGCGGGCCTGTTCCTCTTGTTCGCTCTGCAGCTGCTCTTTCAACTGACGGACCTGTTCCTCCTGTCGGCGAACCTGTTCCTCCTGTCGGCGGACCTGTTCATCCTGTCCACCCCGCAGCTGCTCTTCCGACCGACGGACCTGTTCCTCCTGTCGGCGGACCTGTTCATCCTGTCGGCGAGCCTGCTCCTGCTGTCGGCGAGCCTGCTCCTGCAGCATCACCATCAGAGCACCTAAGTCAGGTGCTGCAGATGTAGGAGCTACCGACGGGTCTGCAGCCGGTGGCTGGCCCTCCGACGTCTGCGGCGTTGCACCACCAAATCTTCGTTGGTCCGTCTCGGGTCGACTCGACTTCGGGTACGGACACCCTCCGTTTCCTCCTTAGGTAAAATCGGCATGATTTTATCTCACTTCTGACACCAATTGTTACGAGCTTGAGGTTCGTGACAATAAAAATTGCCGATAGAATTACCTAAATTAACACTTTAATTTACTTTACACAAATTAAAGTTAAAAACACTAATAATTAATCACTCTGATTCACTTTATTCCGCTCCGAAGCTTCGCTTGTGTCGCCAACTCCAATACTTCCCCGATCGCATCTTGCAGCGCCTATTTATATAAATTAGCAGCGAAATATCCAGAATATTAGAGTAAACACGCGCAAGGTACCGAGAGTTCGTGTTTCGACTTCAAGAAGTTTAGTTCTTCGGTTCGAGACTAGATGGCGCTAGTGCCGGCGACTTGAGCGCGTAACAATATTTTTTATTGGTTTTGTGCCACAAGCGGCTAATTTTCGAATCCTGAACTAAGCAATTATTAGAGTACTTTTAACACTGACGACCGCTCAGACCCGTCCAACTACCAGCCTATCGCCATCACCTCCTTGTTCTCCAAAACAGTGGAGTCTATTGTTAACTGCCAGCTCATGAGGTACCTTGAGTATCACCAGCTGATTAGTGATCGCCAATAAGGTTTTCGCCGTGGTCGGTTAGCTGGTGATCTTCTGGTCTACCTAACTCACAGATGGGAGGAGACAGTAGAGTCCAAGGGGGAAGCATTGGTCGTTAGTTTGGACATTGCGAAGGCCTTCGATCGGGTTTGGCACAAAGCGCTTCTTTCGAAACTCCTTTCCTATGGGCTTCCCGAGAAATTGTGCGATTGTACCACCAGCTTCCTTGCAGATCGGAGCATCAAGGTCGTTGTAGACAGTGTAAGCTCCGATTACTAGCCTGTTAATGCTGGTGTTCCACAAGGCTGTGTGCTATCGCCAACGTTGTTTCTTCTGCATATCAATGATATGTTGCAAACCCGTAACATTCATTACTATGCAGATGACAGCACTGGACGTGCCAATATTTTTCGGGAAAACGTCTCCGAGTACCGGGACAAACTTGTGCCTGAAGTCGAGTCTTTGCTGAACAGAGTCTCGGATTGGGGGCAACTAAATCTAGTCCAGTTTAACAAAATACACAAGTTTGGGCTGGGGCTCCCCAGTACCAACTCCTTCCACTTGACCGCATCCAGCGCAGAGCGGCTCGAATCGTCGACGACCGAGTGCTTTCCGATTGGCTCGATTCACTGGCGCTGCGAAGAGATGTTGCATCTCTTTGCATTTTCTTTGGCATACACCATGGGGAGTGCTCTGAGGAATTGTTCGGATTATTCCCAGCCGCCAAATTTTTTGAACGAACTACGCGGCAAACGTCCCGATATCATCCACACCATCTGGATGCTTGGCGGTCCACCACTGTACGTTTCAAAAGGAGTTTTCTTCCGCGTACAATCTCTCTGTGGAATAGCTTACCACCGGCAATTTTTCCGGACCGATGCGATCTGGGGACCTTCAAGAAAAGAGCTTACTCCTTTCTAAAGGGCCGTCAACGCACCTGCAATTTCCCTGGTGTTGCGGTTGATCATGGGCGGCGGTAGTCACTTAACATCAGGTGAGCCGCATGATCACCATTAAATATTATTAAAGGTTAGTAATTTGATGAGTAACGATTAACTATTTCTATAATGTATAAATATTACATCTTTCTCAAATATCCAATCAAATATTTTCCAAGGAAAGACGTAATGATCCAAAGACGATATTAAAAATGCAAAAGCTATCCTGAAAGGAAGAAAATAATAATGTTTTGTCGATGAGATATTGCTTTTTGGCTTCATAATATTTACTTTTTACCGTCATAATATTAACAAAAGAGATTATTGAAACGATAGTTGCACAAACACAGTTAACAGGAATAAAGGGTAAGGAACACGAATAAAGGGTAGCGCGCGAGTTTGAAGATACGTGATAATAGAATTTAGCCATGAGCAAAAATTATTTCAACTAATAATAATATAATAAGAGGATCGCTGTGGCTTGGAAGCTAAGCCGTGGCCGAGTTTTGTATTAAACGACATTTTGTAATTTTAGGTGCGTAAAACGCTCCTGTACACGATGCCGCCCCCGCGCCGATACCGCACCACCACTGCATCCACGCCGCTTGGGTTTACCATACCACTATACAGTTGTTAGTAATACATTGCTAGCTGCGAAGAGCATACGCATAGCATTCGCATGGATATGTCCATCTCAACGAATAAAAATAAGTTAGTGTTGGCTACTACATGTACAGAAAATGGCAAAAAGAACGCCGTAAGACCATTAGAAAATTGTGGGTACATCCTATTGTAATGCGACAGGAGGAATATGGTGAATTTTACACACTTACGAACGAAGATCTACGAAAAGATGAGGGCAAGTTTTGTGATTATCTGCGGATTAATTACAAGATATTAGACAACTTATAAGATTTATTTAAAAATGAACTGCAACACAAAGATACAAATATGCGAGCAAGTATGTCTCCAATGGAAAGATTGGTTGTCTCATTGAGGTAAGTTATCGTGATATCATTTTTTAGGGTTCCGTAGCCAACTAGGAACCCTTATAGTTTCGCCATGTCTGTCTGTCCGTCTGTCCGTCCTCGCTTAATCTCTGTGACCGTTGGCACTAGAAAGCTGAAATTTGGTACCAATATGTGTATCAATCACGCCGACAAAGTAGTAAAATAAAAATTGGAAAAAAATGTTTTATTAGGGTAGCTCCCCTATATGTAAAGTGGGAAGTGATTTTTTTTTAATTTCAACCCTAACGTGTGATATATTGTTGGAAAGGTATTTAAAAATGAATAGGGGTTTACTAAGATCATTTTTTGATAATGTCAATAATTTCGGAAATAATCGCTCCAAAAGTAAGGAACAATGTGTCCCCCCCCCCCTCTAACTTTTGAACCATAAGTTTAGAAAATATGAAAAAAATCTGAAAAGTAGAACTTTATAAGGACTTTCTAGGAAAATCATTTTGAACTTGGATGGAAATTCGGAGCGCCTGCCGCGGAGCGTGCAATGTTTCACGCTCCATGTTCGCGCACGTACCCACTACCGGGAGCAGTTGCAGGAGCGCGGAGCGCTGCTGGAGCGCGGACATAATGGATACCCACCTTTAAGCTCATAAGTGGGAACACTTATTGTGACGGACGGGAAACTACGGAACCCTACACTGAGCGTGGCCCGACAAGCTCTTGGCCGGTTTTATAAATTGTTTGATTCAATGAAAAAAAAATCAAATCAAAATCATTTAGGATTGAATTTGCCGCACTTGCAATGATCAGTAAAGAATCCTCTTCAATACTATAAATAGATGCCTGAGATTGATTCCTTGAACTTGGTCCAGCAGCAGTACGAGTACTATAACAATAGTTAGCCGGAGAAGCTGTTGCTTCAAGTGTGCATGAATGATGTGGTGCGCTATATTTATTGTTATATTGAATGTTTCTTATGATAATTAATACTTCATACTGGAATTCAACAATATCTTCATCTTTAAAGAGTTCCACGGAAGGGGCTATCCCTTTAATAAAAGATATCACCTTATATATATCGTCTTCTTCTTTCTAAACTTCATCATTTTCTTAGCCACAAGATTAATTTCCTCTTTGTTTTTTCTTTTTTTGGGAACAGCGTCCTCAGATTTACTTTTTTCTTCCGGCATATTTGATCCTCGTACACGTGGGAATTGGGTTATTTTATTAGAAAAATTAAATTGTCGTAATATTGATATTTATGAATTGGTTTTGCACCCGATCTAGATTTCGTTTCACGCATCTTTTTGTTGAATTTCATCCACGCATCTCTTAGGTTCTTCCATTTTTGGGCCATTAGTTTACCTGTATATAGTATATAGTTTACATATATTTACTTTATATTTTGCAGGTATTTAGCAACAGGGAATCTTTTATATCGATTTAAAATAGGAAAAAAAACTTTAAGCGTAATTATAAGAGAAGTGTGTTCTCTAGTATGGTCTGAACTTTGCGCAAAATATATGCAAATGCCATCTATGAATTTTTGGCTTGAAATAGCAAATAAATTTAAAGATACTGCAAATTTTCCTCATTGTAGATGGGAAGCAAATAAAAGTACTTAAACCAAACAAAACTGGATCGATGTTTTTGAACTACAAACATTACTTCTCCATTGTGTTGATGGCAGTAGCCGATAGTAGCTACAACTTTATTTATATAAACGTTGGAGCTTATGGGAAGGATTGCGACTCAGGCGGTTTTAAAGAAACTTCTTTTTGGCACAACATGGTCAATAATACTTTAAACTTGCCACAGCCTGCACCTTTACCCAACAGTAACATTATATTACCATATGTATTTGTAGGGGATGGAGCCTTTGCAGTAAATCAGAATCTACTGCGCCCATATAATAGTCAACAACTTGATGCAGAAAAATCAGTTTTTAACTATCGTTTAACAAGAGTGAGACGATATGTGGAATGAACCTTTGGCATAGTAGCTAATATGTAGCAAATTTTTCATTGACCTTTAAATATGTCGTTGGATTAGGTGTTGCATTGTAAAATACATGTTGTTTATTACAAAATTTTATACACAAAGAATAAGGTATAAGAACGGCATCTACTAACGGATGTGGTGAATTATGGGAACTTCTGCCATTAGGTCCAGTAGAAATAGTTCCTACACCAGCTAATGATATACGTGATAAATATAAAGAGTATTTTAATACCGAACATGGTACCATGGCAAAATAATTATTGATGAATATAATTAAGATGGAACACGCGTTAATAAAATTTTACAAAAGTTACACTTAACGTATTTATTTTTCTCTGTATCGGGTAGATCCCCAAAGTTCTTATTCATTATATGGAAGATCTCAAAACAAGCTTTTACGCTTGTCTTTATATATTTCTAAACTTTTGTCCCATAACACTTCTCTGCCCTCCACTAAAGTAATGAACGTTTCGTAATCAAAATTATCCATGATATATATAATTTTTAATTAAGTGCATACATGCGCATACGTTGACTGCCGGTAATGGAATAAGCAAAGTCAAACAGAGGCGAATGAAGGCGCAGTAGCGGTGCAGCGGCGGCGCGGTAGTGATGCGGTCGCGAACGTATACACAGCATAGAGGCGCGGTGGCGGTGCGGTGTCGGCGCAGCGGCGCCATCGTGTACAGGAGCGCCGGTGAAGGAAAATGTCGTAACAAAATCCGCAAGACTTAGAAATTAAATATGTATAGATCCGCAGCATTAAAAAGTACTGTGGTCCGCCGAAATGCACTACCTGCTTTATATGCCTCCCAGAAAAGCGACGAGACCTATACCTGGCTACGAGGTATAGATATACACGCATATAAGCTGTTAATTATTTTAGTAATAATTGTAATATGAACAAGTATTACAGTATCCGGCCAAAACCTTAAGCAGTAAAAATCGTTGTTTTTTTTAACTAGGTATTTATACTTGCCTGTATACTTGTTGTATACTGCTGTTAATATCCCTTAAGGTGGTCAGAAATACCTGAAATAAATAAAAAATACGTTATTATAGTTCAATTAATTTCTAATATAGATAAAAATAAGGTGGAAAAGACGTAACGTAAACATATTATATACTACTTGATGTATATATCTGCATCCACTCGTCCATCACTATCCTATCAAAGTTCACAGTTAGACATAAGGCTCTCGCAAGCATTAAAATAAGAAGCGACTGAGTTGGCGTAAAGAAACAGACATAAATATGATAAACCTAATGAAATAAGTGTCTAACGACCTATCTACTTACAGTATTAGTGATTACAAACATGTCGGTACATAGCATACGACGCGCGGGGAAGTGGGGGCGAAATTAGAATTTGAGCTGACTTACTATATCCCCTTAAGGAATAACAATGATCACCGTTACCGGTCTGTGCATTTTACGTCTGACGTAAGCAAAGTAACATACCACTATCCATCGAAAACCATGGAGTTTTTCTTACAGTATTATAATAACTCATGTGCTATTGATAAAAAAAAAAACAAAAAAACTCGTAAACTGATTCGGATAAAAGTTCATGACGACACTTTTTAAAGCTAATTATCCTAAATTATAATAAACTCGCAACATGCCACGACTTCGCCTGGATAGTATCTATGAATGAGGCGTAATTTAGATTTAAAATAATCAAAGGTCGCTAAATTATCAGTTTACTGTTTTTTTTTAATTTTCAAGTTTTTCGGATTAAATATACCATCCTATATTCCTTCTGGCATTGCTCTCCATCTGTTCATAAAGTTTCATCATAATCGGTTCAGCCCTTCCATAGATTGTTGTGATAGTTTAGCTCGGACACACAGACAGAAAGAGAAAAATTTTAAAAGTGATTATTCAGGTCTTAGTAACATGTAAATAACTCCCTGAGCTTAATAAAAACCAGCTATTTATTCATATTACACTCAGACATTTCAATTTTATTTATCAGTTTGGGCCATTCGATAAGTTACTTGTTATAATTTGCTGTTCTCATTACAAATAGAATTTCACAATTTAAATCTAAGAGACAAAAAGCCATAAACTAAATGTTTATTTAAATTACACTCAGACACTTCAATTTTATGTATCAGTTTAGATGTGTATGGGCCATTTGATAAGTTACTTGTTCTTATTTGCTGTTCTCATTGTAAATAGAATTTCGCAATTTAAATCTAATAGACAAAAAGCCAAAAACCAAATATTTATTTATATTACACTCAGACACTTCAATTTTATGTATCAGTTTAGATGTTTATGGGACATTCGATAAGTAACTTGTTCTTATTTGCTGTTCTCATTACAAATAGAATTTCACAATTTAAATCTAAGAGACAAAAAGCCATAAACTAAATATTTATTTAAATTACACTCAGACACTTCAATTTTATGTATCAGTTTAGATGTGTATGGGCCATTCGATAAGTTACTTGTTATAATTTGCTGTTCTCATTACACATAGAATTTCGCAATTTAAATCTAAGAGACAAAAAGCCATAAACTAAATATTTATTTAAATTACACTCAGACTCTTCAATTTTATGTATCAGTTTAGATGTGTATGGGCCATTCGATAAGTTACTTGTTATTATTTGCTGTTCTCATTACAAATAGAATTTCACAATTTAAATCTAATAAATAGACAAAAAGCCAAAAACCAAATATTTATTTATATTACACTCAGACACTTCAATTTTATGTATCAGTTTAGATGTGTATGGGCCATTCGATAAGTAACTTCTTCTTATTTGCTGTTCTCATTACAAATAGAATTTCACAATTTAAATCTAATAGACAAAAAGCCAAAAACCAAATATTTATTTATATTACACTCAGACACTTCAATTTTATGTATCAGTTTAGATGTTTATGGGACATTCGATAAGTAACTTGTTCTTATTTGCTGTTCTCATTACAAATAGAATTTCACAATTTACATCTAATGGTGGCTTCTCACTGCGTGTGTTATGACACGCCGCGCCACGCCAGCACGCGCCGCGCGCAGTGTGAAGGGCTTGGCGCGGGTAGGCGTGGCGCGGCGCGCGCTATCTGGCGGCTGCTCACTGCGTGTGTTATCACACGCCGCTCGCACCCGCACGCGCCGCGCGCAGTGTGAAGGGCTTGGCTTGGGCAGGCGCGGCGCGGCGCGCGCTATCCGTTTAAAGTCGGTAACTTCAAAGGCGCGGCGCGGGCTCGCGCGTCGGTGCGTGGGTGCGCACGACGCGGCCTGTGCTTACAAGATTAAACTCGTTCATTTCATCGTAATTCGTTCGACGTTGTTCATGTGTGTATAGATATGGAGTGGTCTAATGAGACGATTGCTAAATTTTTAATTTTGTACGAAAGCAAACCCCTTCTGTGGAATTCGAAAAGTACAGAGCATAAAACAAAAACGACCAGGACGATGCCTGGCTATAAATCCAAATGAATTTAAAAAATGGTACCATGCAGTTAAAAGAAATTAAGAAAAAAAAGGATACTTTAATGGAAACCTATAGAAAATTAAGGAGCAAAGTTTCCCAATCAGTAAAGTCCGGCAGCGGTGCTGATAAAATGTATATATGGCTTTATATATGACATAATGGCTACCGGCCCGGTGTCTGAGCAAGTTGTTGTTTTATTATAGTTTATACTTAAGTGATTTTCGGTTGTTGCTACAATAAGTTTGGTTGAGTTGAGATTAGCCCTCTGTTTCTTGTTGTCTGTTTAGATTTTCATGCTGGAACCACATTGTATGTTTGTGTAGTGTTGTGCGAAATTGACGCTTTTATTTATCATTCCATAAACCGGTGGACATACTTAATTTGGTTTGGTGTTGTATTTTGCGGGATAAACGCTTTTACATCGTGTATGTTAAATATATATATATATATATATATATATAAATATAACAAAAATAAATGTTAATATTACTGAAATCTATAATACGTCTTTAATTGAACCCTAATCCTTTAAAATATAAATATAACCGCCTACGGTATAGATAGCCGTATATACATAACTACATACAACTATCTATAGTCAACATGATATTGAGGTTAGTTCAAGGGATATGATACCAGACGGCGACACTATTCATATTGGGTGATAAAAAATCCTAGGAGATGGCTCTCTATTTTTGTATATATTACTCTACTGTATGACACTGATTCATTGGCTCGGAGTTTAGGTAAGCACGCACCATGCCGCGCCAGTTAAAATGGGTGGCGCGGGCTCGCGCGTGGCGCGTGCTTGCGCGTACAAACCAACACGGGCGGCGCGGCGCGTGATAACACATGCAGTGAGAAGTCGCCTTTACAGACAAAAAGCCATAAACTAAATATTTATTTAAATTACACGTCAATTTTATATATCAGTTTAGATGTGTATGGGCCATTCGATAAGTTACTTGTTCTTATTTGCTGTTCTCATTACAAATAGAATTTCACAATTTAAATCTAGTAGACAAAAAGCCAAAATCGAATATTTGTTTATATTACACTCATACACTTCAATTTTATGTATCAGTTTAGATGTGTATGGGCCATTCGATAATTAACTTATTATTATTTGCTATTCTCATTACAAATTGAATTTCACAATTTAAATCTGATAGAAAAAAAGCCAAAAACCAAATATTTATTTATATTACACTTAGAAACTTCAATTTTATGTATCAGTTTGGATGTGTATGGGCCATTCGATAAGTAATTTGTTGCCATTTGCTATTCTTATTTACAAATAGACTTTCACAATTCAAATGTAAAAGACGAAAAGCGTATGAACTTACTCACATTACCATTTAGTAATAAGAAGCGATCGCGTAGGTAGGTAAGTGCTACAACTAATTTTGGAATATCATTATTATACAGAAGAGGGCCATTAGAGCGATATATAATTTAAAACCAAAAGAGTCGCTCAGACAAAAATTTAAGAAAATTTATTATATTAACTCTGCCCTCTCAATACATTTATGAAAATGTAATGTACGTACATAAAAATAAAAGTAGTTTTGCAAAAATAAGTGATATTCATTCTGTAAATACAGACACAAGCACGTAGTACCAGTTAATCGACCCCAGCGAGTCAGTTATTCATTCTTGGGGCGATGTATACGCTTTTACAACAAAATCCCAGAAAATATACAAAATTTTACATACACAAAGTTCAAAAACTTTATTAAACTAAGTTTGTATAAAAAGGGGTTATTATAATATTAAGAAATTTATGGATGACAATAACCCTTGGGAAGGGTGATCGCTACCAAGCTATTTCTAATTTGTTTTGTGATGTTTATTGTAACATATGTACATAATTGTAAGCTATTATTTGAAAAAAAAGTATCGCTGGGTTTGTTGCTGGTTCTTCCCAGGACAGAGGTTTTTTTTTGCGAACCAGTGGTAAATGAAAAAAGTGACTTTCAATAAGTTTTGCTTATAATCTATATTGAATAAAAAGTTTCTGTTTCTGTTTCCTCTCAAAATTTATGTGATAATCAAAAATAATTAAATGTAGGATAATTTTATACCCATACGGGAGACGTTGAGAAGTGTTAACGTTACGAGAACGTCCAGTACTGCGATCAATAATCTGTCTGCCAAACATAGCGGTAACCCCCCCCCCCCTTTACCACAACCACCACCAAAAGTGAGGCCCATATCTAGTTTTATCCAATTTTGCGAAAACTATAATGTCTCAGAGGCTAACGCTCACCATGAATTTTACAGTACGCAAGCAATGTTAATTGATATTTTAAGTAACTACCTGTGTTCCTTGGTGAAGAGTATCATTGTAAAAAACCTCCATATCTATGAAATAATATATTTCGACTTTCGAACACGCATTAGTGCACTTAATTACTCCAAACCCCTCTCAGAAATGAGATGATGCCTGTGCACAACAGATAAACGTATATATGATGTTACTTAGCGTAACGGTTACCAGATTTCGAATGAATTATTTGTCGTCACGTAAACTTAATGACGTAAATAGTTTCAAATCGTGTAAGCAACTTCAAGCATTTCGTTTCGGGTGACTGCGAGCAGAGAGGTTGTGGTCACTGGCACCAGTTGGCGTAGTCAAAGTGCGGCTAACTATCAGACAATTAATGTCTCCACATTACTCTTAAATAAGTTCTTAAGATATTATAATGACAATATGTATCCCAATTTAACAAATGAAAATAAGAATTTTCAGCATTTTTACGATAGGAAATAATCAGCTAACATATCGGTGATGAAGGAGCACGTCGTAATGAAACTTGTGTGTCTGAGAAATTAAAAATATTGAATAAAAATATTTCGAGGATACGTGGAGTTCACCCACATGCATTGGAGTAGCCGTCCTCTACCCAGCTGTGGGACGTTTCTGCGTTGTTCTTTACTTTGTAAACCGTCATCAATGTAAACAAGTAGTAAAATTAAAAAGTTTCTACAACCGACTTCAATATAAATAAAATGAGAACATCATCAATGTAGTCGAAGTCAATTAAATGCGTACTTTTAAGGATAACTTAAAAACTACTGGTCAGATCTTGATTAAATGTATATGAGACTACACATAGCGCCAGCATTCAAATAAAAAAAGAATTATCAAAATCAGTTCACAAAGCTCTGAGGTAACACGCATTAAAAAATGCAAATTGAGAACCTCCTCCCTTTTTAAGTCGGTTGAAGTTACACGTTGATAATTAAGTCATGTATTAGTAATAAAACTAATCTGTCAACAGATTAGTTTTATTACTAATGCATGACATAGATATAAGCCCCTAATTATCCTATACCTTTAAACGAGCAATTCTTGTATATATATATATATATATATATATATATATATATATATATATATATATATATATATATATATATATATATATATATAGAATCGGAATCTCGGAAACGGCTCCAACGATTTTCATAAAATTTAGTGTCCAGGGAGTTTCGGGGGTAATAAATTGATCTAGCTAGGATTTATTTTTAGAAAATCTCTTTTTTTCCGTGTTTTCAGGCAATGAAAAACTGCTACAATATATGTAATAGCTCAAGTGGATATCGAGCGGTCGCGAAATCGTAATGCCTTGGTTCGTGTCCTGTCTTCGGTCCGACTTTTTTTGCTATTTGTTTCAAGTTCCCTTCTTTTGTGAGAAAATCTATTATTTCGAGCCCTTTTTTAATATTTTTTAAAAATACGAAAATGTTAATTAAACTAATTGCACTCATGATTTTTTATTCAACTAACCAGTTCAGTTTTTTCTATTATGTCAATAAGATCAAAAAATCTTTGAATATGTTATGTTTCATCAATATGTAATTTGTATCTAAATGTAATTTCAAAAAAAAACCGAGCAAAGCTCGGACATCCAGGTACTTTTTATTAAATTTAACAGCGTTATTGTATTATTGGTACAAACGACCAATTACATTGTTAGTTTCTTTTATTATATCTACAAACAAAAAACGATTGAGTTTTCTATTTTTTTTTCGTAAATTGTAACGTTTCTTAAAAGCTTGTTACAAAATTAAAGATTTAATCACATAAATCGGCTCATAGATGTCAGACAAAGCTAAGCGCAAGCACACGACAAGGCGCCGCGACCGCGGGATGTCATGGCAGCACAGCTAAGCCCGCTAGTACGCCCTAATAAATTGCGATTTAAGTTGTCTCCCGGATAACGCCAACTTTTCCGCGTTTGTTCCGCACCCGACACTTTTTTCCGCCTCTTCATTTCCTATCTCTTACTTTTGTATTTTTCGTTCTCTCCTCACCGAGATAAACAGGCGAGGAACGTTGAAAGGGGCTTTACAAATTCAAATTGGACTTATCACACAACTTTTTACATTTGTTTCTGGCCTGGAGTTCGAAGGAAAAGAGCGAAGAGGCATTTAATAGTACAATCTCAGGCAAGATTGATGATTTTGTATCACACCTCGCTTCGGGCGGCTCGTAACGAGTTAGATGGTTCTCGACGTGGGTCTTGCTGTGTTCTTATCTGGAATGGGATGCCGCTTTATCTTAAATTACATATTTTACTTGATACGCTTCCAGATCGTGAGAGTTTTTCGATATATTAGTAAAAGGAGTTTTAAAGAAATGTTTATAGCACTTAAGATACTATATCGCTACACCCATCAGTTTTTAAAGGTTCCATGTTCAATTCTAATGGTCGCCACACACGGTCAGTTCAACTGATCATTCCAACTACTCAGTTCAAACTAAAACTGTTTATATTTTTTAAAATAGTGGATTTTCGATATATTGATCATTATAAATATATTAATATCGGAGTTTTAGATATAAGTTTATTTATCGATATATCGAAAATCCGTTATTTTAAAAAATATCAACAGTTTTAGTTTGAACTGATCGGTTGGAATGATTAGTAGAACTGACTGTGTGTGGCGATCATAACATAGCAACTCATCATTAGCGTTTTTTTAATTCGCTGCACAAACAGCGCACCTTATCCCACCTATTAGAATAACTAGCAACAGCTTTGACTTTTTGAAAGGAGTGTCCGACACGTAGACAAGAGTGTCTACAGTTCGACATCTTATTAATCTCTTGACAAAGGCTCGGGAGACAAACTTTAGGGTCTAAATCGTGCAGGTGAGGTGCACATTTGGACAAGAATTTGGTAACCATATTAGGATAAAAACTTAGCAGTTGGCATTTCAATTTTGAACATACCCTATGAGCTTTTCCAAAATTGAAGGTACTCACACAATTTTGGACAAGTCTCACCATTGATGTTGATCCTTGCGGGTTACTTATGGCTAGTACTTAATAAAGCTATTAATATTTTTTATGAAAACTTATTTTACGTTTTAAAGCTTAACTATTAAAGTGATTTACTATGTTGCAAGCTGCAGTTAATTTAGTAAACGATGTGCCAAAACATCGCAGTAAAACATGATCCTTTTATAAGGGGACTATAGGTAAACACAATCAAGTTCATTTAGCGACAAGCTAAACAGCTAAGAAAGTTTTGCCGCCTGCAGTAAATAGCGCTCGCTTAATTTGAGGGCCATGCGCGAGCATAACCACAGCATATTTATCCCATTATGCACGGCACGGCGACGACCGCGGTGATGCGAGTCACGTCGCCTGAAACGAATCGCATGTGACATTATTTGTGAAGATCGTGCTCTATCTTCGTCGGCGACATGCTCGGAACGTGGAGGGATTACTCACAAAGAAGTACGATTTCAGCGGTGCGATAAAGAAACGAGAAGTAACGCGCTAGATTTATTCTCTCTGAGATTAACACACGGCAGTATGCGCATTTATTATTCTGTGCTAGCAACTTCATAAGAATTTGATGTATGTGCTCATATATTTTTTGATAGTTCAGTGTTATGTATTATTTTTATACGCCTGTAATTTATTTACTTATTTTTTGTTAAAACGTAAAATATAATCCTATAGTAGCTAGTGACGTTTTACAAAGCCTTCGTAGATCTAAAACACTCGATCAATTAAATCATAAGTTGATAAAACAAATAAAAAAAAATTGTTGTTATATGCAACAAAATTCGTTGGTTGCTGCTATACTTGGTACTGAAATAAAATGATTTTGATGATTCTTTTTTATAATTCTAATTAATAAGAATAGACTCTGATTTTTTTAATGACTGGGTCCTGAACCCCCTTTTTAACCGACTTCAAAAAGGGGGAGATACTCAATTCGATTGTATTTTTTGTGTGAGTTACCTCAGAACTTTTTTCTAGGTCTAATGATTTTAATTCTTTTTTTATTTGAAAGTTGCTGAAGCACCAACTACAGATCAGATTTTGATCAAAATTATATGTGGTCTCATGTAATTTTGATCAAAATCTAACCTATAGTTTTTGAGATATTATGATAAGCATTTAATTCACTTCGAAAACATTTATTATGTTCTCATTTTATTTATATTTACAACTTGTATGTTATGCTATGAACGTCAGCGAATAATTCACCTCCAAAATTTCTTTCTGATTAGATTGCAAATATTCTCAAGGTATATAATGTTATGATCTATGCTCTAGATCCTGACTTTAATTCATGACCTGTTTTATTGAGAATCCTTACCTAAAGTTTACCTTATTTCAATATTATAACAACTTGAGAAACAAGTAATATAATCCATACTAGGTTATTATGAAAACCATAAACATTTATTAATAGACTTACTACTACATTCATTATTCTCTGCTTGTTCTTCATCAGCCGGTAAAATTACATTGCTGAACAACGAGGATATTCCATATTTGTCGCCGTCTCGCAAGTTTGACTTTACTCTGCGGCCTGGTTTGATAATGTTTCGCTCAACATGCAGAAATTTTTATACCGCTATCATTCGGAAGGCACAATATCTATGGGTATTTATATTATTTTATATATTTATTATTTTTAATTATTCTTCATTAGAAACTCCTTCATCTAGGACCCTATCTTGATTTTTGCATATATATTTATTTATTCTTCATTAGAAACTCCTTCATCTAGGACCCTATCTTGATTTTTGCGACTTCTACGTGTCGAAATGGGGCTAATGGGGGTGAAATGAAATTGAAATTGCCGTTTTTAATGAAATAAGTTAACGTAATTACTTTTTTCTATATTTTTGTTATTTCTATGAATCAAAGTACTCAATGCATCTTTTCCAAGAAATCGATGCATCTTTACCAACGCTGTGTCAGTTTATTGATGCCCGTTTTGAAGAAATCAGCTGGAAGGGAGGCGACAAAGGCATTTTGTACTGCTTCTCGGGTATTTAACTTTTTTTCCGCCAATAAGTTATCCAAATTATGGAAAAAGTAGAAGTCCATAGACAAGGTCTGGTAAGTACGGTAGATGACGGAGAGCTTCAATCACAGCTCTTGTAACATGGAAATTATCTATTGTGCAGTATAAGCTCGCGCTTTGTTGTGCAGGAGCCGCAAGGACGAGCGATTGACAAAGCTGGTTGGAGACTAACGAGCTTGTCCATCATTGTGTCTTCACAGTATATATCTGCAGTAATGCTCATCCCGTTTGGTAAGACGCTGTCATAGATCACGCCGGCGCTAGACTACCAAACGGTGTTCATCACTTTTCTAGGGGTAAGTTTTCGTTTAGGGCATTATTTAGTTGCTGAGCCAGGATCCAACCTACTTGCTGAGCACTTGCGATTGTCGAACAGAATCCATTTTTCGTGGCAGGTAAAATGCGGTTCTAAATTCCTTCGTTTGTGTGCCCGTTGAGCAGTGCAAGGCATATCTCGACGCGTATTTCGTGCTGGCGATCAATCAGTTCGTGGGCCACTCATTTGTCAAGCTTTTTACATTGTTAATTTGAATTGGAACAATATTGTGCTAATTAAACCGTAGATTGAGTATCATCAGCTTCCACAATCGCCTTGAATTCATCATTGTCGACCAAAGTTTTGAGACGACCACAGGGTTAATTTTTCAGGTCGAAATTTCCAGAACGGAAGCGGGAAAACCAATAACAGGTGGATAGATAGATACGAGTAGATAGAGCTACTATTTCACGCTGATATTCTGTGAGAGCGTGGCCCTTACCCGGTCGAGCCGACCTATTCGTGCTACAACTATACTGCTAATATAGCTGCAGCATGGCCCACCAAGTTTGAAAGAATTCCATGTTTTTAAATGAAATTAAAATTCTTTGCCAAGCAAGAATTATTTCTAATGGCCAGTACCTACTGCAGAGCAGAACAGAAAGACCTATTAATATGTGAAGTATCAATGGATAAGGTATCATTTATGTTAAATTCATGTTATTTTTGTTTATGTAAAAGAGTAATTGGAATGATTTAAAATATTTCTCATCATGTATTAAAAGTTCACTATTGATTTTTGGTTTTCTCCAAAGTTGCCGTACTTGACAGGCGGATTGACAACCGCAGTTTAAAGTTGTTCTCAGGAAGATACTGCTGTCCATCTCCTGTCTCATTTCCCCTGTTAACTCTTTCGACACCTGCGGGATGATATGGAATTCTCTTACGCTGCCACTACATGGAGTGATTGAAAATTACAATTCGAAAATTTTATTTTGTAGAAAATATATGTGCCTATCTATTTGCGTAATTTTTTATAGAATAAGGGTTACAAACGAGCACACAGTTCACATGATGTTAAGTGGATACTGAGGCCAGTAGACATCTACATCTATACTCAGTTGAGAATCAGAATGTGGATGCGAAATAGCATTTTCAGACCTTCATCAGAACTTCTAAGATGGAAATCCTCGTTTTCAGTAAAAGGGTTCAATTCTCTACACCTACCCTACGAAACACAGGAGCAAAAAGCTTCCATTTTACGCTGATATTATGTAAGTATTCTACAAGATTTTTTTAGTATTTTTGATAAAATCAAGAATTAATTAAAATGTTTGACATTTAATTCCTCTAAACTCATAATGTGCCTATAGATGCGTATAAATGTAGGTTACTGTCGATTGCATTTCGCTATGATCACATAATTTGAATATCAAAACACATTGCTCGATCACAAATCACATCATACTTGAATGCAATTCAAATGACGTCGTCGAACATGATGGAACGCCCGGTTTCTATTATGTTAATAAATTAGGCAGGGAAACCTGTTTGCATCCTGCCCAGTAACACTGTTATTGTGTTTAACACAAACACACAATTAATTTAGAACTTAACTCAAAACCCATGATGGAGAATATTTAAAATTGAATAAATACTGAACTTTTTACCGTACCACAAATGTGGCTTATTGGGTTCGGTTAAAGCAATAATTTGAGAGAGTCCTTCCAAATAAAGAAGTCTCTAAGCTACAACTTAAATTTGACGTAACGTACGTCAAGTTCCATACTTAACATTCTAGTAGCATATTTCCGCGGAACTTCTAAAGATTCGAACTTAAAACTGTGACTTATTATAAACGACTTTTTGTAATAAGGCTGATAACTTCTAATTTATAGTTATATTATGTAACGTAAAAGCGCAAATGAAAAATTACGATTATAACTATAAAAACAACAAAGAAATACTAAAAAGAAAAAGTTAAAAATGATTGATTTCTGTTTGTGCGTTCAAATATTACCACCAATCATTTTTCATGGAAGTGGGGCAAACGAGCAACACCTCATCTGATGGTAAGTGACTACCGCCGGCCATGAACAACTGAAACACCAGGGGAATTGCAGGAGCATTGCCAGCCTTTTAGAAAGGAGTAAGCTTTCTTCCAGATCGTTTCCCAAGTCGTGTCGGTTCGGGAAAATCGGCGGTGTTAAGCAATTCTACAAAAGAGTCGTACGAGGAAGAAAACTCCCAGTAAAACGTAAAGTGGTGAACCGCCAATCATCTAGATGGTGTGGATGTCACCGTGAGTTTTGTCGCGATGTCATTCGTTAAATTTAGCGCCCTGAATTAATCCGAATAATTCCACAGAGCACTCCCCGTGGTAGATGCCATGAAAATAATAAGACAAATAGTTAAAAATAAACACAAACATTCACACCTATCACCCAGAAGAGTATTCAGCGATTACGAAATTTCATTTGGCACGATCCTGACACTCCTCTTTCGCCTATTTTACGTAAATATTCCTATGCGTATATACTCGTTGGTAAAGACAACTCCCATTTTGGCTTATCTTCAATGTATCCCAAATTTTGTCGATAAAGTTCCGTCTGAGGCATCCCTTGCCGACTATTTTATTCACCTCTGCAACATATGTTTGTTTTGTTACCCTTTCTTCATTCATTATTTCTCCATGACTATGCCATCGAAGCTTTCCTTTCTTCACTATTCTTTTCGCTAATCACATAATTTCTGACCCTGTCATTCGCAGTCACCCCTAACATACTCCTTAATGACCGCATTCCTACAGCATTTATTCTACTCTCGTGCTTCTTCTACCACACACAACTTTTACTACCATACATTAAGGTAGGTAAGGGGCTAACACATCATTGTGAATTGAAATAAAAGACAAAATAGAATTAACAAGTACTAGGTATGTATCTACAGTAAACTGTTGCTCTTTTTGTACACAAAGGATACAATATACAGAGGTAATCTTAATCAGCCTTTACAATTCACCGCTGGATGTCAATATTACCAAGAACGTCGTATTCTTGAGAGATTTTAACAGTGGTAGAGCCACGCGGCAGCTTTGCTGTTGCACGTATGGGCCGGCTCAAACCGGGGTGGTACCACGACCTCACAGAATACGGGCGTGAAGTGGAAGCTCTGCTTCCGCGTTTCGTCTGGTGAGTGCAGGTGGCCGGAGTCATCCCAATCCCCAGAGCCGAACGAAAGGCCGGAGAAATCCCAGTGGCCCAAATCCCCCCCCCCCCATCAACATGGTAGCGGAATTAAATAATGATAGACTACCCCAGGAGGGTACCAGCACCCCTGGAGAATCCCTCGCTGAGCATCCACGACCATGTTTCTCCACTTCTGAGCGTGGGTGCTCAGGCTGCCCCGCGTATTCTGGGGGGGGGGGGGGCAAAATTCCGCTCAAGACTACAACTGCCCGGCGCAAACGGAGCAACAAGACCAAGGCGACCCCAGCCACGCTGTCTGGTCCGGAGTGTTGTACCACTCACGCTGAAATCGCGGTTGCATTCTGCAGGCTGCCGCCGTGTTTGGCACTATAGGTCAGCCGATTGGGATGGGATGCGGTCTTTCTTTGCATCCTACCCTTGGGAGCGAGTTTGCTTCTCGCCGGATGATCCCAACGTTGTTGCGGATTCTGTTACTGATGTGGTACTTCAGGGTATGGAACTTTTTATTCCTTCCTCTGTGGTGCCCATTGGAGGCAAATCTCAGCCATGGTTTGGTCGCTCCTGTAAAATAGCATCATGCTATAAGCAGGAGTGCTACCAGGCCTGGGTTGATGCATCAGCGTCCCGGGATGTAAACACCAGCGCTCTAAAAAAGAAGTATAATTCCGCCTCTAGGTCCTTCAAAAGAGTCATTGCCAAGGCAAAGTCAGAGCACATAGGCAGAATTGGCGAGAAACTAGTTCGCCTTCCTTCTGGAACCCGTGCATTCTGGTCTCTCGCCAAGGCTGTCCAGAGAAATTAGAAACAGGGAGTACGACTCACTGGCCCATACTGCAAAGGAGAAAGCCGATCTTCTAGGTTCTTTCTTTGCGTCTAACTCGACTCTTGATGACGGGGGGAGTACGCCGCCGACCATCCCGCGGTGTGAGTGCTCCATGCCGGAAGTGCAGTTCACACAGCGCTCGGTTCGCAAAGCACTCCTCTCCCTGGACATCCACAAGTCGAGTGGGCCTGACGGAATCCCACCAATTGTGCTGAGGACGTGTGCTCCAGAGTTGGCACCGGTTTTAACGCGTCTTTTCCGGTACTCCTACTCCCTAGGCGTAGTCCCAAAATCATGGAAGACGGCTTCCGTCCACCCGATCCCTAAAAAAGGCGACCGCTCAGACCCGTCCAACTACCGGCCAATCGCCATCACCTCCTTGTTCTCCAACACAATGGAGTCCATAGTAAACTGCCAGCTCATGAGGTACCTTGAGGATCACCAGCTGATTAGTGACCGCCAATACGAGTTTACGCCGTGGTCGGTCAGCTGGTGATCTTCTGGTCTACCTCACTCACAGATGGGCGGAGGCAGTAGAGTTCAAGGGAGAGGCATTGGCCGTTAGTTTGGACATTGCGAAGGCCTTCGATCGGGTTTGGCACAAAGCGCTTCTTTCGAAGCTCCCTTCCTATGGGCTTCCCGAGAAATTGTGCGATTGGATCACCAGCTTTCTTGCAGATCGGAGCATCAAGGTCGTTGTAGACGGTGCAAGCTCCGATTGCAAGCCTATTAATGCTGGTGTTCCACAGGGCTGCGTGCTATCGCCAACGCTGTTTCTTCTGCATATCGATGATATGTTGCATACCCGTAACATTCATTGCTATGCAGATGACAGCACTGGTGATGCTCTTTACATCGGCCGAGCCAATATTTCTCGGGAAAACGTCTCCGAGTGCCGGGACAAACTTGTGTCTGAAGTCGAGTCTTTGCTGAACAGAGTCTCGGATTGGGGACGACTAAATCTAGTCCAGTTTAACACCCAGAAGACACAAGTTTGCGCGTTAACCGCTAAAAAGAACCCCTTTGTCGTATCCCCTCAGTTTCAAGGCACTCCCCTTGTTGCCTCAGCCAGTATCAGAATCCTCGGCGTCGACAAATCGAGTGACGTGCAGTTTCGTGGTCACTTGGAAGGGAAGGCCAAATTGGCCTCTAAAAAGCTTGGCGTGCTTAGCAGAGCGGGACAGTATTTCATGCCGGCACACCGCCTGCAACTTTACAAGGCGCAGGTTCGGCCGCACATGGAATACTGTTCCCATCTCTGGGCTGGGGCTCCCCAGTACCAGCTTCTTCCACTTGACCGCATTCAGCGCAGAGCGGCTCGAATCGTCGACGACCGAGTGCTTTCCGATCGGCTCGATTCACTGGCGCTGCGAAGAGATGTTGCATCTCTTTGCGTATTTTATCGCATCTATCACGGGGAGTGCTCTGAGGAATTATTCGGATTAATCCCAGCCGCCAAATTTCGTGAACGCACTACACGGCAAACGTCCCGATACCATCCACACAATCTGGATGCTTGGCGGTCCACCACTGTACGTTTCACAAGGAGTTTTCTTCCACGTACAACCTCTCTGTGGAATAGTTTACCACCGGCGATTTTTCCGGACCGATACGACCTGGGGACCTTCAAGAAAAGAGCTTACTCCTTTCTAAAGGGCCGGCAACGCACCCGCAATTCTCCTGGTGTTGCGGTTGATCATGGGCGGCGGTAGTCACTTAACATCAGGTGAGCCGCATGCTCGTTTGCCCCCTCTTCTATAAAAAAAAAAAAAAGATTTGCTCAAAAGCACCATACTCGGCAAGTGACTTAGTGAACGCAGACTAAACGCCCTCCTCCGCGGACTGCTATAACTACTCCCCGTGACTGCAATAATTACGAGTAGTCTGCAGAATATAAGTACGGCACATCCTAATGGATTTTTACAGTCTGCCACTCGCCAGCAACTCGTTCATAAGCTACCAGGGTGCATAGTGTGCATTTGAGTATAACATTTTGAAAAAGAAATTCTAACACACACCTCGCAGTGGAAATTTTATTTTTATAGTGTATTTGGCAAGTTCTATCTGTGCATTTAAAAAAAATCTTTTATTGTTTAGAATGTCAATATTTTTCCATTATATAAATCTCAGTCAATTTACTTTCCGTAGCTGAACATCAAATAATATTATTACATTCTAGTTATAATGTTACTCTTAAACTTTCAATAAGCACATGGTTAATTAAAAAACTTTCCTCAACGGCCGAGAAACGAAATAAAGCGATAAAGGGGCACATTAGCCGAAGGTATGTGACTCAGCACAATATTAGCCAAGGCTGCTAGCAAAGCTGTTTGATATTCGTTACACGGAGTCCTGCCGACCGGCGATAGCTCCGCGACTTCTATTCGCCCAACATTAACCGTTATGTAAGAAGGTATACTACAAAACGTAATTTCACCGAAGATAAAAATAATTATCGTTATAACATAATTTTTTTCTAAAATAGTTATGACTCAGGTATCTCCACACTTTAAGAAATAGTCGCAAGAATGCCAGTTTCCAAAACTGAAACTTATCATCTTATCAATAAAAGCCGCGCATGGTCTGAGTAAGGGTTGCAATTATTGCAAAAAAAAAACATTCATTTTTTCCGGCGGCTCACAGCGTGATCAACCATGCGTGATTTTGTTTTTGTGCGTTTGTTCAGTGTCTGAGTGCTTTCCTGTGGTTATTTTGTTATTTCGAACCCCATTTAACTGGAAACAAACCGTATATTGATATTTGATCAACAATTTATAGCAATGTAAAATAACCGCAAGCATTTAGTATAATTATTTGATCTCTACAGAATTTGAAACAAAGTGTTTCACTATCGGTTTATTCGTGGTGATTTAATAGAACAATGCTTAATATAATTTACGTGAGTGGAGAAAGTTATGTAAATATTAAGGTAACACGGCCAGGTGAAAATGTTGTACGATTCAATAGATTCAATAGAGCAGATCCCTAAGTCCCAAATTAAATCATGGAACATCTCTGCACCTGCTGGGAACGGCGCAAGGCGATTGCCTCGCGCTGACTGACGCTTCCTTTTCATTATTCACTTTGATTTTATCGCTTGCTGGCATCGTATTTGATTTTAAAATTTAACATAAAATTATTTTTACCTTTCACGAAGCCAAGTATTGCTTTTTAAAATAGAAAAATCTTAATAGCAAATTTTTTATTTGAACAATAACCTAACTAAATTTATTGTCTTATTATTTTCGAATAAGCAACATGCAACGCAATACATTAAGCAACAATTAGTTACACCAAAAAAGAGACTTGAAAGTTTAACTTGAAAGTATCTAATACAAACTAAAAAAATCGAATCTTATTCTATTCGCGAATCTAGTAGATCTCGGCTATAACGTATACAGAAGTGATAAAATAAAAGAGCTGCTATTTGCCACTTTAGTTGAGTGTTAAGGATTTAGTTGGGTTATTCGTAAAAAGGGACTACTATCTCTATCTGAACCATCGAATGTGAGAAAAGCCACGGCTTAAGCTGGACAAATTCTTTTTGATTCAGTCACGTTTTGGCGAGATTTGGCCTCTTAGCAGATTTACCTCTTAGCTTTTTAGTAACGCATGTCCACACAATTGCTGTCTATTCATTGAAAATGATTCTAGATAAGAAAAATCTTTCTTTCGTTTGATTTTATTTAATGTTACTGATTACACTACGGACAACTACTATACTAATATCAATGTTCCTCTTAAGAATCCGTCTTAATAATAAAGAATTAATAAATAAAAATTAATAAATAGAAAGAATATTAATTTGCAAACGTGGCACATATACATACAATATATGCACGTATAATAATTAAATTACTAGTTCTACGTCATTTGACATGTAATTGCGATGCCCAGCTGACGGTCGGCACGTGCTACGCGGCTACACGGCATGGCTACGCGGCTACAGATTATGGGTTAGGAGGTAGCAATAGACAATAATATAGCATAGCTGAAATACAACTGATATACAAATTATCGAGTTAAGCTTAGTATCATTTTTAACAACCTGTGTTAAATACATCTCTATGTAATATAAAATTAGCTATTTAAAAATACTCACATTAGTAAAATTTGCTATTTAGAAATATATATACCTACTTAAATACTCGAATAAATTGAACACAAGTTATATTTTATATTTTTTATATTACTAAGTTTAATGATAGTATTTTGCAAACTTTATAGACGGAACTTTCCGAATATTCTCGTAGTTTATTATATTTGCCCGACATATTATGGTGCTAAAAGTATTTGCAAAGACAAACTCAAAATATTCGATGTAATGCTTATGAGTTAGGATCGCAGTTAGTTTCGGATGCAGTCAGGGATACGGGTTATATCAAAACTCAAATATTATATATTCTGATTAAAATCAAACCCAGGCTTCGAACAAAGTAACTAAAGCAACGAATTCTAATCCACATGATCGTCATGTGCCAAGCACATAAGGCATGAAACATGGTCCACAATTTCAGAATTGGTTAGAATTTGCACATGGTTGAATTAATGAAACTAAAGCAGATTCAAAATCTGAAACGCCATGTAAAACTTTACGCCGACGTACAAACACATAATTAAGAAGCACGAAACCGTTTTGAATATTTTATGAATGTGTATTTCATATGTATGAGCACGTGGCTACTAGAGGGAAATTATATTAATTTGCAAACCAAATGACTGTTTTACACATTAATCAGCAATTTAAAAAATGAACTTATTAAAATCACATCAATAATTTTTTTAAATATGTTGAAATTTTATTTATCAATGTACAATTTTCCTTATAAGTATCTTATTTTTTTAAGCGAGCAATTCTTGTGTAAAAGTGGGTACTGCAGTCCATGGACACCTGCTGCCAACTTCAAACAAAGAAGGCTTCAGATGCGTTGGCTACCTCTATGAACTAAGATGAAATGTCTCACAGCCTGTAATAATGCTGTTTGGCGGTGGAACTAACTCTATATATATATATATATATATATATATATATATATATATATTTCAATGAGGGTAGAAAATAAAAGTAAATACGTAAAAGTAGAAACGAGGGTAGTACTAACATTCACTAGTTCATGTTTCACGTTCGTTTAGCTTCAGTAAGTCACTCGAATTCGGATGAAATAGTTTTGTCGATTGTGTTAATCCTTACGATAAAATCTAAGGCTATTTTGCGAAGAGGCTTCCATGTGTCTAAATATCGTGACTGGCAGTGCTACTTCTGGGTTGCATATTTCATATCAACTACTTACTGTGCTACTGAGAATTACAAAAAAAAATCAAATTCAGATTTTTAGGGTTTACAAACCTTGTCTGTGTTGAGCTACAAATATTGCCGAAAAAATTGTATAGATTTGCCTACGGGTTACGGAGGAGATAAATTTCAAAGAATTGTTTTCTTACGCCATGGGAGCTCCGCTTCAATAATACAGTAAATTTATCATTCATCTTTAACAATCTCTATTAATCCACTACTGGCTACAGTCCACTTCAACATACGATTGTTGCATGCTACTGTTACCGTTGCAGCCTATTAAAGTTCATTTCTGAACGTAGGCCTCGCCCATAGATAGACTCATAGGTGGGAAAGTAACGAAAAATTTTAAAGAAATATTCGACCTATGTTTCTTTTTTTTAGTGTTTCAATATCAAATGAAATTGCTTAAGCTCGCCAGTATGACGCAAAGACTACTAAACTGCAAAATCATCCGATACTAAGTTAAGCATTAGGGTAGTTCACATTAATGTTGATTGAAATACTTTTCGATTATAATTTAGAATAAAATAATTTATTTACACAAATTAATACGTGGTAGAGCCAAGCTGCAGCTATATTACGGTTGTAGCACTTCAGGGTCGAGTTGACCGGGGAAGGACCACGCTCCCACTAAATACCATGTAATGGCAGCTTGATGCTGCTGTATTTCATATGGTGAGTGTAGAGAAACGGAGACCCGTTTTATTGGAATCGTGGCATTCCATCTTAGTCCTCAGGGGTGACAACGCATCTGCATTTTGATTTCTAATCGTGATTAAACGTAATTGTCTATGGGCCACAGCATCCACTTACCATCAGGTCGAGACTGTGTGTTCGTTTGTCACCCTAATTCTATTAAAAAAATGTCAAACTAGTCTATGCCAAATATTCTAGTATTTTTTGCTTGTTGGAAATATTTGAAAAGCGGTTGCAAACAATACAAGCAAATATGCGCGAGTCGAGTTTCACGCGTGTCATTTCCCTAACATATGTACGTTCGGTTGGTGAGCGCAACAAAACCATGATGGCGCCACATCGCGCGTGTAATTGCCGAGAGCGCGACGAACCGCCATTAATCTCGCTAACACTCGATAAAACGCAACTCACGCTACTATGTAATACCCATACTAACTTGACTTTAGAAAGTGAAATTGCATGTAATCCTTTGTAGCATGTGCTTAAATTTTATCGTTCTGTCTTTAGCAACAAAATCTATAACATTCTGGACATTTTGACCCTATCCGTTGAACTGTAGCGAAGATTAATAAAAAAAACTGATACTGTACATACAAATGATTCAACAATTTTAAAGTATTTTATATAAATCATTATTAAAATTTTGCGAGGTGGTCTCGTCATTTTGCACGGATTTAATTGGGCATTTTTTATTTGTTATTTATACAAGTGCCAGCAGTAGTTCCATGATGAGACATTCAATCATTACTACCCCTTAATTATTAAAGAAAATAGTGCCTATAAGTTACGTAGACGTAGATGGCCTTTTCCGCGTTAGGCTACATTTTTTTTCGGAATCGTAATAATAATGTCACGTTTTGACCATTGTCCTTAGCCATTGTTATAAATCGAATCCAAAACGATCAGGAGCTTGTAGCAACAATTTCAAAACGCCTTAGGAAATATTCAATCTGGTTTGTTTCTGCGCATCGGTAAACATTCTGGGTACCTACTTAATGCGCGAATACTTTTTTCATCAACAAACGTTCATGTAAAATGTAATACAATGTGTCGAAATCATTGTTTCTTCGTACCGTGCTGTCGTACGATGACATCTGAAGTCATTTAAGTTAACTTTCTACAATAGTTACACCTACAAAAAATTATAAAATACTGGAGTACATGAACATGAATAAAAATAGAATTTTTTCATAACGTACCTATAGTTTTCTATTAGCGTTAAGACTTGTTAAATATCAATGATTTCTAATTTTTTTATTTCTTCAGTCACCACCGCAGGGTGTCTCAAGCGACAACTTCACAACATTAAACATACGTAGCACCTACATCAAAATCGTCTAAATCATTTTTTTTTTACCTTTGGTTCTTAGTTTTTCTCTGAGTCACAATTTTAGAATATGAAAGCTGCTATATTACTCTCTTGAGTTATTTGGATGACGGTGTGTTCAGTAACTCCTAAAACAGAATAAAAACAAAGCTTTTTATGCATTATAACAATGATATAATGCATAAAAAGCTTTTTTTACTCTGTTTAGGATATATTGTATTAATGACACGAGAAAAACTAAAAACGAATAACGAACCGAAAAAATTGGGGAGTTTTATTGTTATGGCAGACTTAAAAATTACCTGTCAAATAATATGTAACGTGGACTCTGATTTTAGAAAATGTTACTGTATGATCGCTTCTTCTTCATAATCAATACAATAGCAATATTTTACAAAGTTCGGAAAAATCGACAAAATATACTAAAAAGTACTAAAACACTGGGTCTGGTCACACTGATATCCTTATATATATTCTTTGAATACTACATCAGTGTCAGTGTCTTTGAGTATTAAACTCTGACCTCTATATATACAGGTATTAAACAACTATTAAACCATCACTCTCGCCATACTCAAAGGTCAGTATAAACCACAGAGTTGGTGTAGACCATAGATCCAGTGTAGTTTGTCAGAACAGACATTCAACTTTATTTACGTTTTTAAACTCAAAAAAGTACACCGCATTCACACTTTTTAAGCACCACACACATGTATGATTGAGTATAAGAAAATTCTATATTCTTTAGGAAGCGCTTCCGCAAATAACTTTATGCGTTTTACAAGCAACGTATTTATATAATTATCAGTACCCGGATGTCCGAGCTTTGCTTGGTTTTTATTTTGAAATTACATTTAGATACAAATTACATACTGATGAATAATATTTTTGATCCTATTGACATAATGGAAAAACTGAACTGGTTATTTGAATAAAAAATCATGAGTGCAATTAGTTTAATTAATATTTTCGTGTTTTTAAAAAATATTTAAAAAATGGCTCAAAATAATGGATTTTCTCACAAAAGAAGGTAACTTTAAAAAAAAAGGAAAAAATCAGACCGAAGACGGGACGCGAACCAAGGCAGAGAAGATATGATTAAGATTTCGCCGCCGCTCGATATCCACTTAAGCTATTAAGATCATTAATATAATGTCAAAATTTACCTTCTTATATTGTAGCAGTTTTAACAAAAAAACATTTTCTAAAAATAAATCCTAGCTAGATCGATTTATTGCCACTGAAACTCCCTGGACACTAAATTTTATGAAAATCGTTGGAGCCGTTTCCGAGATACCGATTATATATACTTACTTACTTACTTATCGTCACGCACAATCCCTAACGGGGTAGCCAGAGAGAACAGATCGCCAAGTGTCACGATCCTTACATACCTCTTTCGCTTCTTTCAGGTTCATTAACTTCTTCATACATGAACGTCTAGGTATCCGAGTACTCTTGACCCTCCCCTCTTCGAGCAATTTGCTCACATGGTCTTCGAAAGTTAGTCTCGGTCTACCTTGACACCTTTTAATATTTACTTTCGCTCTATATATTTTCTTCACCATTCGGTCTTCACTCATTCGTTCAACGTACCCAAACCATTGGAGTACGCCCCTATCAATTTTTGTGATAAGGTCATCTTTCAATCCTGCCATATTGCGAATCTCTTCGTTTCGCTTTCGGTCGGCTATGGTAACGCCACACATTTTACGAAGAGATCGCATCTCCACTGCATTCAACTTGCTTTTATGCTTCTTCTGGCATACCCAGGTTTCGCTGCCATATAACAAAGTCGGTACCAACACTGCGTTATGTATTGCAAGGCGTGTACTCTTCCCACGCCTTGCCTTTTTACTAATGCATTCAGGGCACCATTGACTTTGTTTCCGGCAGCGACACGCCTATCCACATCTAAATCACATCTTCCATCCCGGCTGAAAGCACTCCCCAAGTATACAATTTCATTTACCTGTTCAAGACATTCCTGATTTACCCATATTTCACATTTCGTTCTCTCTTCGTCCTTTTCAAATACCAGAACCTTAGTTTTATTAGCATTCAAACGGAGACCTTTAATTTCACATTCCTCTTTCATACACGTGACTAATGCCTGCAGTTCTGCTTCTGATGGTGCAATAAGCACTGTATCATCAGCATACAGCAGACAATTAACTTTTATGTCACCCAATTTCACACCCAAACAGCTATCTTTCAGCTTCTGTAAACAGCTGTCGAGATACAGTATGAACAGCCAGGAAGACATGACACAACCCTGTTTTACGCCCGCTTGGACGCTATACATGGGTGACAGGTCATGCCCTACCCACACACAGGCTTTACAGTCATAGTAAAGTGACTGCACAGCCCTTAACAATCGACCATCCACACCATATCCCGGCAACAGTTCCCACATTTTCTTCCTTATAACCTTATCAAATGCTTTCTCCAGATCCACAAAAGCACAGAAAATCCTCTGGTTAACACTCAGAAGCTTCTCCGTGATCATGCGGAAAGAAAACATTTGATCCGTGCATCCTCTTCCAGGTCTAAATCCGCATTGTGCCTCCCATAAGAATCTTTCCGATTTCTCTTGCATCCTGCGTGTCAAAACCTTCGAATAAACTTTACTTGCTAAACTGGTCAAGCTGATCGCCCGATAGCACCCACAGTCAAAATGTGAACCTTTACCTTTATATAAAGGCACAATGACCGCGGATCGCCAATCATCCGGGACATCTCCCGTCCGCCAGCACAAATTGCACAGCAGATGAAAGCTGTCCCAGACCATTTCAGCAGTAACTCTGTCTAGTCCCGCAGCCTTACCACATTTCAAACTTCGAATCGCACGTTCAATCTCTTTCATGCTGATGACCTCAGTGTCATCGAGGTCCGTGTCTGGCGTGCCAGTCACGGCGTCACCCCCGGATCCTTCACTAAGATCATGACACGCGTACAATTCTCTATAAAATTCACTCCATCGCTGCATGACGTCCGATTTTTCTGAGAGGACGTCATTGGTTCTCGAAAGCACTTTGTTCATTCTTAAAGCTGTCGCACCACTCCGGAACCTTCCAACCTCTTTCCAGAAGAGTTTGGAGTTTTCCCTAAAGTTGTGCGACAACCTCTCGTCCGCTTCTATTTTACACCTTTCACGTACTTCCTCAATCAATGTTTTCGCATGAACTTTCTGCAGCTTATATCTTTCTTTCATCTTCTCCCTCTTATGCTCATCGTTACTAGAGGCCAAGTAGTCTAACCATGCTTTTTTCTTCTTTTTTTACAGCTTCTTTCACTTCATCATTCCACCATGCATCTCTTCTTTTACTACTACCTCTTTTTGTCGTACCACATACTTCTTCCGCTGCACTTACCATTCCATCCCTAAGGTTCTGCCATGTTCTCTCCACACATTCTTTCCTGCCATCGATGGTGTCAAGCTTTTCGGCTACCCTCGTGTGATATTTGTCCCTAGTATCCGCTTCCTGAAGCTTCCAGCTTCGGATGCGACAGACCGACTGTGGTTCTGTTACTGCCGTCCGGTGGCGCCAACCCACGAACAAACCCCTAAATCTAGTAATTACTAGATAATGATCTGTTCCCAGGTCAGCACCCCTGAATACTCGTGTATCCATCACCTGTTTTCGCAGTCGGTCATCCACCAGGAACAAATCAATCATACTTCTCTCATTCTTTCTTTCTCTAGTGTACATATGGATTTTCCTGTGATTAAACATAGTGTTTGTCACAAGAAGACCCTTTTCCTTGCATACAGCCAGTATAAGCTTGCCAGCATCATTAACCCTTTTATCGCCAAACTTTCCAAGCACCGACTCGTATCCTGGTCGAGCGATACCTACCCATCCATTCAAATCACCACATACAACAGTTCTTTCGTTTCCCTTAACGAAATCTAGAACTTCTCTTACATTCTCCCAAAACTCCTGCAGCTCAGCCCTGGACGACGAAGCTACCGGCGCATAAACAGCCAAAAGGAATAACTTCGTCAGTCCCATTTTGAAGCGAACCCAGAGAAGTCTTGAGTTCACAACCTTGTATTCAGTCATAAGATCGACCAACCGGGACGACAACAGCACTCCCACTCCTTGGCAGGCGTTCTCGCTTTCCAGGACTCCGTACCATATAGCTAACGTCCCGCCAGGGAGCTCTTCAATACCACTGCCTTTCCGTTTGGTCTCCGACATACACACGACATCTAATTCTCTTTCTTTCATTATTTCGATCAACTCATTCGTCTTATCTCTCATGCCTCCTCTAACATTCCACGTGCCAACTCTGCACTCCGTCCTCCACCTTCCGCCGTGTCGGGCTGTGCGTGACGGGTGGCGGTCCCCATCGCCGCTTTGCGCGCTGCATTGCGCACCAACATGCATGCATATATATATATATATATATATATATATATATATATATATATAAGAATTGTTCGTTTAAAGGTATAGGATAAAACGACAATGAATTCGCGGTTGAACAATGACTCTAAGAAACCCAAAGTAGTATTGAAGTACATAACAAAACAAAAAGAAAAGCATAATTTACCGACAAGTGGGTAATACTTTTCAATTAATGTAAGAGTCGTGTATATGATATAGTAACATTTTCATTATCTACTTTGTCTGGTTGTGAACGCCGCTGCTGATCAAGTGATCCATGTGGCACTCGAAGTCGGAAAGTTGGCAGTGCTTCACCCCCGCGACTCGTAAAGTACGTAAGTGGTCCTAGGCCTGATCTCTCTGTGGTCGTGTCAAATTTTCGTTCAATCAGGCTATGATAGTGAAGAAGTAGGGAGTGCACCTGTACAACGCCCACCCTGGTCCACTATAAATAATACGTGGTAAAGCCAAGATACAGCTTTATTATACTTAGAGCACAAATGGGTCCGTTCAATGGGGAATGCCCACGCTCTCACAGAATTATCCACATAAAATAGCAGCTTAATACTGCTCTTTTTGTATGATGAGGGTAGACAATAATAATTGTCAGTCGTTGTGAACTGCTGACGGAAGTGAAAACATTAAACTGTGGAATAATCATTTTCGATTTTTAAATTAAGTGTGAAGTATCAAAAATTTTATTTCCACATTTGTAAATTATATATACTGCTATTACAGCATGTTGGTGATGCGAACTCATAAGATTGTACCCATCTAAAACGCGTTCAAAACGAATATCATACGCGAAATACGTCATACTTATAACTACAGATATACTGTTAACATTAGCATGTACGTGACGCAAACTCATAAGACTTTATCCTTTTTTTTATAGGATAGGGTGACAAACGAGCACACACTCCACCTGATGGTAAGTGGTTGCTGCGGCCCATAGACATCTACATCTATCCTCAATTACAAATCAAAATGCAGATGCGTTTTCACCCTAGAGGAATAAGATGGAATGCCTCTTTTCCAGTAAAAAGGGTTTCCTGTTCTCTATACTCACCATACGAAACACAGCAGCATTAAGCTACTATTTCACGCTGGTATTCTGTGAGAGCGCGGTCCTTCCCCGGTCGAGCCGACCTATTCGTGCAACAACTATACTACTAATATAACTGCAGCATGGCTCTACCACGTATATAATATCCTTCTAAAAATCATCCAACACGCCTAAAGAAATATTCTCTTCAGAAATCCTTCTATATATTTCTAAGGTTCTGGAAGCTGTCGCTCATAAACAGATTTCTGCTTTTGTTTTCTCAATGAATATTCTTTCCCCTTATCAGTCTGGTTTCCGCCCGGGTCATTCTACCACTACTGCTCTTCTCAAGGTTACGGAAGATATTCGTGAGGGGATGGAAAAATCAAAACTGACCGTTCTCATCTTAATTGATTTTTCTAATGCATTTAATTCTGTCGATCATGGTATCCTGTTAGCTCTTCTTTCTCATATGAATATCTCGTCTTCAGCTCAGGAATGGTTCTCACCATATCTTCGGGGGCGCCAACAGGCTGTGCGCACTGGTCATATACTATCTGACTGGCGTGATGTGTCAATTGGCGTCCCTCAAGGCGGTATTATCTCTCCTCTTCTGTTTTCCATTTTTATAAATCTCATCACACTAAATCTCAAGAGCTCTTACCATTTGTATGCTGATGATCTGCAGTTATATGCGCAAGTGGAGCCTTCAAATATCCTAAGTGCTATTTCACTGTTAAATGATGATTTAAAATATATCCCAGAATGGTCTACTGTGTATGGCATAAACGTGAACCCGTCTAAATGCCAAACAATAATCTTAGGTAGCTCAAGATTATTATCTAAACTGGATATTGCCACCCTACCATCAATTATGTTTAATAATAATGTCATACCATTCTCTACTAGCGTAAAGAACCTTGGTCTGTACATCGATGGTTGCTTAACATGGAACAAACATATACAGGAGGTGAGTCGCAAAACTACTGGAACTTTGCGATCTCTATATCGATTTAAAAACTTCCTTCCTACCAATACCAAGATTTTACTTGTCCAATCACTTATTGTACCGATTATTGATTATGTCGATGTGTATTGCTCAGACCTGTCTCAACTTCATCTTAATACATTGGATCGTCTGCTTAACAACTGCAGATACATTTATGGTCTTCGTAAATACGACCATGTATCTTCCTTTCGTACACAGTTAAACTGGTTGCCTATCCGTCAGCGCAGATATGTTAGAATACTCTGCACCCTTTTCTCAATTTTGAACGATCCATGTGCTCCCGAGTATCTGAAATCTAAATTTCAATACATGGGAGATTCTCATAATTTTTCTCTCCGTTCCTCGGCCAATCTTAAGTTACTCACTCCTTTACACCGTACTGGTTATTTATCTCACTCTTTCGCCCTCGTGGCCATCAGACTCTGGAACGACATCCCTCTTGACATTAAAAAAGCTCCCAACAAATTCGTCTTTAAAAATCAAGTCCGTAAGTATATGATTAAATCGTTGCAAGTTTGAATTGACTAAGCTCTCTTTTTCGTATATATTTCATATATATATATATATATATATATATATATATATATATGGATATATGTTTATGTATTTATGTGTATACAGTGTATGTATGTATGTATGTATATATATTCTATTATATATTATATATGTATATATATATATGTATGTATATAATATCTATGTATTGTTTATTACATATATTATTATTTCTTTTATCCTCTCTATTTGATTATTGCTGCACCGCCTCCATAATGTCTATCTCTGTTTAGCCTAATGGTTGACTGGGAGAGAATGCCCTATGGCATTAAGTCCGCCATATGTACTTTTTTTGTGCAGTAAAGTGTAAATAAATAAATAAATCCTGTCCTGCTCAGATGGATAGTCTCCGTTGATATTGGCCGCCGTGACCGAAATTCGTTCTGGGAGACATTATTGTCGTGCCATAAGCAAAAATTATAATTTTTAACACACCCATATGAAGGATTTAGGTGTAATCGGAAAAACATCAATTGACTTCTACATAATGTGAGTAAAGATGCAGTGATTGGTTGAAAAATTAATCTAAATGGCTCAACTAGTGTTGTGATCCTATAACTTCATACTGCTATTACCATATATTTTTTCATATATATTATTACTATTTATATATATATATATATATATATATATATATATATATATATATATATATATATATATATATATATATATATATATATATATATATATATTTGTATATCATATAGAATAAGTATGATAAACGGGCACAAAGTCCACCTAATGATAAGAGACTGCTATGGCTCATACATTTATCCTCAATTTAAGTATCAAAATGCAGATGGGTTGTCACCCCTGAGGTCTAAGATGAAATGCCTCGTTTTCAGTAAAAAGGGTCTCCGGTTCTTTACGTTAACCATTCAAAACACAGCAGCTTTAAGCTGCTATTTTACCATGGTGTTCTGTGAGATCGTAGTCCTACCCCAGGTGACACATTCGTGCTAAAACTAATGTAGCTGCAGCGTCGACCAAGTATAGATACCAGATATAGTGTTTGTTTTTATGTATGTACCTATGTTACGCGATCACGTCGAAATGGCTAATCAGATTTAGTTGAACTTGGGCCACAATAGAATACGTCGTATATACATATAATGGCATACATACTTAATATACTCGTAGGGTACTTTTTACTTCGGTAGGCACACGGAATTTAGAAAAGTGGATTCATATTTATAATTTTTCATATACGTAAACGGTGACTTATAAAATACTAATCTTATTTACTATACTTAGCAAAACTTTATCCACATGATTTAATATTGATTAACCTTATGGTATCAGGTACTTTAATTACACTTAAATGATTGCTCTTTTCGTTACGTTCCCGACGTTATTTATTATCTATTTAGACATCCATCCTCCATTATGGATCAAAATAAAGACGCGGTGCTACCCCTGACAACTAAGATGGAATATCTGGTCAGTTAGCTAGTGAAAATGATAGTCTAATATCGCAGTATACAAAGCAGAACCAGGCTCTGAATACCACTTAGTAGAGTCAATGCACTCATGCTGCAGTCGTGAAAAAACTGCAGCGCGGCTCAACCTTAAAAGATATTCGTTTCTTAACATAAACATAAACATGTAACTTATATTTAATTAATTTGTAAGTCCAAATGTAATCCAATGTCGCGTTCCGAGAGATATGAAATTATAAGACAAGTAGCGGAGTCAAGTTTCATAATTAGATATGTTATCTGAGCAGTGATATGTAATAATGTGAGCAAAGTCCGAAATCGTTAGGCACATACAACTAAAAGGCAGGGGTAGCAATATTCATGTCGTATCTAGTTAGAAACGCAAACGGTATCGTCCTCAGCGTTCGCGCAAATTGAATTTCTCTCGAACTCCGTGTTCTGGAACCGCACGAAATCGCCGTTCGGCGTCTATTGTTTCGTGCGTCATTCATCGACTGTCAGTCTTATTCCTCTGTGGATATATTGACATTCAAATTGGAGAGTGAAGCTGTACATATTACACCATTGACTGTTTTATATTACAAAATTTACTTGATGTAATGTGACGTCCTATAGTGACGGCATAGTGATGCTATAAGAAGCGACATTGAAAAATTAAAAAAAAATATCTCATATTATAAACGTCTCGTTTATGCAAGACGCAAAGTATCAAGACTTATACAACTATCTTGTTATAACATTACTTTTTTTAATCTTTTCGTAATTCATATTAATAAAATTTATTAATAAGCTATTGATTTTAATCAGTAAGTTAGGGAGAGGGCGCTAGCGGGCACGCTGCGTCTAATAGCCGCCAAGAGAAAACACATTTGTCTTGTCCCGGCCCGTTAACGTATATTGCGCAGCGCCGAGACATCACCCGCTGGGCGCTTCTTAACTTTGCTTCTTTTACATTAAGGTATTAAATTTTTTCATCTCATAGAAATTAACTGCATATTATATAACCTTAGTTCAGATGTTAAACAGATATCGCCGTAAAATTGGTTATATTGTTTGTTTTATTCCTTTTTTGTAATAAACTGTCCCAATTTCCTAGTTAGTACAAAACTTAACAGATAATTAATAAAAGACGTAATTTTGAAAAACAATATGACGTAATTTTGAAAAACAATATCATAAAGATGTGATTGTATAGTTTATATTTTATTTAATTATTTATTTTATAGAATAAGTAATTTTAACATTTTAATATAAATTTTTGGGCGATTTGCCGATTTACGCAGAAAGATCAAAAATTATTATTCAAAAACTAAAGGTGTCAAAAATGACATCGGTACGTCAAACAGCTCAGTCCCTCCCTTAATAAAATTAATAGAATAAAAAAGAAATGAGAATAAAAAAGTTTAAATTAAACGCGATTAAATCTTTAAAACTAGTTCTATCCTCTGAGATTTAATTCATCGTTTTCATTAAAAAGGATCTCCGGTTCTCTACACTCATTATACAAAACACAGCAATGTTAAGCTGCTATTTTACGCCGAAATTCTGTAAGAGTATAGCCCTTCTCCGGTTAAGCCAACCCATTTATTCTACCATAGTAATATAGCTCCAGCATGGCTCTACCACGTAATTAATCTATCATTCGCATCTATACCGATTCAGAATCAAAATGCAGATGCATTATCATCCTTAAGTGACTAAGATGTTAATAATTCAATTTTTTTTTCAGGTAGAACCTGTTTGTTCATAAGAAATTTGTTGAAGGAGGTAGTGCCACGCTGCATGCATGCATGTAGCCGAATTGGGCCGGCACGACCGGGGAAGTACCTCACGCTTACACGATACCGGCGTAAAGTGGCAGCTGAGCTGTCGCGTTTCGTGCGGTGTGTGAGTATCCGGTGGCCCTTGGGGTAGGGAGGGGGAAGGAGGGCAACGCATCTGTATAACATCCAGACAGATGTCTATGGGCGTCGGTAGTCATGAAAATGGCTGCGACTGCTCGTTTGCCCCCTTATAATATTAAAAAAAACACAGGAGCATTATTCTTCTGTTTCACGCTGGTATTCTGCGATAACGTGGTTCTTACACGGTCAAGCCGACCCATTCGTGTCGTAGTTCATTTGTAGCTGCTGCGTTTCTCTATCACGTAAAAATACTATATACAATATATATATATATATATATATATATATATATATATATATATATATATATATATATATATAGCTGTCAATAGCGAACAGGAAGTATTATAGAGCCACAACATGACGCGTAAACGCAAACCTGCTTCTAGGTGCGTTTAGCAGAACAGCACCGGAAAAGTGATGTGTCATAGTCACGTTGACAAATAAGCGCTATAACCAGATCCAAAAACGTTCAATTCGGTTTTTTGCACTCTGGTCACTACGTCGCACCACTACGTTGACATTTAAATTGAACCCTTATTATCCAAACATTTTCATTTTATTTTATTTTGAAGTAACAGTAGAGTCTATTCGACAATTTAATTTAGTCTTCTCCCTATTTTTATTAACCCCAAATTTTTATTTTAAATTCAGCCTTATTATATTGACTTTTTATTTCCTATGTTAAAACAATAGAAGTCTGTTCACGCTTTTGTTTATCGGCTGTAAAAAAATTGGGTGTTGCTTTGCAAAAGTTCATTACATTAATGATGTAAAATTACTGTTTTTCTTTTTTATCTTACCTAATTAATTTATGTATAATCTCTCAATAAATTTCAATGGTGAGTATTTTGATAGTTTTGATATTCCAAATTAAATAGAGCGTATTAGGTTTAATTTTTTTTTGGAGTTAACTCTTATAACAGACACTTTCTTGGGTAGTTACTATAAGAGATATTTTAGTTTGCTTTCCTATACAATAAATAATTTAATGAGGAAGTGAACATAAAAATTAACTCTTATAACTTACTATATTACGCTGTGTACATATTTAGGTGCATATAATTGTTGATTATAACTGCCAGATATTTCAGTTTCTGTGAAAATCTAGTTTTAAAAGTATTAAATAAATCAATATTGTTTACAGGTAAAGACTTGTTCGTTGTGTAGTGTGTTCTTCTTTTTATAGTACCTACTGATTTCTACATACATTTCATATATGACCATTGTAAAATGTAAAAATAAACATGTTATCAAGTCGTATATTACAATTACTTATCAGAAACCAAAACATTTTACTATGCGAAAATTTCAGCTTTAATCAGTTCAAGTTTCACTAGACTGCACTTTACACTAATGATATTTAAGGTAACATCAACAACGCTTCTTCACAAGACTTGCATGAATAATTTAATAATTTACAACAAAGTCCTACGTACTAACAGTCGAGAGACAAGCGTCACTTCTTGTCTTAATAACCTATGGTTAAGGAAACTTGCTACTGAGGCGATAATTTAACAACGCAAAAAATATTCCTTTTACGATTATAAATTCTAATGGCAGCAGACACCAAAAACCCTTTTGATGACGTGGGCATCTCTAGTTTTGGAATTGCCTCAAACGCGACGCTTAGCAATCGGATTAGTAACTTGAGTATTATGTCTGTTTACGGTAATCTTAGTTACTATAATATAATAAACTTTTAATTTTGATTATACCATACAAACATAATATATGTCCATTAGATATTAAAGATTTCTATCTTACTTATAGAATTTTATTCAACGTAGATTATAAAAAATACTTACAAAAATATTTTTTTTAATTTTTGTAATAATTTTGACGGCTCCGTGGCTTAGCAATGAGTGGCTGCGCTGTGGGTCGCGGGTTCGAATCCCGCACGGAACAAGTATTTGTATGGCCTGCAAATGATTGTTACGGGTCTAGATATTTGTCCTTGAGTAATTTATGTTAGTAAACGGCCTCCACGATACAAGAGAACACCCTAGTGCGGGGGTAACGATTTTAGAAAAAAATAAGAATTTACCAACAGTCAATAGTTACAGAAAAATACTTGTAATCTATTTACAAGTATAAATCATGTTGAGTAAATCATTTTTGTTTTATTTGAGTAAATCGTCGCCGTGTACCGGGACAGACTTGTGTATGAAGTCAAGTCTATGCTTAACAAAATCCCGGATTGGAAGACACAAGTTTGCGCGTTAACCGCTAAAAAGAACCCCTTTGTCGTATCTCCTCAGTTTCAAGGCACTCCCCTTGTTGCCTCAGCCAGTATCGGAATTCTCGGCGTCAACATCGAGTGACGTACAGTTTCGTGGTCACTTGAAAGAGAAGGCCAAATTGGCCTCTAAAAAGCTTGGCGTGCTCAGCAGAGCGAGAGAGTATTTCATGCCGGCACATCGCGTGCAACTTTACAAAGCGCAAGTTAGGTCTCAAATGGAACACAGTTCTCATCTCTGGGCAGGGGCACTGGGGTGCTCCAGAGAGAGTTGCAATTCCCCTTGTGTTGCGGTTGTTTATGGGCGGCGGTGGTCACTTCACCAGCAGGTGAGCCGCATGCTTGTTTGCCCCCTCTTCTAAAAAAAAACAAGAAATAGGTTAAAATTTCCAAAAGCATTGACATTTCTCCTTAAATATTAATTACTCTTTGGAGGTAAGAACCTGAAATTATTAGTTTGTTTGTTCCCATTATTTTCAAAATGTATTTCACTTATTTTTTTTGAGCTTACTTTACATTTGCGTATCTATAGTAAGATAATATACTGATTTCTATAAATGTTTGTAACGACTCCTTAAACCATAGATTGATCTCATGACCCTTTTCTGCGTCAGTCACGTTTCCCATAGCAAAATACTATTCGACATTATGCTATGGAAATAAATCAATTAAACTAGCTAACTGTTTTAACGCTGGTATGGTGTTTAAGGCTGGTAAAACTTATCTTTTTTATTGTTACTAAAGTGTTTACAAGATAAACGGTGATATCAACAAATGCTAATTCTCCCTTACTGATATTTTATAAATATTTAGATATTTAACAATTTGATTTTTAATTTCATTCATATGGATCTGAGACGTGGTCCTTCAATGTTGTCCGAATAAGTAACCTTACGATCAATTTCTGCGAGCTATAGAGAGGGAATTTCTCCACGTAATAGACTTCGAAATGAGAATATCAACGGCCCAACGGATTAATAAGCTGAAAGGGCAATGCAAACCATAATAACAATTACAGCTTGCTCTATTTTCATATCAGTCTTACATTAGGCTATTTTTTATTTTCAAATTAACTACGTGACATTCGAACATTTTACAACTATGTTGTAAACTTCTACAAACGGGTATTATTATTTTACTGTCGCTTATGACAAAGCAAGCAGAGTTACCGGCGCCACGGAGTCTCCTCACTTTTGTCCCCTCTAAATCTCACAGCAACACGGTGTCATAATGCAAGCATGACACAAACATGTCTACTTGCGCCAAGCTTGTTAAGTGGTTTGGAAGAAAAACATCAGAAAAACTTTTCTTGTTGTCGTATCTCATTTAAGTAAGGGGTACGTGTCCTATAGGTAGACGATTTATGTTCCCGATCTAACGAGATAAAGGTTTTCAATATCAGAAAAATAAAACTATGTTTTTTACGTAATTGTTTTAAAAAATACATATTTCTGATTAATTTTAGCTTAAAATATAAACATTAGTTTATGTTAAGATTTCTTATATTTACGCGAACACTACACATGATTAAAACTACTTTTACGGATTTTATCGCGTTTATTTTTACTTTTTATTTTTAGTTCCCGACGTTTCGGGCGCTTTCCAGCACCATGGGTGCTGCGTGATAGACTCAGAAATGAGGATATCCGCAGTAAAACCAGAGTGACCGACATAGCCCAACGGATTAGTAAGCTGAAGTGGCAAATGGCCGACCATATAGCTCGAAGAACCGATAACCGATGAGGGAAGAAAGGTTCTCGAGTGGCAGCCTCGTACCGGTAGGCGTAGTGTAGGGCGACCCCCCACTAGATGGAGTGACGACCTGGTAAGACATGCAGGAAGTCGATGGATGCAGGTGGCTCAGGACCGTGCTTTGTGGCATTACTTGGGGGAGGCCTATGTTCAGCAGTGGATTTGTGAAGGGTTGTAATGATGATGATGATGATGAATTTTATGCCATAACATCTGACATTTCTTTCGCCATCATACGACAAAAACATAATAATTTAATTCCCGACGTTTCGGGCGCTTTCCAGCACCCATGGTCACGGGGGACTGAGATGACTGACGTCCCGATGTCATTGTTAAACCCGGAGTACCTTCAGCTTTTTTAATTATTGTTTATGGTCCGATCTATGCAAAATGAACTGACTATGTCTTGAGGTCTTGCAGTGGTATGCTTGGGTTTAGTTTTAATTTTATTGATTATAGGATCCCAAGCAGGTGGTAGTACCCAGCCTCCTTCTCTATTGAAATTAGGATGTTTTTTAATTTCAATAGCCTCACGTATCATCCTTGGTAGGAATCGGTGTTCTTTCGCGAGGATTTGTGGTCTATCAAATCTGATGTAATGGTTGGGGCCGTCTAGGATATGATCACAAACTGCAGACTTCCCGGAACGTTGATGCTTCACATCAGCTATATGTTCTTTTACGCGGGTCCTAATTGATCTTTTGGTTTGTCCTATATAAGAGAGACCACATTCACAATCAAGCTTGTACACTCCTGCATCTTGTAGAGGAATATGACACTTGACGGATGGTAGGAACTGACTAATCTTCTTCGGCGGCTTGTAGAATGTTCTAATAGAAGCTCGCTTCAAGATATAGCCAATCTTGTCTGTGACACCTCTGACATATGGTAGTACAGCAGGCACACGCTCGACTGTGGCCGGCTTCACTCGGTCACTGTGACGTAGGCGCGGGACCCGAAGCTTGTTGTCGTGCAGAACTTGCTTGACGTGCTGAAGCTCGGCGGCCAGGTGTTTGCTGTCACAGATCCCTCGTGCTCTCTGTAACAAAGATTTGCCCACGGTAGCTAACTGTGAAGGATGGTGGTGAGATTCACCGTTTAAATATCGGTTTGTATGGGTCTTTTTTCTATACACAGTGTGACCAATGGTGTTATTAGGATTTCGGATGACTAACACATCTAGGAAAGGTAAGGAATTATTTGCCTCTAACTCCATAGTAAATTGAATTTTAGAGTTTATGGAATTAAGATGTTCTAAAAATGCAGTTACTTTGTCTGATGGTAAAATTGTGAAAGTATCGTCTACGTACCGCTTGTAGATCCTTGGTGTAACAGGTGCAGTAAGGAGGGCTTTCTCTTCAAAGTCTTCCATGAATATATCGGCGACAATGGGAGATACAGGTGAGCCCATCGCCACACCATCTACTTGCTTGTAAACCTCTTCCTTCCACAATAGATAGCTAGATGTAAGGCAATGTCTTAGTAATACTGCATATTCTGCTGGCATGTTATTTTCCTCTAGTTTCCTAGTTATAATTGAGATGCAGTCTTCAACAGGTAGGGATGTAAATAGAGACTGAACATCAAAACTGACCATGGTTTCATTGTCAGTAAGATGTAGGTCTTTTATCTCACTGACAAAATGGTATGAATCCTTAGTATGTGCTCTTGTGTGTCCTCTGAGTGGTGATAATATTTTAGCTAAGTATTGAGCCAATCTGTAAGTTGGCGAATCAATCTGACTCACTATTGGACGTAAAGGAGCATTCGGTTTGTGTATCTTTGGTAACCCATACAACTTCGGTGGTTTGGCACATGAAGGTATTATCGAATTAACGTCCAGATTCAATTTTTCGGAGTATTTATTAATTAGATCGCTAGTTGTTTTAAGCGTATTAGTTGTAGGGTCTATTTTGACCTTTCGATAAGTAGTTTCATCCGACAAAAGTTGTTGTATTTTAAAATTGTAATCTGACGTATCCATTATAACCGTAGAATTACCTTTGTCTGCGCGGAAAATCGTAAGCTCTGGTCTGTTGCGTAAGTTTTTCAACGCGTTAAATTCATTTTTGGGGAGATTTAATTTCGGCGCTGAACTTCGACGTAACATAGACGAGATGTCTTGACGTATGACCTCTAAATCTTCATTACCAATATTATTTTTATACAGACAGTCCTCAACACTACAGATAATGTCCTCATACGGTATTTTTCGCGGTGTTATTGCGAAATTAATACCTTTTTCTAAAACTTTTATTGTGGCGTCGTCCAGTGTTTGTTTTGATAAGTTGTAGACAGCGCGTTGTTTATGATTCGTGTCTGTGGTCAACGATTTCGTATGTTGGACATTTGATTTAGTTGTTAATTTATGGTATTTATCAATATGTTTATTTTTGCATTCATTGTATTTAGTTGTTTCGCGTTTATCTAAAGTTTCCATGCAATTTTTATAATCAAATGTCGATAAAACTGTCTTTAATTCACTGGACGAATTGTCTATGGTTTTGTTTATGAAATATAGATCGGTACGTTTTTGCTGAATCACCGTTATTAACAACTTTTTACTAGCCTGATTTAAGATCTTAGCGCTTCCTCGAATGTCTTTTTTAGTGGATATCTTGACACACGTAGGAATGAGATTATGATCTCTGCATCTCTTCAAGAAATTTAAAGCTGTTATGTATCTTGCGCGCTTGGTCTTTTGATCTTCTAATCGGCGTATTTTATTTGCTATTTCCAGTCCGTACTGGTTAACATAATGATTTCTTATATTTACGCGAACACTACACATGATTAAAACTACTTTTAAAAATAAAAAGTAAAAATAAACGCGATAAAATCCGTAAAAGTAGTTTTAATCATGTGAAGTGTTCGCGTAAATATAAGAAATCATTATGTTAACCAGTACGGACTGGAAATAGCAAATAAAATACGCTGATTAGAAGATCTAAAGACCAAGCGCGCAAGATACATAACAGCTTTAAATTTCTTGAAGAGATGCAGAGATCATAATCTCATTCCTACGTGTGTCAAGATATCCACTAAAAAAGACATTCGAGGAAGCGCTAAGATCTTAAATCAGGCTAGTAAAAAGTTGTTAATAACGGTGATTCAGCAAAAACGTACCGATCTATATTTCATAAACAAAACCATAGACAATTCGTCCAGTGAATTAAAGACAGTTTTATCGACATTTGATTATAAAAATTGCATGGAAACTTTAGATAAACGCGAAACAACTAAATACAATGAATGCAAAAATAAACATATTGATAAATACCATAAATTAACAACTAAATCAAATGTCCAACATACGAAATCGTTGACCACAGACACGAATCATAAACAACGCGCTGTCTACAACTTATCAAAACAAACACTGGACGACGCCACAATAAAAGTTTTAGAAAAAGGTATTAATTTCGCAATAACACCGCGAAAAATACCGTATGAGGACATTATCTGTAGTGTTGAGGACTGTCTGTATAAAAATAATATTGGTAATGAAGATTTAGAGGTCATACGTCAAGACATCTCGTCTATGTTACATCGAAGTTCAGCGCCGAAATTAAATCTCCCCAAAAATGAATTTAACGCGTTGAAAAACTTACGCAACAGACCAGAGCTTACGATTCTCCGCGCAGACAAAGGTAATTCTACGGTTATAATGGATACGTCAGATTACAATTTTAAAATACAACAACTTTTGTCGGATGAAACTACTTATCGAAAGGTCAAAATAGACCCTACAACTAATACGCTTAAAACAACTAGCGATCTAATTAAGAAATACTCCGAAAAATTGAATCTGGACGTTAATTCGATAATACCTTCATGTGCCAAACCACCGAAGTTGTATGGGTTACCAAAGATACACAAACCGAATGCTCCTTTACGTCCAATAGTGAGTCAGATTGATTCGCCAACTTACAGATTGGCTCAATACTTAGCTAAAATATTATCACCACTCAGAGGACACACAAGAGCACATACTAAGGATTCATACCATTTTGTCAGTGAGATAAAAGACCTACATCTTACTGACAATGAAACCATGGTCAGTTTTGATGTTCAGTCTCTATTTACATCCCTACCTGTTGAAGACTGCATCTCAATTATAACTAGGAAACTAGAGGAAAATAACATGCCAGCAGAATATGCAGTATTACTAAGACATTGCCTTACATCTAGCTATCTATTGTGGAAGGAAGAGGTTTACAAGCAAGTAGATGGTGTGGCGATGGGCTCACCTGTATCTCCCATTGTCGCCGATATATTCATGGAAGACTTTGAAGAGAAAGCCCTCCTTACTGCACCTGTTACACCAAGGATCTACAAGCGGTACGTAGACGATACTTTCACAATTTTACCATCAGACAAAGTAACTGCATTTTTAGAACATCTTAATTCCATAAACTCTAAAATTCAATTTACTATGGAGTTAGAGGCAAATAATTCCTTACCTTTCCTAGATGTGTTAGTCATCCGAAATCCTAATAACACCATTGGTCACACTGTGTATAGAAAAAAGACCCATACAAACCGATATTTAAACGGTGAATCTCACCACCATCCTTCACAGTTAGCTACCGTGGGCAAATCTTTGTTACAGAGAGCACGAGGGATCTGTGACAGCAAACACCTGGCCGCCGAGCTTCAGCACGTCAAGCAAGTTCTGCACGACAACAAGCTTCGGATCCCGCGCCTACGTCACAGTGACCGAGTGAAGCCGGCCACAGTCGAGCGTGTGCCTGCTGTACTACCATATGTCAGAGGTGTCACAGACAAGATTGGCTATATCTTGAAGCGAGCTTCTATTAGAACATTCTACAAGCCGCCGAAGAAGATTAGTCAGTTCCTACCATCCGTCAAGTGTCATATTCCTCTACAAGATGCAGGAGTGTACAAGCTTGATTGTGAATGTGGTCTCTCTTATATAGGACAAACCAAAAGATCAATTAGGACCCGCGTAAAAGAACATATAGCTGATGTGAAGCATCAACGTTCCGGGAAGTCTGCAGTTTGTGATCATATCCTAGACGGCCCCAACCATTACATCAGATTTGATAGACCACAAATCCTCGCGAAAGAACACCGATTCCTACCAAGGATGATACGTGAGGCTATTGAAATTAAAAAACATCCTAATTTCAATAGAGAAGGAGGCTGGGTACTACCACCTGCTTGGGATCCTATAATCAATAAAATTAAAACTAAACCCAAGCATACCACTGCAAGACCTCAAGACATAGTCAGTTCATTTTGCATAGATCGGACCATAAACAATAATTAAAAAAGCTGAAGGTACTCCGGGTTTAACAATGACATCGGGACGTCAGTCATCTCAGTCCCCCGTGACCATGGGTGCTGGAAAGCGCCCGAAACGTCGGGAATTAAAAATAAAAAGTAAAAATAAACGCGATAAAATCCGTAAAAGTAGTTTTAATCATTAGTTTATGTTTTTGTCGTATGATGGCGAAAGAAATGTCAGATGTTATGGCATAAAATTCATCATCATCATCATCATTACAACCCTTCACAAATCCACTGCTGAACATAGGCCTCCCCCAAGTAATGCCACAAAGCACGGTCCTGAGCCACCTGCATCCATCGACATCCTGCATGTCTTACCAGGTCGTCACTCCATCTAGTGGGGGGTCACCCTACACTACGCCTACCGGTACGAGGCTGCCACTCGAGAACCTTTCTTCCCTCATCGGTTATCGGTTCTTCGAGCTATATGGTCGGCCCATTGCCACTTCAGCTTACTAATCCGTTGGGCTATGTCGGTCACTCCGGTTTTACTGCGGATATCCTCATTTCTGAGTCTATCACGCAGTGAAACTCCGAGCGTAGCCCTCTCCATAGCTCGCTGAGCGACCTTGAGCGTCCTCATACGGCCAGCCGTGAAGGACCACATCTCAGATCCGTAAGTCATCACTGGCAACACACACTGGTTATACACTTTAGTTTTCAGAGATTGAGGTATACCTGACGAGAAGATGTGTCGTAATTTCCCGAACGCTGCCCAGCCGAGTTGAATCCGTCGATTTATGTTATGGCATAAAATTATTAAAGTACTATATGGTAGCACCAGATGTTAAATAAATACGCACTCTGACGACTGGAAGCAGTATCGAGGTGAAAGAACTACGATTTCTGGCACTGCTATTGCTAATGTTGGCAAGCGGCCAGGCCGCTTATATTTTTTTATGTTATTATTTATTATTATCGAAATTGTCGGGTGATGGTGGATATGTTACAATCAAATTTCTTAGATGGTCAAACTAACTTGACTAAATAATATGGTCAAAGTAGTTTCGATTAAAAAAATATGGGTTAATTAGAGGTTTTGACTAAAAAATATTGCTCAAAAGTAGTTTCGACCAAGACTGGTACTTAAAATCACTTTTGATCAGGAGTATTTTGTAAAAAAAGTGTTTTATATTTTACTGCCAAACGTTTATTGCCAATCGCTTTTAGGACAAACTAGATATTTCTAGGCTTATATAATTTTTCATATCCCCAAGATATCTCTCTCTCCCTCTCTCTCTCTCTCTCTCTCTCTCTCTCCCTCTCTCTCTCTCCCTCTCTCTCTCTCCCTCTCCCTCTCTCTCCCTAGGTGGTCATCTTTGGACGGGCTTGGCGGCTAGCTACAGTTTCACAAATTGACTGACTTACCTGACTTTTACTAACACTTTAACATGAGTTGAAATACGATGAATCCTTATATTTTAATGAGAAAGTAAATTACTAGCATATTATATGCAACATTGCTGGACACAGACTTCCTGTAACATTTGAGAGAGTTGGGGTACAGAAAACAAAATCACATTGCGTGTTGGCAGACTTCACAAAACGTTCTAGAATTTATTTTGACATATCATATTGCATACAGCTTTCTTCACAATATAATAATGTCCTCCAGACCGAATTTCAGTCACGGCGGCCTGCCTCAACGGAGGCTAGCCATCGGCGCTGGACAGGATTATAGTGCCCAAGTGTATGTGCAAGTTTGTACACTCTCTATGTCTATTCCCTCACTCTCACAATCCGATGAGACTGTAAACCGACACCACACTACACCACACTACGACCGGAGAGAGATCAGGCGCAGGACCAACGGTTTTACGTGCTTTCTGAGGCACGGGGGTGAGACACTGCCAACTTCCTGACTCCGGGCAACTACTGAGAATTTCTTAACAGAAAAACTCAATAGTTGATTTTATTGGCCCGACCCCGGATTCAAACCCAGGACCTCATGATCAGCAGTCGCACTACTACAACCACTAGACTAACGAGGCAGTCATTCACAATATATTATTTCACTAGCACGTAGTAAAGAATCTGAATTAACTTAAATTTGCAATTAACAATTCTGTGGTGCCTTATGGTATTGATAAAACTCTGTTTTCTCTTATCCAGTTAAAATTCATACAACATGCGCTTATCCCCTGACTCTCCAGGCATTGCAATCATTAAACAAAATTTACAGTCAAAAACAAGATTCAAGGTAATTGCATTAAAACTTTTGTTTGAATTTCGGAAAACACATTTTGTAAGAAAATAAATCAATATATAGTTTCTTATTATATTATATACTTATTATAACAAGAGCATAAGTAGGTTCAAAAATTTATTTTAGCTTTATCACGAAAATAGTAAGTATAATAAACAATATCGTCCTAAGAAACTCCTAGGGTAAGAACCCTGTAGTAAGCATCCGTCTCTTCTAAGCTCCACCGCCGGACTATATTTGTTCGCCTCGCGCCCCCGTGCGCGACCCTTGTGCTTGTGCTACTGCGCGGCGCATATTTTTTTTTGTGGGGACATCATAATAATAGCTCTGTATTACTTCAGGAGAAATTCCAAGAAGTTTATAACTCGAGATGAGTTTCGTGTTCCTTGTCATAAATAATAAAGCGGTCGTCGACTACAACGTTGTACAGATTTTAAGCGAAGTAAAAATTCAAGATATAATTTTTAATTTTCGGCGTTTGGAGTCAAAAGAAAATTTCTGAGAGTTTTCAAAATTAAAGAAGAATATATAAAGATATCATGCTTCTTTTAAAAATTTCATTTTTTCTTGTCTTAAATAGCGATATTTAGTGGAATATTTAATGTTAACATGGTTAACACATGAATAATTAAAAACATGATTATGTTGATTATGAGTAGCCTAATAATACGTTTTTTGTGCAATATCGTCGTAAAATATTTTACTGTAATTTAAAATGCTTGACAAATACCCAAACTTAGATAAGTTCCTCGTTTCTCGGGACACCTTGTACCTTGGAGCAAGCTTATTAGCGAAATATATTTATTTTCACTCTTGTCTTATATTATGTGGACGACATGCTGCAAAGTCGGCCCCTTCGCTTTTCCTTAAGTTATTATTAGTAAAACTTTATAAATAACACTTTATAACCAGTTTATTATACCTAAACACCTAATTTTGTAGAAAATTAATAAAAATTTATCAACAAATTGAGAAATATCGACTAAAATATAAACATCTGAAAAAGAATCCTAAGTCCGTGTTTAAGAATCTCCCTAAGGTATAGCATAGCATACAATATAATCCTTAGAAAATAAATTCTGCAAATTTATTTAAATCAGATAAAGATCTGTTTTACCTACGCTCAAACTATTATCTATCTCAAATGACGGCAAAGTGGAGGGGTCTATTCTCTTCTATGCTGTCTACAGATCCTACTTAAGTTAATGGATAAGTTTCGGAGGCAAGATTTACTTTGTGTTTTCAGGTAGTCGGACTTGATCGTTAAGTTTTCTTCGTTAATTTGAACAAGCCAGAGGTTTACAAAACTGTCAGCTAACTTTAACAAACATCGCCTATTTGATAATTACTACTTTGAGTTTTCTGGAAAGATAGGTCTTTCAAAAGATTAAGAATTTACAGCTCGGTAGAGAATACTGCGGATGCGGGTTTCAATAAAATGGATAGCATAAAAACCTTTTCTATGGAAAAATACATATATGTGCTAGTCTGCATGGTGATCAGTCAAAGAATGTTGAAGTCTGTTAACCTGGAACAGATAAACAGATATTGCAAATGTACATTACATCACACAGCCTAAAACTAATACTAAACGTAAGTTTAAACGTCTAATCTAAAGTTTATCTTTGATAACCCCATTCTGTCCAGTCGTAGTATTGCTATGTCCCAATATTACAAAAAGATAACAATTCAATTCAATTCAATTTATTTTCTCCTAAATTAGTACATTATATTAAACTAAGTAACAATGAACTTATACGACCAAATAACAACTATAAACATACATTTATATACGTCGGCACCTGTACGTGCAGCACTACCTCCGGGGCTAGTTGGAAATATTGTAAACAAGACGTGCACCGCACTCCTGCGTGTTGCACCTGCAGTGGCGCTGCTAAAACGGACGGTGCGGTCACCGTTAAAGCAGTCTTAGCTTTGGCGTGGCTCGTTGTACTTGTTGTATCCCGCTACTAGCTCATCCTCGACTCTTATTCTCAGCTATTAAATCAGTCTCAGGACAACTTATAGTTGATAAGTTGTAATCCGTGTATTTCATAGTTGTGTAAAAGTAATTAATTGTAAATTAATTCTATTTAAAAGAAACGTCCCGCTGGGTTTCTTGCTGGTTCTTCCCAGGACAGAGGGACCTTTCCTTCGAACCAGTGGTCATAGTACTATATTGAATAAAAATGGTTATATTCTATTCCGAAATCCTTTTACGTAATAACCCTACATCTACATTACACATTATTATTGAGTAACTACTCTTTCTACATATATTTATACATGAAGATCTAAGTGGCAGACTTGTACCCAACTAGGCTGCCCTGTGCTATGGGATCATCAGGCCCCTCCCCCACAAAAGTGATATTGCTGTAAAACATTTAATAAAAAATTACAGTTACATGTAATAAAAGATATAAATTTAATAATTTGTTATCAAGATTATAAAAGGAGTGGACCTTGGTAATTGGAAAATCTTCGAGCAAAAAATAAATTGGTAACAGGTATTGTGCGTACAAGATGAGGAAGTCTTTTGCATAATATAGAATTTGATTTTTTACGCCCAGTTTTTGAATATCCATTTTAACTGATATTGTTTCTGTTGCTTTCAGTTAAAATGGCAATTTAAGCTGTTTAGAAATACTTTTATTATCTTAACTATAATTTTTTTTAAAAATTGCAGACCGCTACGGTTCGTGTGTACTGTGCAGACTCGCCTGACGGGGTGGCCATGTAATATTGTGTTAATGAGAAACGTGTCGCTCTTTTTATGACTTAGACTGTTTAAATCTTAAAACTCAAAGTAAACATTGATATATAATATTTCATGTAAAAAGCGAATATGTGAAACCCCAGAAAGATGTCATGACTTCCGGTAGACGCCGGTTACTATAACAGTCTCTTTTACGTTAGAGATATAATATCTAGTACTGGCGACGGGTAGAAGCGTCAGAGTGCTAGTCGTCTGGTACTAAGATCGCGAATCTGCCTCCCAAGCGTGGCAATTATGTCAAATCCTGCTAACAAGGAATGCATATGTCTAGCAAAAGACTTTTGCCGGCCGATGAAGAAACAGAACACAAAGTTGCATCACACAAGGCACATAAACCAAAAAAAGTATTTACTATAGTTTATCTAAATTTTGGGTTATCAATGCTATTTAAAGTAAGAAAACAGGTGCCTTAGAATCGTTTTTTGTACGTGGTAGAACCATGCTTCAGCTGTATAATTATGGTTGTAGTACGAATGGCTGGACACGACCGCGGTAGGACCACGCTTTCACAGAACACCACCGTAAAATAGCAGCTTATGCTTCGTATGGTGAGTGTAGAGAACCGGAAACCCTTTTTACTGGGAATGAGGCAATCCATCTTAGACCTCAGGGGTTTTCTTTTGTCTTTCATTCAGCAGTAAACTTATGAAGAACTTTAATACTTATGATAATAATAATCGTAAGAGCGCGGTCACAACTAATACATCATTACACCATTGTCATTAGGGTGGTAGATGAGTTGAGGAGAGATACTATTGAAGTAGTTGTGATATTGTTTAAGTAAGCACTCTATGCATATTTCTATCACAAACATATTATGGTCAGTAAATTGAAAGTGCGTACACATCCGTCCCTTGACGCTATCTGTGTATTCCAATCGCCTAAAAACATCTTTACTTATGATTCAATTCTCAGCACGCACTAACAAATTACAACAAAATTACAAATTATTCCAAAAAAAGTAACTTGTACTAAACTTCCTTTGCCTAAAGAATTATGAAGATTAGCATAACAAAGTAAGCTGAAACTGTGCTCAGTAGACGCGCGCCGCCTTTTACGACGTACTAATGTTGAATTAAATTATCTACTTTTTAAGGAAGCAATCTGTCTTACAACGTTGATTTAAAATTTTATATAACAGCCTAATTCAAACATCTGTTGACCTTTAAAAACTTCTAGTAGGCATCAGATCGCTGCAGGCGTATCGAGGTAGAGCGTCGCGGACTCGGTCACTCGCTTCTACTAACAATTTACCCTAATGGAATTTATTTCATTTCGAACTCGTGCTTTCTCTCCAACCTCTGATGCACTTAAGCAACCCATATACCTACAAACTTACTTCAAAATATACATTTAGTACTTGGTAATTTAGATCAATTTAGCCTTTTGTAAAATGTAAAATCAATATCCCAAACGATCTTTCCAGTTTCAGCTTTAAGTATTCTATTACTTTAAATAAAAATATTGAACATAAAATAATTATTACCTATACATACACATTAATAAAATTGAATTGTTTCTCTGTAATAGCGAGATAGCTGTTTTTATTAAGCACAGGGTTTATCTGCATGTCATTGACACAAAAATCACAATTTTCAAAATGTTTAATAATCTAATAATCGGCTAATCTTTTCATTTTGATTCAGTTCACAATGAAGTTAGAGACAAATAATTCTTTAGCCTTTCTAGATGTGTTAGTAATTCGGAATTCTGGTAAGACCTTGAGACACACTGTGTATAGAAAAAAAACCATATACGTAGGCGGTCCCATAATGAATTGGCCTAACTATGAACCAGTGAAGGAAATGAAACGAAACCAATTTTATTTTTCAATATAATCACCATGAATACTAACACACTTCTGACATCTGTGAATCAACATCTCTAAAGCTTTATAAAAATAATCACATTTTTTATCCTCAAAATGACTGAAGACGGCCGCCTGCAACTCTTCATCGCTTGAAAATTTTCTTCCTCTTAAGTCCCGCTTTAAATTTGGAAATAAATAATAGTCGGACGGGGCCATGTCTGGACTGTAAGGTGGATGTTGAACTTCTGTGAACCCGCATTGCCGAACTGCATCCTTCGAAACACCAGCGGTATGAACAGGGGCGTTGTCATGGAGCAACAGGACACCTTTAGACAGCTTGCCTCTTCGTTTTTCCTTTATCTTGTCTCGTAATTTATATATTAAAGAAGCATAATATTCGCCGTTCACGACTGTATTACGTTCTTTAAAATCCACCATCAAAATGCCTTGAAAATCCCAAAATATTGTGCATATCAGTTTTTTAGTCGATTGTTGCACCTTTGCCTTTCTAGGGGGCTTTCACCCTTATAACGCCATTCCATTGACTCGCGCTTGCTTTGTGGATCATAATACAAGATCATAGTTTCATCGCCACAAAGATCCAAAAACTCCGAAGCGCAGCGCACTCTTTCCTGTCTCTGTACCGCTGAAAGAAGTTTCGGTACCCATCTTGCACTCACTTTTTTCATGTGAAGATGTTCATGGATCGCGCGATAAACGGTACTCTTAGAGAGCCCAAGCCTTGCTGCAATTTCTCTAATCTTCAAACGGCGGTCACTCAGAACCTCCTCTTCGATAAGAGCAATCGTTTCGGGAGTGAGCACTTCCACAGGTCGACCGTCGTGGCCAAAGTCTTCGACGGTTTCTCTCCCGAGGCGAAACTCTTTCACCCAATTTTTCACTGTGCTATAGGAGGGGGCAGACTCCTTATACACGCCATCCAATCGTTCTTTTATTTGGGCAGGGGATAAACCTTCTTTAAACAGAAACTTTATGACACTTCGATACTCAGTTTTCGACATTTTGAAAAAATACGCGACTCTCGTTATTCAAATGCCTGTTAAACTAAGACTAAGCATTTCATGTCGATGCATGTTTCTTATATTAAGTGCACGATAAACGTTCTATTTAATGCAACACAACATGTAGCGACATGTCGCGTTGAACTATATCAGGCCAGTTCATTATGGGACCGCCTGGTAGATAGATATTTAAACGGTGATTCTCACCACCATTCTTCACAGTTAGCTGCTGTGGCTAAACCTGGCCACCGAGCTTTAACACGTCAAGCAAGTTTTGCATGACAACAAGATTCAAAGTATTCAGGTCCGCGCCTACGCCACAGTGAAAATGTGAATCGGCCACAGTCGGGCGTGTGCCCGCTGTACTGCCATATGTCAGAGGAGTCACTAACAAGATTGGCTACATCTTGAAGCGTGCTTCCATTAAAACTTACTTCAAGCCGCCGAAGAACATTAGCCAGTTTTTACCATCAGTCAAGTGTAATGTCCCTCTGCAAGATGCAGAAGTGTAAAAGCTTGATTGTGAATGTGGTGTCTCTTACATAGGACAAACAAAAAGCTCAATAAAAATCCGAGTTAAAGAACACATAGCTGATGTGAACATTCGACGCTCCGGGAAGTCTGCAGTCTGTGAACACGTACAGGATCGCCCCCGTCACTACATCAGATTTGATAGACCACAAATCCTCGGTAACGAACACCGATTTCTTCCAAGGATGATTCGCGAGGCCATTGAAATCAAAAAACAACCTAATTTCAATAGAGAAAAGGGCTGGGTGTTACCATCTGTTTAGGATCCTATAATTAATAAAATTAAATCTCAAGTCAAGCATATAACTGCAAAACTTTCAAAAAAGGTGGAAAGGTCAGAACAAAAATTAATAATTTCAATGTGGAAGTAGCCGTGGTTAACTATGACATAGCATGCTCGAAACGTCGGGAATATAAAATAAGTCGATATACGCGATAAAATCCGTAAAAACTAGTTTCATTTAAATTAAGCTGCTATTTTACGCTGCTATCTGAGAGCGTGATCCTTCCCCGGTCAAGCTGACTCATTCGTCCTACAACTATAATATAGTTGCAGCATGACTCCACCACTTATAAAGTAGCCCTTACAAATTTTGCACGTGTGTCTTTTGTCTCAAGTTTTGCGCACATCTTTATGAAACCTGTCCTCGCAACTACTAACATTAGTCAATTAGGTATTCAAGGCGCGCTTCACACACCCCACGCGCTGTGTCTGGAGACGGCAGCCTACACTCGCTTCCGCTCTAAGGTCTATAATGTAAAGTCTCGTACACGTAGGCGGTGCATTGCCGAACTATCAAAGGCAACAAATTACGACGCAGTAGCCTACAAGCTACAAGGTCGTGTACATATTTATGTCGGTTTAAAAATAATACAATATTCCTACATAATGTAAACTTGGATTCAACATATCATAAAGGATTCTAAAAACGCTAAAGGTTATAAGTATGTGTGTCTGTGTTGTGAAAGAAATGATTGCATTTCTTTTCAAAGATATTGTAAGAGTTCCTTTTAGGGCACTCTTGAGTGTTACGACTTTTATCGTAGAAAATCTCTCTCCGTTCTGCATAATTCATCGCCTATGGAGTTGAAACCGAAGTCGTAAAAGAAATCGTTCTATGATATCGTATCTTTAGACAATAAATACTTTTTACTTTTTGTATGAATCAGAAATGAAAAATCGTAGCATAGTACTGAACTTTTCAACTGTAAATGCCGCTTTCTTACGCGTCACAGCGTATGATAATGATTTTCTGGCTGATTTTCGACGACGCAATACTAATACTGATGGCTCTATAACCGTACTTGAAAATGCAGAGGTGATTACTTGTTTTATGGACGACACACACGGTCAGTTCAACTGATCATTCCAACTGAACAGTTCAAACTAGGACTGTTGATATTTTTTTAAATATTGGATTTCGATACATCTATTATAATAAAATATAATATGGTCGAGGGCCCGGCCAGTGCGGGACTCTATACCTCAGGGGTCCGTACTCGGATCTGTCCTCTTCCTTATTCATCAGTCAATGAACATTGTGTGATGTTTGTCGACGAATCTTCCGTTTTGTACCCTTGTAACAATGATACCTAACTTAATGAAAGAATCGAGATAATTATAGACAAAATAAAACAGAGGCTAAGCGATCATAATTTAGAGGCCAATTTCAATAAAACTAAATTAATACAATTCAGGCTACGACAAAAAATGAAGTGGAAATAAATTATGCATATAATCAAACAAATTACAATGTGTTCAAAAATTTTTTCTTTGCTGGGTATAAATATAAATTCAAATGATATTTTTTTTAAATCTTATAAACTCACATATTCAAAAAAATCAATTTGTATATGCTTTAAGAGAAATAAAAAATCCACAAATTTTAAAATGGCAGTGATAGCCTACCACGCCACGCACAAGCGTGGCAAACAAAAAAAACAATTAAAAAATGAAAAATGTTAAAACCATCCAGATATAAACAGTACCTACAACTAAAGAGATTTTGCTTCAATTTTATACAAAAAAAATTACCGACCTTATTATATTAGAAACGTTATTCTGTAATTAGAAATGTGTATGTTTGTAAAAAAGCACCCAAATTTCTACACCAAAATCCTATTTTTATAGCGAGGCACGTTGTGCCTCGCTATAAAAATAACCGTTTGAAAACAAAATCTAAATTAAAATTACTAATTAATAAAAAAATAATATAAATAAATAATTAATATAAATATTTTTATAGGATAGAGTGACAAACGAGCAGACAGTCGACCTGATGGTAAGTGGTTGCTGCAGCACATGGACGTCTACATCTATCCTCGATTACAAATCAAAATGCAGATGCGTTGTCACCCGTGAGGACTAAAATGGAATGCCTCATTTCCAGTAAAAATGGTCTCCGTTTCACTACACTCACCATACGAAAAAAGCAGCATCATCCCCCCTTGAGCCGAACCATTCGTGCTACAACTATACTACTAATATAACTGCAGCATGTCTCTGCCACGTATAATAGTCTAATAGAGTATACACAGTCCACCTGACTGTAAGTGAATGCTGTGGCCCATAGACTTCTACATGTATCCTCGATTAAGAATCAAAATGCAGACTATGTTGTAATCTGATATAAATGAACTTCAAAAAAAGAAGGCCAAGTCTTTTCCTTTCTTTAAATATTAATTTTATATTGTGATTCTGTCTGTTCATATATATGCAGGATGACTGGTTTTTATTTCAAATAAATAGCATATTTATAAATAAAGTTCCAAAGTTAGTTTTAAACTTTTTTTAATAAATTGAAACTACGCCGACGATCTACATTTTAGTTTTCAAAACAGCGCCATCTATCATCAAATAGAAAAAGTACATTTTGCGTTAAGTTACGAATTAAATATAATAAAATATAATTAAATCAAATACATTTATATGTTAAAATAATGAGATATATAAAATTATTTAAAAAAAGCTTACGTTAATTTTTTAGCTTTTTCGTTATTTCATTTCAAAAGTGTAATAACTTTAACAGATAATAATGACGTGTATCAAAAATATGAAAATCTATAATATGGTTTTTAGCTTAATTACTAATGTATATGTAAACTAATTTAAACTGGTCTATTTCGATCAAAGAGATTTTTATAATGTCATGGCCAAATCGTAGACTGATCATATCATAAAGTATTAAATTTCGTGAAATAGTAGTAGTAATTTAACACTGTTTGTTGACCATGCCATAATAAAATTGTCCAAATCCATGAAAGAGGTCCGTTTGACGATATTAAACTCAAGTAACTAAACAATATTGCATGCATGCAAACATTATTTCATGATATTATGGTTATATCGTCAAAGAGTTTTTCACCGCTAGCGGCGCTGAGAGCATATTTTAACACAAACAGAGTTTTTAGCGAAATCAACTCTACATTATGCCCTATTTACATAATAAATAAATGTTCGCGGCTTTCCAGTTGCATCCCAACCTTCTATCGCTGATATAACTAGAAAGCATAGTTTTGGCTTTCATTATTTCATCCAATAACAGAGCCATCTACTCTGCCAAATAAACTAATGATAAGTCACTGACAAAACTAAATAATAGAGGCTACTGAATACTTATTTCGTTTACAATCAAAACTTTAAATACCCAGACCGGTGGTCATCCTAGGGATGATTTATTGCGTTGCACGTTTTCGCATAATGACTAACGATACTGTTATATTTGGATGTAGTTAAAGCAGAAAGGACTCAATCCACACAGTGCTCAAAATTGAGTTAAGTATGCCATCGTACACCCGAGGGGTTTGAATTTAATTTTATTAATTATGGGACTCCAAGCAGATGGTAGCACCCAGACATATTCTCTATTTAAATTAGGATATTTTTTTAATTTTAAAAGTCTTGCAAATTGCATTGCCTTGGTAAAAATCGCGGCTCTTTGGCGAGTTATTACGTTCTATCAGATCTGATATAATGGTTGGGACGATACTGAACAGACGCCCCGGAGCGTCGCTGCTTCACATCAGCGTAAAAAAAGATGCGTAAAAAAGGTACAAAAGCGATAAAATTCATGAATTTAATTTTAGTTCATGTTTAGCATTCGCCTAAATATAAGAAATAATTATAGAACTTCATTTATTAAATGTAGAAATAATATTAGAATTTATTTTATGATGCCAATCAGTATTGAATGGGATCAACGATATGAATCAAATATATGCAATCAATCAATCTTTTTTACATCATTGTTTCGTTAAAACTAAATTAATTTTAACGATGAAAGAATGTAAAGTGTGAAATATTTACATTTTACACTTTAAATTCTTTCATTATTTCGAAATTTTGATTTCAAGACAATTGACCTTTCTTATCATATATACATTGCAAGACCCACCTGATATAAAAATAGTAGGTGTTTATAGACATAAGATATTAGTGCAATTATCAAATACTAATTTATTCGCGTGTTACTGTAACATATTATATCTATGCCAAATATCAAGCATCCACGTCCAATAGTCCCTGAGAATTCTAAAAAGTTCTTTGATAAACAAACATAGAGCCACAGGAACAACATTTATTATTGTTGCTAAATTGAAGCCTACGAGAGCAAAGCCGCGGGTAAAAAGCTAGTTATAAATATATCAATATCGGACTTCTATTATACAAGTTTATTTATAGCTATATCGAAAATCCGATATTTTAAAAAATATCAACAATCCTAGTTTAAACTGATCAGTTGAACTGACCGTGTGTGTCGTCCATTGTAATTATTATTTTTCGGTTCGGTAACACAAAAACTAACCTATGGGCCGATGTGAGTATGAGTGGGTTCCATTTCCGAACATAACTTCACTTTGAATAATGTTTGTAGGGTAAAAGTCGTTGTTCCATATCAGGGTGTTTGATTGTTTGAAATTGCATGTAAAATGACTCCATGATTCTTCTTGAGTTTAAAAAAATATATAAAAATATTTTATCCTTATATACTAAAGAATGTAGATATATTTATAAAGGAAGCGATGCTGGAACCGAACTGGAACGGAATGGGTAATTTTGAAACATAATAAATAATATAAAAGTATAAAATATTTGTAGTCCTTCCCAAGCAAATTTTTATTGCAGTTCAAATATAACAACAAACTTCAACTTATAATTACGAGTAGTTTCTTTATTCATTTTTTTTTACCTTTTTCATCTCTGAGGTTACGTTAGAAAATCCTCTAGAGGAAACGCTTCAAAGTGAATACCAAAAATTCTCTTCAACATTGAGATTCACAAAAACAAACTTATTATTAAAGCAATTTGAATCGAGTCTTTGTTATTCTTTGCTTTGAGTTAGAAATTATATACTTTATTAACAAGAGGTAAGCTATGAAAAACAAATAAGATAGTAAACGAAATTAAATTCTTAGATCATTTTTCATTTGTAGTAAACAAAGTAATTCTCGTACCATAGTAACAAAATATCTCTTACAAAGTATTAAAATTTTAATAATTTATGACACTATGAAATAATCTAAAGTTTCGAGAGTGTTTGATAATTCGATTCGTGTCGAAGTGCGTACATGTTTTACTTTCATTTTTAGGGTTCCGTAGTCAACCGTCAGTCCGTCCTCGCTTAATCTCTGTGACCGTTAGCACTAGAAAGCTGAAATTATGGTATGGTACCAATATGTGTATCAATAACGCCGACAAAGTGGTAAAATAAAAATTGGAAAAAAATGCTTTATTAGAGTAGCCCCCCTATATCTAAAGTGCAAAGTGATTTTTTTTTTTAATTTCAACCCTAACGTGTGATATATTGTTGGAAAGGTATTTAAAAATGAATAAGGGTTTACTAAGATCATTTTTTGATAATGTCAATAATTTCGGAAATAATCGCTCCAAAAGTAAAAAACAATGTGTCCCCCCCCCCCTCTAACTTTTGAACCATAAGTTTAGAAAATATGAAAAAATCTGAAAAGTAGAAAAAATCATTTTGAACTTGGATGGAAACAACAGTACCCACTACCGGGAGCAGTTGCAGGAGCGCGGAGCGCTCAACACTTATTGTGACGGACGGGAAACTACGGAACCCTACACTGAGCGTGGCCCGACACGCTCTTGGCTGGTTTTTCTCTTTTAACAACATTGCAAACAAAAACCTAAACTAATCAATTACAATATACTTAACTTGTATGATCAATCTTATAGTGTAGAGGTGGTGTAAGAACATCAACTATCCAATATCATCTCGCGGATAAAAGGTAATAAAAGGAAACTAACCAAGACATAGGCAGCTCCTCAAATCACTCTCTGAGAGATTCTGCAGCCCCTCTTCGCACTCGCTATAGTGTCCGCAGGCCGAGAAACTCTCTTTCGGCCCCAACAAGTTTCCGGCTGACCTGAACTGCCAGCCGGCTACGTGGTATGCTACGAGCATTCACCACCTCCCTCCCCCGTTACCGGAGGGTTGCCCTTATTTGTTTCGGGTGCAAAAAAAAGAGATAGGCGGCAGCGGCTTCCTGACAACAACCAGAACATAAGAACTACGGTTGTCAACCCACTGGCCAGCATGACAACTATAGTAAATATCCTCCATAAGAGACAAGCTGTGGAGGATGTTCAGCAATTAACTGTGATAGACTGTAATGAATAAATACATACTTATCAAGTATCAAAGTTGGCCAAATTATAAAATGGCAGTGTATCACGAGCTCAGGCACATGATGACCTGCCCAATTCTACGATCGAACTACCTCGTGACATACAGTCAATTGGTTAACTAATTTAAAATTATCATTTGATTAGCTTTGTCTTGAGTAGCACACAATTACCATGTAGACTTTTGTAATTTAATGCATTTCGTATTTAAAAAGAATTACATTTCCTTCTGTGATATTTTTAAATTACTCTTTAATTCCAGTTTGAACAATAAAAAATAATATCATTCATTAATGGAACCAAGCTGTTTCCAAAATATTTATTTAGCTACTGAGGGGAAAGCTTAATTAATCTTAATATACATCAAACAATAATGCGTTAAAAAATTAGACAATAAAACATAAAAGTGTAAATTAATTTCAAAAGAAAGAAAGAAATCATATTTCAAAAAATCCTGTAATTATATGGTTTTAGTCTAGGAGATAAGTCTTCTATTTCCTTCGATAGAATTGCTTTAATCATCATACTTGGCAGGCGAATAGCGACCGCTGTACAAGATATCTCGCTCTTTTGACGCCGGTTCCAATTGTCGGTTAGAATATTCTAACTTTAACATACTCGTATACTATACCGCCATCAACCAGATGCTATTTTTTTACTTAATATGTGAGCCGGCCAAACGAGCCTCCGATGGTCAGTGACTACCAACAAAAAGTACTCTGTGGTGACTACCGCCGCTCATGAACATGCAATACCAGGGGCACTATCTAACTACTACTAACAGTCGGTCATTACTCTGTGGTGACTACCGCCGCTCTTGAACAACTGCAATAACGGGGGCACAGTCTAACTACTACTAACAGTCGGTCATCGAAGGCGTCTAGTCGAGGCAATCGTGTTACGTTGATGTCGTCTTCATGTACCTAAGCACATGCAGGTGTCGGGCCTCGGGGTATGCCCCCATTACCCGTGCTTTCCTCGCGGTCCACCACTATGGACCGGTCCTGGGAGCCTTCTATTGGCATTGTAGGTGTAAGTACGAATTCATACGTAATCAGTTAATTTTTTCGTAGTCGGTTAGACTACGAGAAAAGAGAGGTTATCCAGTTAATGTCAAAGTTGGCCTATCAGCGGCATTGTGGGTTGTTACTCGACTCTCTAATCGATATAGAGAGGAGTTCTCTTGGATAGGGTCGCCCCCTAGCGATAGCGGCGCTAGGTTGTTGAGATGTATGTGTGGCCCGTTGTCTGCACGGTCGATCAATCCGCGCGCCAACCGGGCCACAAACTCCTGGATGGTGTCGATCTTCAGGTTGGCCGCTATGACGTCATTCCGGACGTAGCGACTCGCACCGACGATGGTTCTTAACGTCAGATTTTGGGCCTGCAGTCGCCGCCTCAGAGGCTCGCTCAGAAGCGCGTACCAGGCCGGAGCAGCATACGTGATGATGGATCTTATATACGTTTTGTAGACTCGCACTTTGGTGTTAAGTGGTAACTTGGATGCCAGGACCGGACGGAGCATCACCCGCGCACATCGTGCTCTGCGGACGACGAGGTGGACGTGCGCAGTCATGCGCAGCGCCCGGTCGATCCGGCACCCAAGGTAGGTCACGGCCTTCTCGTACGTGATCTTCTGGCCATTGAGGGTTAGCTGAGGTGGTAGGTTCCTGAGGCGGCGAGTGAGCAGAGCGGTCGTCTTACCAACGTTGACGACCATCCTCCACTTATCTAGCTATGGTGGCAGCAGGTCCAGGAGACGTTGCATCCTGGCAGCGGCAGTGTGGGCTCTTCTGGACGAGGTGAAATAAGCGCTATCGTCCGCATATAACGCCAATTCCACGTCATCCTCCCACTCTTGCAGCCTTCCTGCCAGGGTAGGGATGTCGTTGGTATAAGCCGCGTACAGGACTGGAGACAAACAGCTGCCCTGAGGAACGCCGGCTCTGATGGTTCTGGTTGCGGACTCGGCGCCCTCTACGCAGACGTAGAACTTCCTGTCTGCCAGGAAAGACGCCACTAGCCGCAACATAGCAGGAGGGACACTGGTCTGTTCTTCTAGTTTATAAAGTAGTCCAGAATGCCACACCCTGTCGAACGCCTTCTCGATATCGAGAAAGACGCCCAACGTAGTGCGACCACGGTTGTATTCGGCCGCAAGCAGGTGCAGCACTCTGGTCAGCTGTGTTGCTGTGGAGTGACCCCTCCTAAATCCGTGCTACTCCGCTCGAAGTTGGATGCACGGGCGGAGGCGTCTTAGCAACAATCTTTCAAGCAGTTTAGCTATGTGTGGTAGCAGCGTGATCGGCCTGTAGCTGGCAGCTCTACGCCTGTCCTTCCCGGGTTTCGGCAAGACGATTACTTTGCCTTTCTTCCAGTCCTCCGGGAAGTGGTATGTCTGCAATATCCCATTGTAGAGTCGACCAAGCTCTACTAGGACTCTGTTCGGCAGCTGTCGGAGTGCAGCGTTGGTAATCCCATCGTGCCCCGGTGCCTTCCTCGGTTGCAGGCGGGTTGCTGTCCACTGCAATTCAGCGGGGGAGATGAACCACTCTCCTGCAAGAGGCGGCGCGGGCGACGACAGGAACTCCTGTACGCGACTCTCCTTTTGGGCATGAAGCTCCAAGAACTCCGCACTTGCTGGGTTCGGCATAAATTGCTCCTCGAAGTTCTCGACTAGGATATCCGCTCTACCCTTGGCATCGTAACGACGTTCGCCCGCGTTGTTGGTCAGCGGGCAAACGGGAGGTTTGGCTTTTGTTAACTGTCGGTTCAGTTTGTAGAGCGACGCATCATGCTCTTCCGCCTTCCATATGCGCCGCTCCCAGGCATCTCCTCTGTGTGCCTGGACTGCAACCGACAGTTCCTCCGACAAGATGTTCAATTTCGTCTTGATTCTCGGGCAGCGAGTACGCGCCCAGAGTCTCCTTAATGCTCTTTTCCTCCTGATCTGCACGCTAATGTGTCGCGGCAGATCGTCTCTCCTTGTGGACATCAGGACGATCGTAGAGGCAGCGTTGAGGGCCTCCTGTATCGCCTTTGTCATGTTGGTAGCTGCGGCCTCTACGTCGTCCGCTGTGTTTAAGGGGTGGTGTGTTAGAGGTCTCTCCTGCAGGTTTTTGTGGTAGAGCCTCCAGTCAACACGTGTCTTCACTGTTCTGGGCGGCGTAGTCACCGCCTTTAAGACAAGGGTAAATAAGATCGGGAGGTGCTGTGAGTCCAGGTCGTACAGCACCTCTACCACTATCAGGTAGTTGATGTCCAATACATCCGAACGACTTCGTGGATCCGTCAGAACATGTGTAGGTTCTTCAGGACCTAAAACGTCATAGCCGTGTCTTTCGGCGTCTTCAAATAGTGCATGACCCGGCGGGTTGATCAGTCTAGACCCCAAACACCCGGCGTGGGGACGCCGGGTGTTTGGCGTTTAGGTCCCCGGCGATGATGGTCGGTGTTTCGCCTTCCATTACCGTCCGGACGTCTGTGGAGCGAAATGGAGTCCCTGGCGGGCGGTATGCTGCGTAGATCCTAAGTTCCTCGCCCGCCGCCTCCATTTTTATGCCGATATAGCGCATAGTTTGGTATTCCGGTAGGTCAAGTTCTTGATGGACGATGTCCCTTCTCACTAGGACCGCTGTCCCTCTGTAGGCGGCCCCCTGAGAAGTGACCTCGTCCCTCCTATAAAGATGGTAGTTAGGCAGCTTTATGCGTGTACTCGGGTTTAATTTCGTCTCTCCCAGCAAGATGACCTGTACGTCTTGTTGTTGGGCGACGGTGCGGAGTTCTTGTAACTTCTGTTGGATTCCACCTGGGTTCCAGTAGAGGAGGCGCAGGTTAGACTCCTCCACCGTAGTGCCGAGCCAGTAGGTTAGCCAGCGCCTTCATAACCGCTGTGATCGGATCTGTCCCGGCTCTGATATCAGCCAGGACTTGACTGCCGACTTCGATTGCTATGCCAACCGAACGTTGGATGGCATCGGCAGTCTCGAAGCCGGCTGAAGGTGTTCTAGGTGTCTGTGCAGTTGGCGCTGATCTCGGGAGTTGATGTACATTTCTCTGTGTATGGGTAGAGCGCGCTCTATGTGTATAGCGGGCTCTATTTTCTGATAGAGCCCTTTCTGGCATTCTACCCACTCTGGCTTTCTTGTCTTCCTTGGTAACCTGCGCCTGGGCTATCGTTACCGCTGGGATTGGGGTAGAGGTTGCTGCCTGAGGAGGAGGTTGCACCTTCTTCTTCTTCTTCCTCCTCCCCCGCTTACTCCACTGAGTGGTTTGGCGCTCTGTGGCGTCGTTAGCGGGGGGCTGGAGAGTCGCCCCGGTGGTTGCCTTCGGAATGATGGTAGTGGGCACCTTCGCTTCTGTGGGTGCCGTGACGGGTGGAGGGGGGGCAGATTGCCTTCCCTTTCCTCTAACTGTGGTCCACCCATCTTCCTGGACCACGGCCCTGGGACAACTTTGGGGGACCCTCTTGGGCTCCTTCGGGAGTAGTCCCGGTAGAGCAATCCCCTGCTTCCTTGCCATCCTCCTCATGACTGGGCAGCGGCGATCATTGGCGGTGTGGTTCTTAGCGCAGTTTGCGCATCGCGGTTCCTCATCTCTACCCCTTGGGCAGTTGTTGGCGATATGATCTCCGGCGCAGCGAACACACTTCACTGGCCTGAAGCAGTTTGTAGACGCATGGCCAAAGGCCTGGCAGCGGTGGCACTGTGAGGGGCCCGCTCTTCCTTGCCAGGCCTCTATGACGACTCCTCTCATGAAGAGGAGCTCGTCGATCTTGTATAATTCATTGAGGCGCTCCAGGCTCAGGTGGTCCAGCTGTGCGAAGTAGAGGCACCCAGGTCTGCCTCTACGGGGGGGGATCCCTTTAACATATCTAATCGGGAACCCCTTGGCCCTGATAGCCCATTCTATCGCGGTTGGATCCGTGCCCACTGGTAGCCCCCGTATGCCCACCTTCGTGGGCTTGTCCTCTTCGGGGGTATAGCAGTACCAGGACATAGCCAGTGTTTTTTCGGTAATCTCCATTAAATATTTTTGAATCGTCCGGAATTCTTCCGGACTCTGGGGGGTAAATCTGACCCCCTTACCGAACGGACGAGCATTCGGTGGGTGGCCCAACTTCTTATTGAGTGCCTCGAAATGCTTCGTCCAGTTCGGTAAGCACTCAGCTACTATAGGTGGGTACCTCTTAGCCGTTTCTTCCGGCGGTTTTGGTGTTTCGGCTGTCTTTGTCCTTGGTACTGCTGGGGCAGCTACCAGTTGGGCGTAGCTTGTCGAAGGCCTTTGACCATCATCCGATGGCCGGCCTGACGGGTTGGTAGTAGGCGCGGACGGTGAGTGTCCGGCAGATGTGCTCGGCGCTAGGGTTGCGTACATGGTGGCACTCTACCCGTATGACCCCTCTCCTCCCTGCTCCAGATCAGCAGCATCCATGCTGGTGTGTTGTTCCGGTGTTCTGGGAGGGGGGGGGGTTTGGTCGGCGATGGCGATTTGGGTGGTGATCTCCTTATAGGCTTCTCAGGTTGGTGGTCAAATTCTCCCTCGGATGTTTAATAATCCGAGGAGTTTGAAGATCCGAAGCATCGCCTCTTCTCCTGGAGGGATGCTGCTGTCTCCGGTGGTGTGTGCCTTCTCATCGTCTTTTTAGCCCGCTGGGGTTGGGGAACGGTTCCCGCCCAGACGTACCTTCAGGTACGATGGGCGAGAGCGCGGTCCTCGGTGCGGGCTCCTTACCCGGTGAGGAGGGTTTCCGTGTTGGGATCTATGAGTAGGAGGACACTACTCTAGTCCTTTACGGATAAAAGATGTCGCGGTACGCAATTGGACGATCTAGTACGCCAGGACGGTCGGGTGGTCTTCTTGGTTTAGGTTTGGGTGGGGGTTCCCCCTTGTCCTTATCGGACATATTGAGAACCTACCTAAAGTCAGTCAGGTAATCTAACTAGTGGCCCTGTCTAAAATACCAGCCGTACGGCACGGTGCGCAACGCGGATGGTAAGGTGTAAGATATGTTGGCGTAATCTCATTGGGCACTGCCTACCCCTTTTATACCAAAAGGGTTGGGGGAAGTGCGGAGGTGGCACTTTATAACGCGACTAGGCACAGGGTGCACAGAGCGCATAAAGTGCCAAGAATCACCTAGGGGCCGGTGACCTCGACGCCTCACGGAATCACGGGACTCAACGTTCGGCGGAGTATGTCGTACCGGCGGTCATTTGCAGCCACTGATAACTGCAAACAACGCACACCTAGGAGATCCTTGATCAATCGTGTGGTGCGGTGCGGGGCGAGACGCCGGCGGAGCTGTCCGCTAAGGATGACCTGTCACGCAAAAAAATTGAAATGGCTCACACTACATCTACGGTAAAATTGTGGATAGTTCTCATTTACAAATAAGGAATTGAAGTTTCATGAGTTTCCACGTACACAAAAATTTGTTTAAACGTAAAATAAAATGAAATCTGTTTCTATTTTTTATCACATCCCGATCTGACAACCCTAACAATTTATTATTTACGTCAGCTTTTCCGACAACATCACTGACAGTATGTTCTCCTTAGGCTGTGCACGGAGCATTGCAAGTGCATTACCGGTTTAAAAAAAACCGGCCAAGAGCGTGTCGGGCCACGCTCAATGTAGGGTTCCGTAGTTTCACGTCCGTCACAATAAGTGTTCCCACTTATGAGTTTAAAGGTGGGTATCCATTATGTTCGCGCTCCAGCAGTGCTCCGCGCTCCTGCAACTGCTCCCGGTAGTGGGTACTGTTGTTTCCATCCAAGTTCAAAATGATTTTCCTAGAAAGTCCTTATAAAGTTCTACTTTTCAAATTTTTTTCATATTTTCTAAACTTATGGTTCAAAAGTTATAGGGGGGGGGGGCACACATTGTTTTTTACTTTTGGAGCGATTATTTCCGAAATTATTGACATTATCAAAAAATGATTCTAGTAAGCCATTTTTAAATACCTTTCCAACAATATATCACACGTTAGGATTGAAATTAAAAAAAAATCACTTCCCACTTTACATATAGGGGGGGCTACCCTAATAAAACATTTTATCCAGTTTTTATTTTACCACTTTGTCGGCGTGATTGATACACATATTGGTACCAAATTTCAGCTTTCTAGTGCTAACGGTCACAGAGATTAAGCGAGGTCGGACAGACGGACAGACAGACATGGCGAAACTATAAGGGTTCCTAGTTGACTACGGAACCCTAAAAAGGAAAGGTTCCTTTCTTAAAGGTGCCTTAGTCGCATCGATCCTGAAAAATCACTGGTTACTACCAATGCCGATTTTACAAAGACATTGCGAAAAAGAGAACTTCGGATAAATCACACAGTGGTGGACCGTCAAACATCATTTTACAAACACAAATTTAGTGGCTGGATTTAGTTCTAACAATTCCTGCGATCTTTTTGGCCTTTCTCATAATCGCCACAAGAATTTAACCGTGTTCTCTTGCGCTATCATCACACGGCAAATACCTGCACATGTTAGCGTAAACATCATCGTAGATAGGAAAACTGACAACTTAATCGCGCGTTCATTACTAAAAATAAAGTATCCATACATTGCTTTCAAAAATGTATTGCATTGTTTTAGAAATTACAAAATAAATTAAATAGCATTATCACGCTGATTTGTTTCAATGAGCGATGAGTACCAGACTCGCTTCTAATTGGTTCTAGCATTTTATTTAACAACGTTTCAGAATTTTATGTCTTAACCGAGGATGTATATAAATATCTATAGGTCACAGCATCCACTTTATAACCACTCTTGGCATCTCGTTGTGTGTCTTACTGCTTCTCTAGGCAAAAGCAGCAGCAAAATGGATGTCGCTTAGATTATTTACAAAATAGTTTAATTGCACTGACTTTGAGATGTAAATTTTTCTCACTTCCAAATAAGCAGTCCTTAATATATTTGATATTATTTTCAATCTCTACCTGTCCCTAAAAAAAGGTATTGACAGTCCTCTAAAAGGGGTTCCAAGTTTTTTTCCTTCTAGGTACGGAATCCCAAAATTATTTTCAATAACAATTATTTGTAATCTGTATTCTATAAAAAAATATTCTATTCTATTCTAACATTAGGTGGAATGTGTGCTCCTCTATGATAACAACTGATTTAATGATTGATTTGGAAATGGAAACATTTTTAGCGATCGTATGTGTAAATCCGTGGCAAAGCTTATAAATTCTGTAATTTATATACTCAAATCCATTATCTTTTTCGAGTCAACAATGATATCTATGCTATTGTTATATAAATAAAGCTTAACACCCCACGAAATAGACCACGGGCCCTGCCTAATACGGTAATTATTTGGCAAGGCTAATCTTCTTAAACCTAGCACTAAAGGCGAGTGGCGAGTGAGTTATAAGTGAGAATTGACACAGAGAGTTGTACCCATTTATCATACCGCATAACTTGTATCAAAAATACATTATGTGGGATCCGCCCCTTAATATTATAGCGTTCAGTGGTTTAAATTCGAAATGAATATCTTCTTAAAATTAAGGCACCCTGCAGAGGGTCAACTTTCATAGAAGGCCAGATACAAAATACTTTAGAGTTTTGGCTGGAGCAAACAAATTTATCTAATATGTTTTTTACTGATTTGTGTGCACAAACAAGCATATTATAAATTAATGCGTCATCGCCGTGGTTCATACGTTAATATCTGTGTGAAGATTTAATAAATAAAATTAGTTGTACATGGTCTCCTTAGATACTGGGTTAAAGTCCCTGGTAGTGCCAATACTTGGCACTATCGTCTTATTATGACTCATCAGATTTCCAAAACTAATTGCATTTTGCAGAACGTGGTCCATACTAAATTATTCGACTCAATAATTTCTGTGCAATGGATATTCTTTGTATTCGTATTTATTTACGATAGTTTAAAAAAACGTGTAAAAAAATTATAAATTTGGGTAAAAATTTTGCCAATTACCACAGCCTCCACCATACCAACACAACATCAAACATTGCAATGTACTTTTTACTGTTAACATACAAACATCAAAGTAGCTACAGCTAAATTTATTAGCAACCTTTTAATTTTGTTTTTTTTTTCTTATATACTTTTAGTTATATATTACTTTCACTTATAACTAATCATGCAAGTGAATATAAACCGCAAGTCACCACTACCATAGCTAGCGGCCATTTACTAAACTAACAAATCAAAATTAAGAGAGACAATTTATTTAGCAACCTTTACTCTGCTCGGCTGCACTGGTCTTCTCGTCTTATAATATTTATTCGGGATATCAAAGAAATAAAATAAATAACTTACAGATCTGAGTCGTGGTCCTTCACGGCTGGCCGTATGAGGACGCTCAAGGTCGCTCAGCGAGCTATGGAGAGGGCTACGCTCGGAGTTTCACTGCGTGATAGACTCAGAAATGAGGATATCCGCAGTAAAACCAGAGTGACCGACATAGCCCAACGGATTAGTAAGCTGAAGTGGCAATGGGCCGACCATATAGCTCGAAGAACCGATAACCGGTGGGGAAGAAAGGTTCTCGAGTGGCAGCCTCGTACCGGTAGGCGTAGTGTAGGGCGACCCTCCACTAGATGGAGTGACGACCTGGTAAGACATGCAGGAAGTCGATGGATGCAGGTGGTTCAGGACCGTGCTTTGTGGCATTACTTGGGGGAGGCCTATATTCAGCAGTGGACTTGTGAAGGGCTGTAATGATGATGATGATTTTATCAAAGAAATAAAAGTAACATGAAATAATATTAAACTACTAATAAAAGTAACATGAAATAATATTAAAACTACTAATTTAAGTGTAATTTTTAGTTTGACTAATACTACTACCGCTATTGCTATTACTGCCATTGTGTTTTAAGCTTGCTAATTAACGTATAAAATAAAACTAATCTAAAATTTTTATCCGAAAAATAAATTAAAGTTGATCTTGAAGAAAAGCTCTAAATTTAAAATATTATAAGGCCGGCACGGGCTCACCCTAACGCTTGCAAATTAAAAGGCGCGGTATTCTCGGGGGACTCTCATTTTGCCTCAGTAAAGATTTGCGAAGGGTTCCACCGTTAGTTTTCTATGGTTGACAAGTTACAATCGATCATTAATTACATTACGCGTGTAATATTTACGCGTCACATGTGCTGTACGTATAACAAAACTGCGCGCTATTGTTACATAAATCTTATTACGGGCATCATTTCGCTTTATCGATGATTATGGCAACTGCATGTAACCATTTATAACAAATATTTTATAAATGGTACATCATAAAATAGCATATATCAATTTTTATAATATTTTGCAAATAATGCAAGCCAAAGCTAGTATACTGTACTAGCTTTGACATGCTTTGTGGTTAATGGTACGAATTGCGAAACTTAGAAGTCGTAGGTCGGTAGGTCTATCATTCGGAAACTATCCTAAACCCCTCGTTACACACGCATTTTCAGTTATTTCTTACTCTTTATTTTTTAAGTACAAATCAAAGTTTAACCCTATGCCTTAACAACTAATTCATCCAATACAGTCTTCAAAAAGTTTACTGCTAAAGATAGGCATTCCCCATAATTGCTAAATTATTGAACGGTTATCAACATATATATATATATATATATATATATATATATATATATATATGTATATATATATATATATATATATATATATATATATATATGTGTGTGTGTGTGTGTGTGTGTGTGTGTGTGTGTGTGTATGTATGGCACAGAAAATAGCTTGTAGTTGAGGTAACATAATTCACTATCCCGGGTTAACGTACCGTGTTACCGTATTTTTTAAGAGGCGACAAAGGGCAATGTAACAAGATATGAGCAGCAGCAACCTTTTTTTATAGGATAGGGTAACAAACTACTCTGGTATTCTGTGAGAGCGTTGTCCTTCCCCGGTAGAGCTGACCCATTCGTGCTACAACTATACTACTAATATAACTGCAGGGTGGCTATACCACGTATAAAATCTGATAAAAATTCCAAATGTTAATGCGATTCTCCTATTTTAAAATATACCTGTGTGTAAGTAAACTGATGATTATATTTGCTTAATCTAAACCAATTTAATTCGATGCTTATATGATCCACAGTAAAAACCCGCTTAAGTAATTAGTACCCGGTTGACCGAGCTTTGCTCGGTAATTTTCGCTCGGTTTTTTTTTGATTCGTGTCTTTTGGAAATAATATTTAGATACAAATTACATACTGATGAAATACGAATAATATTTTTTTGATCGTAGCGACATAATAGAAAAAACTGAACTGGTTATTTGATTAAAAAATCATGAGTGCTTAAAAAATCATGAGTGCAATTAGTTTAATTTAAATTTTCGTGTGTTTAAAAAATACTAAAAAAAGGGCTCGAAAAAATAGATTTTCTCAAAAAAGAACTTGAAAAAAAATTTAAAAAAAGTCGGTCGGTCGGTCTGGGCTCGAACCATGGTATTACGATTTTGCGACCGCCCAATATACCATTAAGCTATTTGTAATCATTAATAAGCCGTCAAAATTTACCTTCTTATTCTAACGATATTATAGCAGTTTTTCATTGCCTAAAAACACGGACAAAAAGACATTTTCTAAAAATAAATCCTAGCTAGATCGATTTATTGCCCCCGAAACTCCCTGCACACAAAATTTTATGAAAATCGTTGGAGCCGTTTCCGAGATCCCGATTATATATATATATATATATATATATATATATATATATATATATATATATATATATATATATATATATATATATATATATATATACATATATACAAGAATTGCTCGTTTAATAGTATAGGATTTATAAAATATCAATCTTACAATTGATCTTATGTGCAATTGATTGTGGACTTAACCGCACCCAAACAATTTTTTTTATAGATCTACAAAACTCTTCACATAATTTTGTTAAGAAACAACAATAACAAAAGGAGAGCGGAATTGTTGCAAGTTCGACATAACACACTCCAGCAATCATCAACGTAGAAGACGCAACGTTAGTGAGCGTGTGTGTAGATAAGCATCTGCTGAGTGGTCCCCTCGTGCTCCCTGATCGGCATTCTCTCTGTGTTGCTATTAATTTCTGAACCCCGTCACAAAGTTAATGCAGAGACTAGGACATAATGTGATTATATTTGCAAGTAAAATGTGTTCGTACCTAACTCAATAAATCGTTACATTCGCAAAAGGATTCGGAGCTTTAATGGGCTTATTTATTTTATGTGGTGATGCTAAGTTTTAGATCAGAAGAACACTAACGGGCTTTAGATGTTTATAATATTTTTATTTTAAATGGCTTTACTTTTCGTATGTGTAAATTTAGACCAATAATTTGTCGAATAAAGACATTAAAACTAAGTGAAATTATATATTTGAACGTCACCAATTTAAAAATTTGGATTTGAATTTATATATTTAGATTTGAACCGTTAGTTCATGAAATGAAATATATTTATTTTTTCGATGTAAGAATATGAAACTTCGCTTGTCATTCATCTTATCAAATCTGTTTGGAATAAGGTTCCTCTGACCGGAGAAAAAACAGCAAAGAAAACTCCGTCGGTATCCTCTTCTTTGTCATTTTTATGTTAATATTACATATGCTATGCATAATGGAAAACGATGACAGATCCATCAGTAACTGAAGCATGTTTTATGATGTACTCAAAATAGGACGATTAAAAATTACAAGTTAATAATACAAGTTAGAGTGTTATACCTAAATTTGGAGGAAATTAACAGCCTAAATATGTACCACAAATGTCAAAGGTCCTTCTATCACTACTGATAAAGGGTTTGGAGAAGAAAAAAATCCATCTCACTTGCCCATTGCGTAGTTACGAAGTGTTGAAGAAATGTGTCCAAATATTTTTTGTTGATTTTGCTGACAATCAGGATTCCTCTTAGTGTTTGTCTATGCTGTTGAGTAGGTACGTGGAAATCAACAGTTTCAAAAAATTTATCTCTTTGGTGCTGATTGTGATCTGATTCTGGTTACTTACGTTCTGGGAAATTTACAGCGATCATTGAGCTACCACGGTACGTTAGAATAAATTTCAGTTTTCTTGAAATTAAAAGGCGAGAGTTTATACACGTCACCAGTGTGAATTTGTGGGAAATTATATTGATTAGGTAGTAGTTTAGTTAAGCACAATATAGTTACCGCTTTATTGCATACAAACTCAAATTGCCCTATACTATTTCGTTAAGTTGGTATGGATTTCGCTTATGATCAAATCTATCCAATATTCGCTAGAAAACAAACGCTTTTGAGTCACTCGCTACTAAGTATGTTTATAAATATACGAGCGCACTAATTAATTAAGAACAACTGAACAAATTACTACTATATATAATTATACTGCAGTATTCGTGGTATCGTGTCAGATTAATGTAAAACAGTCAACATAAATACTTCTCACTGCTGGATAGTAAGGTTCCCAAACTGCTCCAATATAATTTGGCGGAATTTAAAGGTTGAGAATGTTATGACGCTGCTCTCCGTCGCTGGACTGGGGCTAGCTTATAGGGGATAGTAATAACATCTAATGTTTTTTTTTAAATCTAGGAATTTCCAAGAAGCAACCCTAACGACACCTACCCACCCAGTAATTAATACTCTCAAGCTGGCACCAAATGGTGCACAACCCTTAAGCTAATGCTTATATATAAGTGTTACGCTATGTTCTGCAACATAAAACTGTGTTTATTTAGAGAAATAATGTGTTTTTGTTAATATTAAATATGCAAGATAACAATATTTTTCTGAGGTTTCAATGAACGACATAACAAACTCCAGCAATCGACAGCCCTGCAAGCGAGTATAAAGAACAAGCGACAATCTTATATTATATTACAGTGTACAGAGCAACACCCACATTTTCTTTACCTTTTGCCCTCCACTCAGTCCGTAGACTCACGAAAAGACCAAAGTTGTTGGCAACGTCAAAGCTGATGACTTACAAAGATCACTCTTAAACAGTTTACGACTATTAAGCATTTGGTGAAGCGTCATAACTCAATGACTGGTTTACTGACTCACTCAACAAACATATAGGTTATTTCTAGGTTACTCAGATACTCGAAATTTGATATCAAGATAGACAGAGATTAATACAAAGTTATGAGATCGGTTAGTTGTAAACACAGTCATTGAAACTAAAGGCAGCAATAACTTTGTCAACATTAGTTTCTCAAACAAATTGTAAAACAAAAATCGTTAACACATGAAAATAAACGTTGAAGTCACGTATTTATTTATATTAACAAAATGATCAACCTTTTTGTTTCAAAAAATTCAAAAAATATAAATGTGAAAAGGGGGCCAAGTTCGATACAAACCGACGTTAGGGGTTGACGGCTTTGCTGAGAGAAGGGTTGAAATCTGAACGGTCGGTAAGTGCCATAGCAATTCGAAGAACGATGTAAATTACTAAAGATACTTATGATCTAAGCAACTGTTTTTGGTGGGATTAAAACATCTCTCGGCGGTTTAAAAATTAAGTACAAACTCGTTTACTTAGAATTTTCGGTCTTATAGTGTCTTATTTATTTTAAAAATGACAATGAAACATCTCTGATACAAGACACAGTATTTTATACATTGACAATGTATCATGTGAGCGGAATAGTTTTCACTCTATTGTTGCCTGTCAACCCTTCAAGTGCCATAAAAGTCCCATGCAGTCGCATGCGCCCGGTAAATCCCAAGCGGTCGCATGCGACCAGAAGTTTAGCTATATAAAATTTATACAAAATTCTTTATCTTGTGGTCTAAACAAAAGTCAGGTTCTACTTCATTACAAAAATATTTTATTCGCTTGGTACTCATGTTTATTTTGATAACAAAAAAAAACATGAGTACCAAGCGAATGTCGGCAGAGTGAAAATCATATCACTCAAAATTATTTACGTAAAAAGATAAATTATATTCACACAAAAACTTTCATTATAATTTTAAGATAAAACACTATGTAAAACACTAATAAAACATTAGAAAATTCCAAAAATCAACACAATAACATTCACGCGAAAATGACGTACGAAATGAACGTAGATTATAAATAAATATTCATAGGATAACAGTTTTTTTTTATTGCACTAGAGGATAGAGTATTTCATATTGATTATATAATGTCAAACTTTTTCATAGAAAAGTAGTCTATATATAAGTTTTTATGGGTTAAAGTGCTGTGGGTAGGTGCGACCTCATGAGACCGCTAGAGATTTGACGGAATATGGCCGCGGTCTCATGAGACCGCTAGGGGGTTGAGAGGTTAAAGGTACATTTGTGTGTGGCATTTGTTATACCACATATACTCATACTTAAACATAGAGCCGTGGTAGCTCATGGGATACGCTCCTTTTAACAATTTACAGCATGCGAGCAAATCGAGTTCAATCATAGAAATTGGTAATTGCAATTTTCTTTACCGAGTCCGAACGAGTTTTGTAACGAGTCCCATTTACTCAGTACCTGCATTTTAAGCGGAATTTTCTGTCACGCATGAGCAAACTGTGGAATTTACTGTCACCGGCGATTTTTCCGGACCAATCCGACTTACTTCAGATCTTCAAGAAAAGAGCCCACTCCTTTCTAAAAGCCCGGTAACGCACCTGCAAACCCTTGCTGTTGCAGACGTATGCGCAACGGTGATAACTTACCATAGAATACAATAGAATGGCTGTCAACCTTATTTTGTACGGGGATCGGTGTCGCCGAGAGCACACACACAAACAATTACGTCGTATTATCATATTATCACTACTACCAACCCGATTCGCTGTATTGACAGACTGAGCGAACACATTTTAAACTTTTGATTAATGTTTTTGACACATCAATATTTCTTTATTTTTGTTTCTAATATTCACAAAATATAAATAGTTTTGACTTACTGGTTATAGGATATGTCTCCTTTATTTAAATTCCATTTCCCGCTGTACTTTTGACTCGTAATTATTGCACAATTTACCATTTTTTAAATAATTTGAAACGATTGATTGTGTTGACATTTATAAGTACGAATTGACATGTTAGTATGTATTATAGTATTCAATATAACTTACCAGGTGAGCCATATAAAAACACTTCGGCACTGGCTTCTAATTTTTTATTAAAACCGTTCAAAATTATTCAGTGAACAGAATAAAATAATTAGAGTACATTAACAATTATAAAATATATCTATCACTATTGTCAAGTGACTGCATATTTTTAATTAAATTAGCATTATATTATGTTGCAAAACATCTCTAACTATGCAAATAATATATAATTAGTTTAAGATACTTCAAATTGAGTACATTGATACATCACTGTTTTAACCACAATTATTCATTGTAGAGACCACGGAATGTCTACAGAAATTGTCAATAATATAGCTTAGACGATAGTTCCGCATATGGCCGCGGCGCTGCAGGGTTGAGGGTTCGAATCCCGCAAGGCACAAAAGTTAACAAATAATTCTCTCGGGTCTGGATGTGTATCTTGTGTAATTTATAAATAATATGACAACATGATCAATTACAAATCTGTATAATTAAGGATTACTGAAAAACTACTGGTCAGTTCTTAATCAAATTTATATGGGACCACATGAGAGCCACCATCTTTCAATTAAAAAATGAATCATCAAAATTGGTTCACCTAGAAAAAGTTCTGAAGTAACACACATAAAAACTACAGTCGAATTGAGAATCTCCTCCTTGATGTGTGTGAAGAACCGGTTGAGAATTAAGTACATTGACATAGCACAGCTTCAACCCCAACTTTTCCATGTAGACTTAAATCTTAGATATTGTGTAGCTTTGGAACGTTCGTTACGTAAAGAAACATCGGACGCTAAGACGAAAGAGGAACTCCTCACCTCGCGTCGCGTCTCGTAATATAAAGCGAAGGGAAACATTAATAAAAATTCCGCGTTGAAACAACAAATTAAACGAAGCCGAGCCACTCGAAAGACCATAAGTACCTACTCATCTCAATTGCCATCGATAAGAAATCCAAGCCTAAGCAATGTATTCCAGGCACGTTTCGGCTCACGGTTTTTCTCGCAATGCTACTGTGGCGTTTAAAATGAATTGACTTTTAAATTCCTCAAAATAAAATGCTGTCGGAGTTTTATTAAATCGAGTGTAACCATTCCTGACATTACGCAAATGGCGGTCCTCCCCTACATCTGTCGCAGGGATGCACCCCCTTAATAAGTGTTAACGCTCGCCGGCTGCGATGAACACTCCGTCCGGGCTCAAGCTAAATCTCTACAAATTCCTTGATACAAATTAATGCCGCGCGAGGACTTCACGAGCGTCTCATGTAATTTCATTTTGTAATACCATCGCGCCCCTACGAGTGACATTACAATACGTGAAGATATTTGCGATAGAAGTGGATAAGTATACCAGTATATTATTTAATTTTATTACATATTTTCCAATCCATTCTCTTTTACAAATTTACACCTACAAAATAAAGCAATCTTTTTTTATAGGATAAGGGTGGTAAACGAGTACACAGTCCACCTGATAGTAAGTGGTTGGTACGGCCCGTAGACATCTTCATATATCCTCGATTACGAATTAAAATGTAGAGTTGTTGTCACCCGTGAGGACTAAGATGGAATGCCTCGTTTCCAGTAAAAAGGGTCTCCGGTTTTCTACAGTCAACAAAACATAACAACGTTATGCTGCCATTTTACGCTGGTATTCTGTGAGAGCGTGATCCCCGGTCGAGCCGACTCATTTGTGCTATAATATTACAATATACTAATAAAAACGATTCACTGAATATTCAAGCTTCGAAGATCGTAAGAGGACCGGCCGACCTCGTACAGTTATGACACGATCATCAAAGCCGTAAAGGCGTGAATCCAACGAAAGCCTGTTCGTAAACAAAAATCTTAGCTCTTCAGATGAGCCTAAGCAGACCCACGGTCAAAAGAGTAATCAATGAAGACCTAGGACTACGATCTTATCGTAAGAAGACCGGACATTTATTGAACGAGCGCCTGAAAAAAATTAGGCTAGATAGATCCCGCGCTTTGTTACGGTGGTACGCAGGAAAAAATACCGCGTAATTTTGTTTTTGGATGAAAAAATTTTTAACATAGAAGAAAGTTATAATAAACAAAATGATAAGGTGTATTCTCACAGCAATGAAGAAGCCAGCACGCGTATTCCGAGGGTTCAACGAGCACATTATCCTTCGTCACTCATGGCTTGGCTTGAAGTGTCATATTCAGGCTTAACTGAGGTGTTTTTCTGTGGAAAAAGGTGCAAAAGCCAGTGCCGAGGCGTACCAAAATACTGTCCTAACAAACATAGTGGAACCTCTTTCTGAAACAATGTTCAAAAACAGACATTGGATATTCCAACAGGACTCTGCACCAGCTTATAGAGCACGAAGCGCGCTAAACTGGTTGGCCGCCCTTGAGATTGACTTTATCGGACATGAAAAGTGGCCCTGTTCTAGTCCGGATTTAAGCCCACTGCATTATAAGATATGGCAACATTTGGAGGAGAAAGTTTGCGCTAAACCTCATCAGAATTTGGAATCTCACCGAGCATCTTTGGCTAAAGCAGCGGCAGAAATAGATATGAGTGTGGTGCGTGCTGCGATTGATGATTGGCCCCTATGTATTCAAAATAGGGGAGGGAGGCATTTTGAATAATGAAAAAAAAAATGTATTCTAAATTAATTTTATATATAATTTCTATATAATTATCAAAAAGTGTATCATTAATTTTATAAAAAATTTTGACAGAACTTATACGACCTGACTATAGTCGCAGCATGGCCTTACCAAGTATGTAATCTACTTCTTCTTTAATTATTCTTTAAAAAAAAAGCCGACTAATAAAAATTGTTTTCTTTTCTACTCCTCGAATTTACTTATTGTAACTTGCTTAAGTGTCAAATATATGTAGTATCCTTGATAAAAAAAATATATGTAATACGTAGTTGCAGTAACTGTCACTATTTCGGATTAACGGGCAACGTTAGTCTAAACATGATTAAATTAATAAAACAAATAGTTAAACAAAAAACGTAACACATAAGTAACCTAGTTTTAAAGGCATATCATCGATTAAGTCCATGTGATCGGGTAGTCCTAGTTCCTAGTCGTCCACTGGTTATTCAATTTACCCGCCGCGTCGTAATAATCGGTCCGTCAACTGGCGCTCACATGAGATTTTTATAAAATACTTTAACTTATTGACTGCTTTTAAATAGAATTGAAACTTGTGGATCCCACTGTTTTTCTTGGAACTACTATTAATGCGAAGCTCTAATAAACTCCCATATATCTAAATTATAAAGCATAGTTTAGTAGCATATTATATGCTTTAAGAAAAAATTAAAATCACTCAAGTTAAAACAGCCAGATTTTTTTTATTTTAGTATTTCCTTACCTTATTTGTTATGGAATTTATAATTTATATTTTTTTGCAATTTTTCATTTTAATTGCATTTACAGTCTTTCAGATAAAAGATTTATTATAATATAAGTAAATGTATAAAAGCTTCATTTCAAAATATTATAATGAAAATATAATGAATGTACATAAAAACATAAATAGCTTTGTTAAAGAAAATATGCCTATTTAAGTATACTAGAAACAAACACAAGCTTGTAGGTAATGCAAATACTCAATTCCACAGCAATGCGTACACTTTTACAACAAAATCTCAGAAAATAAACTTTAAAATGTCATTAAAACTGTATAAAAAGGATTATTATAAGGAATACTTGAACAAGAGTTCCTGGGAATGACGTGATCGCCACCAAGCCTTTTCTATAATCAAAAATAAATCTATACAAATAAATAAAATTTAAGTGTCTGTTTGTAAATTCAAAATAAAGGATTTCTACTAAATGTGCATGAAATTATATGGGGTACTGATAAAAGACAAAAAAAAAACAATTTTTTTTGTCTGATTGTCTGTATGTCTCTCGGTTCGTTCCAGCTAATGTCCGAAACGGCTGGACCTATTTTGACGCGACTTTTTCTGGCAGATAGCTGATGTTATAAGAAGTAACTACGACTACTCTTATTTTAGAAAAATAATTAGGGTTCCGCGCAAATAGTTACAACCCGTTAAATCTAATCGCAATAAATTCCATACGGTCAAAGTCGTGGGGAAAAGCTAGTATAACCTAACATTAATATTTCTTAATGGTTCGTTCCAGGACATAAATATTTTAGGAACCATTAATAAATAAAAAAATTGAATTTCAAGAAGTCAGCATTATCATCACACAAGCTCCCATAAGTCCTTAAAGCTCACATAAGTCCACTGCTGAGCATAGGCCTCTCACAAGGAATACCACAAAGCACGATCTTGAGCCACCTGCATACACAAACTTTCTGCAGGTTATCACTCCATCTAGTGAAGTTCTTTGAGCTACATAGCTGGCCCATTGCCAATTCGAGTTCCACTTGTTTGCTACCTTACTTATCCATTGGGCTATGTCGGTTACTCTAGTTCTACTTCGGATATCCACATTACGTAATCTATAAAGCAAAGAAACTCCGAGCATAGACTTTTCCATAGCTCGTTCACTCGCTCGCTCCAAAGTGCAGACATCCTCCAGCGATTCTACTATAACACCCATTTCGTCGGCAAATCGAAGAACAGTAATGTACTCGCCATTGATGTTGATATAGTATTCTTTCCAGTCCAGTAACTTGAAAATAGCTTCCAATGTAGCGGTAAAGAGTTTTGGGGATATAAAATTACCCTGTCTTGTACCTCTCTGCAGTTGGATAGGTTTCGTAGTCTGTATTGTAATTTATTGATTTAATCGTGCTGCTGTCGCTGGCTAGTGGCATATGTCTCCGAGAGTCGTTCTTCATTCATCAACTTTAATCTCCATCGTATTGAGGGCCGGCATACATGCTATTTTAAATTGAAAATAGAACCCGATTTTTACTGTTAATGTCATCGTTATCCCTAACCGATTCCAAAGAACTGGGAAATAAACATAGCTTAGTCAGTGAGCTTGAATTTCTCCCACAGACCGAAAAAATACTCTATTAATATAATTATTAAGAAAAATGCTAAGTTGCTAAGGTCCAGAAACGATTTTTTCATGGTGGTTTACTAATTTGTTGTTCACTAAGGATTCTCCCCAGCTTCGCTTAGATAGGATCTATAAACATGCCGTTATTTAAATTTTAGAAAATCAAAGACCAAAAAGAGACAAAGAAAAAACTTCAAGATTTTCGGATAAAATATAGTCTAAATCCCTCCTGGCATTACTCTACATCTGTCGGTACAGTTTCATCACAATCTTTTCAGCCTTTCCAAAGAGCAGCTCGAACGGACAGAGAGAAAAAAAATTAAATTTTTAATTATGTCTTAACAGTATGAAAATAATACCTTGAGGTTAATATGAGCCAGTTATTTTAATATTATAGACAGACAATTGAATTTCATTAATATGTATATCTCGTCCACACCAGTAGCTTACGAATTTCTACTAAAGCAGATATTCCCAAAACATATCATATACAGTTGAATAGGTTTCCTTCTTTGTATACCGAATATACATCGTAGCCTCAGATACTATTAAACACTCCAAAATTTCAGTATACCGATAGATCTACCACCGCTTAAGTGAAGTAATGTAGACACACTGGCCACCATTTGGAACTAAATAAAAAATTGGTTGTCTGTAAATTCGGTTTATGGCCGACAGTTCAACGTGACAACGTCATAACAAAATATTGATGAAGTGATTGCATACTTTTATGGATACAATTGAATCAATTTTATTGAATTATCACTATTTTGTACGGATACAAAGAAGGAGTGAAATAAAATCTACAGTTTAATTGATAATGTTACTTTCACGCTCAAGCCTCAAGCCGATCGTGCCTTTCGCTCGCTCGTGCAGCGCTCTCGCTCCTATCGTAACGTTACAACAATGAGCGTAACTTTACAATGAGTCATCCTTTTTCGTGCGTGTAGCCAGCGTTCATCGATTTATTAGACGTTGTCACGTCAAAAAACTATAAACGACACTCATAAAGAATCATTAAACAAGCCTATATTTCTTCTTCGCTGATAGAGATAATTCAGTCAAGAATGTGGCCGATTCTGCGTCAAATCCTGCAGAGCAGCACTATGGCGGATAATGGAGATGAATCTCTAAATGTCTCTTGCCTAAGTACTTAAATACTGTTCAATTTTAAGATTCTTTAAGTCTCGTGCTGTCTTTATCACTTTAAGTCGAATTTACTGTGACACTACGAGAATTAACGACATCTTAAAATTGACTAGCGTTTGAGTATTTGGTCATATAAGTATCAAATGACCACACGCTTTTAGAAGCTCCTACGTAGATACATTTTCATGTTCAATTCAATTCAATTCAATTTATTTGTTATTCTTGTTGTACATTTGGTCTTATATTTAAAAAAAATGTTCAAAACAAGAACCCTGCAAGGGCGCTGCAAATATAGGCAATTATTAATATTATTATTACATTCACATTATAGTATTATAAAATTATAATTTAATGAATATTTACAATTAACTTAAATATAAATTGGATCATATTATATTATTTATTCGTTTCAATTTCCTATTTTCTACTCAATCACTAAAAATCTCCTGCAACGAGTAATAACATTTTTTCGTTAAATATGTATTAACTTCCGTTTTAAATTTTTTGACGCTTGTAATGCTTCTGATTTGTTCTGAAATTTTGTTATATATTTTTATTGACATGACATTGGGACCGGTGTTTACGATTTGTAATTTTGATGTAACTGTAAATAATTTTATTTTTGGTCTTAAATTTTTAGGGCGAAAATATTGAGGGAACCAGTCGGTATTATTTCTAACTAGTGAGCATATTTCGGATATATATAGGGATGTTAATGTCAGGATATTATAATTGATAAAGTAGTTTCTACAACTTGTTATGGAGTCGATATTTGCAAGTATGCGAATACATTTTTTCTGAATTAGAAATACTTTGTTAGCGTCTGTGCTGTTACCCCAAAGTACCACACCGTAGCGTATCCAGGGGTCTGCGTACGCGTAGTAGGCACAGGTTGCTGTTTTTAAGTCGGTGGTTTTTTAAGTTCTTTATGAGCGTATGTAAAACTAGATAATTTTTTGACAATTTTATTAATGTGTTCCTTCCAATTTAAATGTGCATCTATATTTATACCCAGGAGACAGTGAGAGTTAACAGATTCTAAGGGAATATTTAGGTATTGGTAGTTGATATGTAAGGGGCGTTTTTGGTATGGTCTAAATTGCAAAAGTTTACTGCTTTTGAGGTGCATTCAAAATCTTGTACGAATTAAAGCATAGAAAATTAGTAAGGATGAGCGACAGATTGTCTGTCTGTCTTTCTGTCTGTTTGTTCCGGCTAATCTCTGAAACGCTTAGACTTTTTTTGACAGGACTATCACTGGCTAGCTGATGTTATTAAAAGTAATTTAGGCTACTCTTATTTTAGAAAACAAATTGGTGGACCCAAGCCATCCCCGGAACTTCCTGCTAATTTTAATATTACACTTAGTACTTAAACGTCATAATTTTGGAAAACCACTTTTTTATTTTTCTATTTTTCAAAATTGAATATTTCACGAAACAATCAACCGATTTTGATGTAATTTACGGCAATTAACTCAAATTTTTCAGCTTAACAAAAATCTTATTAAAAAACCCATTTGAAACATTTTTTCGAGATTTCTTTCGTAAACGATATCTCTCAAACGAATCAACCAATTTTGATGCAGTTTACGGCAGTCAACGTCGTTGTTTTTTTAATAGAAGAGCTAATTAGATTATTTAATTGATCATAACAAAGGTGCTGAAGCAATTTCAAGAAAACTGCTTTTTCAAAATTAAAAATACTCGATTTTTTCATTTCTCAGAATAAACTGTGATGATTCGATCTAAGTTCACAGAAATTCTAAGTACAGCAAGTCTCGTTCAGATGACGAAATCCGCTTTTCGATCAGACAGACACTCTGTTACAAAGTTATGAGATGTTTCCATGTTTACACATAAACACTTACAAACGCGTGCGTGCGCGTACGCACGCACTCACGCACACACGGACGTACATACATACAGACATACGGACATCATCGAAAAATAGTCAGAATAGCTTCCTAGGACTTGGAAACATCGAGATCTGATGAGAACTTGATTTCCAAAAAAGTGGATCAAAACAATAACTTCCCCATCTTTTGAAAATCATTGATTTTCATAGCGGGAAGTTAAAAATTACGGTTCTGACTGAAGACTGTGCCATATCTATGACACAGTCTTTCTCATCTGAGAGACACGGCCCATAGACATCTACATCTATCCTCGATTACGAATAAAAATGCAGATGCGTTGTCACCCGTGAAGCCTAAGATGGAATGCCTTGTTTCCAGTAAAATGGGTCCCCGGTTCTCTACACTCACCATACGAATCAAAGCAGCATTAAGCTACTATTCTGTGAGAGCATGGTCCTTCCCCGGTCGAGCCGACCTATTCGTGCTACAACTGTTATAGCTGCAGCGTGGCTTCAACTATACCACTAATTAAACTGAAGCATGGCTCTTCTACGCATAAAAAATAATATAATCATTTTAATATTAAATCCATTCAATACATTTTTAAAATAAGCGAATCGTTGCAAACCAAGGCTAATAGTAAACAGTCGCGAAATAAGAGTAATTACAATTTATTTCCATTTTTCGGACCATTTACCCCGTACTACGTAACGTAGCGCCCGGGTCAAATGAATTCTGAACGAAATAGTTCCAAACTGGTATCATTGTTGCAAATGTAAATGAACAATTAAAGCGTCCGCCGTGGCCAGAGACCATGATGATAATTATTTTAGTTTGTGTCGACGCGGCTGTCAGTCGAGGCTGCCCGCCCGCCCGCTCACCCGTTGGAATGCCTCTCGGGCCCCCATTTTCGCCATTATATAACGACACTTCTGCTATTCGTAAATTATTATCAGCCAGCGTTTTCATTACTTGGTTTTGTAACAAAGGAGCTCTACAGTCGTAGGCACGTAGCGATTCAACTTCAGCAACTTTGAATCCACCGCGGCTCCATCTCCATTGTCCTCAGCCAGTAATCAAGACTCATATTAGAGTCAGGATGAAATTTTGATTAATTCGTTACGATGTTATCGCCTGTTAGCTCGACCGAAGAACTTTCATGAAAAGCCAACCATTGAATAATTGAACCGGAGCATTTACAAATTCCTGTGCGCCGCCAGCTCGAGCTTCATAAATTGTCATTGATATTTCCAACAATCTAACGATAGATGCAGTATGTTCATTAGTTATATAAGAATAAAACGTTGTAGAATTCCCGCCGATTATAAATAATAATGTTCACAGTGTTGCAATAATTCCTACATTCGGGGAAAAAACAATAATCATTATCACTACTTCTATTTAATAGATTATGGAGCTCAACAGAACTAAGATCAGTTTTTCTATAGACGGAGTCTGTACAGACAATATAAGCTATGGAGATGGCATGGGGCTGCTGAGAACTACGATAGATGCACTCAGAAGACTGCTAGGATCTGTGAATGCTATGGACTCGAAATACAATGTAACGAAGAGCGAGCTTATAGTTTTAATTCAGGCTCTAATAGGCAACTCACCATACCACCTTTTAAACTTTGTAATAGCCCTCTGAAGAAAGTTGACGAATTTAAGGTAGCAGGTGACTTTTTAAAGCGTATCTTCGGTGCTTTTACACACTCAGCTTGTGGTTGAGATATACGCAACGGTCATACAACTTCCTGTGTGTCAAGTATAATAATGTGTTCAGGGTGCTATTAGAATTGCCGCGTTATTGTAAGATCTCCGTCAAGTTCGCTGAAACATACAGTGATAGCTTTCATTCCATTATACGTAAAATATCTGCTTCATTACTGAATCAACTGCGTACCTCTACTAACATCATCCTGAACACTCTTGCAGATTGCTTATGAGGCACTGGTTAAGCCTACATATAAAAAGATAAATAATAATGTATTTTTCTTGGGGTGTGTTATTTAATGTTTTCTTTTTTTATGTTTAAAAAAATAAGGGTGGCAAACGCTGTCCACCTGATGTTAAGTGGATGTTGTGGCACATAGACATCTACATTTACCCTCAATTTAGAAATAATATGCAGATGTGTTGTCATCTCTGAAGACTGCGATGGAATGCCTCGTTTCCAATCCATCTCCGGTTCTCTTCACTCACCATACGAAGCACAGTAACATTAAGCTGCTATTTCACACTGATGTTCTGTGAGACTGGTGGTTCTACCCCGGTCGAGCCGATCCATTCATGCTACAACCATAATATAGCTGCCGCGTAGCTCCGCTACGTGTAAAATACTAACGCAGTTTATAAGAATAAATCATTGTTATTATTGTTGCATTTGGACTAAGTCTGAATAAAATTTTACTCTATTACTTATATATTAAAAGTAATAATTCCTCGCGAACTTAGACGCGGTCACAGCTAGTATAATATAACTGTCTTCTTCTTAACATTTATTTATTTAAACTCACGAAATAATAATATTTTCAATTAGTAGCTATTCTTTATAATCTATGTTGAAATATTTTTTCATTGGTGTTTATTGGAACAGAATTCCAGAAGCCATGCAGTCCGGTAAACATAAGCATTATAAGTAGTATGAAATTGAAATTTAATTAAAAAAATTAACCACTGTAAATATTTTTTAAAATTTTTAAATTTGAAAAAAAATTTGAATTTTTTAAAACTCATCAAAGTTTCCTGCATTTTGGATACTGAAAAAGCCTTGATATATAGTTCTAAAATGGCACTAAATTAGGCTCATACAGGTAACACCTGGTTATAGAAAGAAAAATGCAATACAAATCTAATAACACCACTTAGGTTACAAACGTAGTGATCGAATGACACTTTCATGGAAAACGGCCCCGTAATTAAATTTCATTGATTCAAAGCTCATTTGGGTAGTGCGTCGAATGCCTACATATCAGTGGGCGCGCGAGAGTTGCAGGGAAATGAAAATGGTTGGCATTCGGCAGTAGTGGAATGCTTTCAGCTCACGTAATTCAGTTAAACGCGTAATTTATGACTAGCCAAATTACTGGCATGACGGCCTGGCTGTCTAATATAAATGTTAACAATAAAACGTTTTAGAATAACTAGTCATTGTTATTATATCACGCCAGCTATTGATAATAACGATTTACTCATTTGATTCAATTAAAATTTGATATCAAATAACGAAATGTAAGTTATTTTCTAATAAAATTTATTATTTAATTTTGGACAATTCTGTTTAAAATATAGATATATGATATAGCTTAGTTAGTTAGCACATTTTTCTTAATATTTTAATTTAAATAAACTTGTTCACAGCTTGATCAATATAAAATAATAATCATTTATTCACCATCACAGCCTATCAAAAGTCCACAGCTGAATATAGGTCTACCTCATGCCTCATAGGGGGGGGGGGGGGGGATTACAATATGCACAAACCTTTACAACAAAAAAAACGCTACGAAACTTACTATCAACGTTACCAGTAACATCAAAGTTACACAGAAGTAACGTTGAAGCGCGATTTTTCAAGGTTATAAATAGACATAACTCGACATCGAGGTGCATTTTAAACATAGATACACCATTCCATGCCATGTCATGTATTAGTTATTTATGCATAATAATACTATATAAGATGTGCACAATAAAAACAGATATTTATTTACCTTTGAAATTGTCAAAATTCACAATTAAAATTAACGGACGAAAAACACGCGTCTTTTTTTATTGTGATGTCTGATTACTTGGTGCCTACGCAATTACAAAACACTAGCAAACTGTGCTGCTATGCTTTTTAAGGGAAAATTTTGGTAACATACAAAATAGTAACATAGAAACGAAAAAATATGGAACGTAGGTTTAAATAGTAATAAACCTATAAAAAATGCGTTTTTAAAGACACGTAAAGCACGATTTGGTAGCTTAACGTTGAGACATTTTAGATTGTCACTAATTAATTAAATGTTCATTAAAAAATATAAGTTTTATGGCGTTAGTGCCAAAAAGGCTCAGGCTTTTCGCCAAATTTGGGGGTCTGGTCGAATTTAAGTCACTGTATTTTTTATGTACAACTTACATAATTTTAAGAATATGGTATAAGAGTTTAAGAGTTAGATAACCTAATTATAATACTTTCATTACAATTCACCCACTATGTTGTTTTTTATAACCCATCAAAATATGAAAATATTTTTTCTTCAAAAAGTGGCATAATCTACGGCCTTTTACGGCTTACGTTTTAAAAATAAAAAATTATATCATTTCAGTTAGTTTAATGCACGTTTCGCTGGCAAATCGGAGGTGAGCGCGTACTCGCCATTGGCGTTAATACCGTATCCTATCTGGTCCTGCAACTTGAAAAAGTTTTCCAATGTATCGGCGAAGAGTTTCGGGGATATAACGTCATCTCGTCTTACACCTCTACAGTTGGATGGGTTTCATACTCTGGTTCTGTACTCGGATAGTCGTTGAAGCCTTATTGAACAAAAAAATCAGCACTTAGATATACCGACAGTCAACTTTCGCCCAAATTTCGACGGAATCAAAAACTTTCTCATAGTTTACATACGCCAGGCAAAATGGCAGATTGTACTCTTCTTAGATCATATACATAACCTTCAGACCTTATGGCAGAATCGCTGGCTACCATGCTCAATGACCGCAAGAGTGCCTCCCAAAGAATAGGTCTTAAGATGAACATAGACAAAACAAAGAACATGTGTAACATAACACCCATTTCACACCTATGCCGATAGTTGTTAGGATCACTAAGCTCGAATTTGTTGACGAATATGTTTGCCTCGGCTCCGACTAGGTAAATTCAACCTCGACGGAGAGGTCAATCGACGGATTCAATTCCGCTGGGCAGCGTTCGGGAGATTACGACATACCTCCTCGTCGAGCTATGGAGGCGGCTATGCCGGGGTTTCTCTGCATGATAAACTTAGAAATAGGGATATCCACATTAGAACCTGAGTGACTGACATAGCCCAACGAATTAGTAAACTTAAGTAGCAATGGGCCGACCATCGTGAAGAGGCCTGTATATCAAGTCACACAGTGAAGTCACCAACATGCATTGAGACAAAAATTTCCTTGCCCTAAAACCCTCTCAGAAATGATAAGACGCTTTTGCCCAGCAGTGGGACGTATATAGGCTATAACTTTAACTTTCAACTTTATCTCTAAATTCGCCTGACCTATAACATCTTTAGTAAACGATTTGATACTGCAACAGTACACAAGTCTACTAAACGTTGCAACTAATTATTAAGTCAACTTTATTTTGACATATTCTTTATTATTCAAACACAATATAGGTAATACACATAACAAAAGTTTCAAATAAAAATTTCCTTGTATAATATTGAATTATTGTTTAGTAAAGTGCAATTAAAGCCTTTACCTATACATAAGGATAGACACAGTGACACAGGCCTCTCATTTAGGTAAGAAATTATCAGCCGCGCTACCCCTATTCTTAATATGTTTTTTTTTCATATTCTCAGACTTGTAGGTTTCCTCACGATGTTTTCCTTCGCTAAAATTTGTAATTGACAATTGTATTGTTGTCGATGAGACTGTACGAGTTTCTCGCGTTTTCCAGCCAGCACTTAGCTCCTTAGCTACAACGGATTACAAATAAACAATGTTTATTTATGAGATGAAATTAAATTAATAAAGCAAGAAAATTGAAATTGTAAAATTACTTATACACAAAAAAGTAAAGCTATTCATGATGAATAGAAATACAAAAAAGAGCTCAAAAATTTAATAAAAGATTCAAGACAATAAAATACTAGACTACTTTAAATTTAAAAAGCCGTCGTAAATCTAAATGCAGCGCTCACCGCCGTCGGTTCAAAGAAGGCAATTTATGGAAAAGAAACAACACCTACAAGCTACAAGATTTATCTAACAAGAACGTAGAGCTCGCTTACCTTAAATTGTAACCGTAATCCATTTATACCCAATACTTAAATTTTACATTGCCGCTCAAATTATGATTTTTTCTCTCTTTAGCATTGTACAAAATTTTAGTCATTTGACTTTATTTTCAAATAGATTGCTAGTAGAAATAACTATATTCATTTATATTTATAAATGAATACGCGTTAAGTCTCATATAAATTTGTTTTACTGAAAAACTTCCCTACTTTAAACTACTATTAAATTCATGATGAACATACATGTTCCTATACAACATGCGTGAACCATAATGTGTGTGCTGGCGATTCTTAGTGAAAAAACAAGCACACGATCAATAATACTTTGGTGTAGTAGACACCTACTTAGTGTGAAATAATTAATAACAATTCTATGATTTTAATCAATTATTAATATAACAAAAGAAGTTACCATAGACGCGCGAAAAAAGAAGTTTTTAATTGCCTCTGTCTATAACGTAAACTTTATTCAAAAACTTATCAGAGTTAGTAAAAGAAGTTAAAAAAGAGGTCTAAGTTAGTAAACGAAGTCTAAGAATTTAGAATAAGAATTATCATTATTAGATTATTATAAATATAGTAGTGATTATTCTCACCTTAATCCATAATATAAATGCATAGCATACTGCTACAACGGTGTAAAATTATATTCATGTCAATCAATGGGGGAAACATATAATCAGTGGCTTTATGAAGGGCTGTAGTATCAGTAGTATATCCAAGAAGAGCGAATATCATCTGTCTATTTTAAATACGGCTTCATAGTGCAGTAGTTGTGGCACTGCAGGCTAGCGGGTTCAAATCCCGAACGAAGCAAGTGTTTATATGGCCTACAAATATTTTTATGTATTGTAACCGCCTCCACGATAGAGATGAAAATCCTACGGTCAGGATTTTTTTTATAGAATAGCGTGACAAACGAGCACACAGTCCATCTGATGGCAAGTGGTTGCTGCGGCCCATAGACATCTACATCTAACCTCCATTACAAATCAAAGTGCAGATGCGTTGTCACCCGTGAGGACTGAGATGGAATGCCTCGTTTCCAGGAAAAAGGGTCTCCGGTTCTCTACACTCACCATACGAAATACAGCAGCATTAAGCTACTATTTGACGCTGGTATTCTGTGAGAGCGCAGCCACGTAAACAACTTTTTTCTTAAATAATTATGGTAGATATTAACATATCTAGGAAAGGTACCTGAATTAGTAAGTGTGTTGTCACCAAGTCCGGTGGAGGTGTCGACGTCGGCGTGTGCGTCCGCTGCAACGACGACAAGGATGGCGCAGGCCCACGCGCAAGCCGCCACCGCATGATTAGCTTCCTCTTGCCTACCCATCGCACATCACCAACTACAACCTCAGTTTAATATTCTGCAAATCACTATCATAAGCCAAATTAAATCGCAAAAGTTGTAAAGTCCAACATAATTTTTAAAAACTGAATGAAAACCAAAAGTTACAATTTTAATTTGCCGAGCAATCGGATGCGTGTATAGTTCGAACGCGGTCGCGGCGGAGTGTCTGTTGACGGCAGCGTGGCAGCCTGGTCACGGCGGCACTGTTCGCGGCTGCACATTGCGACGACCGGCTCCTCCGGAGTCTCACCGTCTCACACCGGCAGCGAGGAGGGCCGCTGCGCGCGCACCCTCCTCGTCAACCAATCGCACAGCGAGGGAGGGCCCACGCGTAAGACGCACGGAAGTATATGCGAAGGCCTATGTACAGTGATGATAGCGGACAGGTGGTTTCGCGGCCGTAATTAGGCTTCTGATAACTTATTACTGGCCGCATAAATACGCTTAAAACGCTAAGCGATTAAGATAGCGCCCAAAACCGCCTCTAACGCTCATCTCATCCTTTACTGATCTTCCTACCTGTTCCATTTACGTAACGATGATTAAATTTTAAATAAAACGAATCGGCTGATACACATGTAAGATAAAGTAAATGGCGGTTGGAAACATTTCTTTTTTTTTCTTTCTCGTACCATAAACCTCTTTTCTGTGTAATATGTGTGTATATTATTCGAAACTCTTATAATAATTTAACCAATTTTCACTTTTATTGAAATATAATAACTGTATTTTATAATCTTTAAATACAAATGGAAAGAAGTAATAATATATGCGAAATACGTTTGACCCTACAGGCCATCCCTGCAACTTCCCGCTAATTTTAAATGCAAAGCGCTCCAAAGTCCAAAGCCCTATTATGACTCAAATCGTCATATAATTTTCAAGACAAATTCAAGAGAAAGTGTTATCAAAAATTTTCGACAGCGATTTTTCTTGAACGAATGAATCGATTTTGATGCGGTTTGCGGCAATTGGTGTTGTTTTTTGAGGTAAAGAGCTAATTAGATTTTGGAATCGATAGATACATTACTTTAAAATGTATCTCAAAAAAATTTTTTTGAAAATTTTATTTTTGTGATTTTCCAAAATGTAACGAGCCGAATTTATTTAAATTTACATGAAGTCAAATGAAACCATGAATCGATTTTGATGCGGTTTGCGGCAATTGGTGTTGTTTTTTGAGGTAAAGAGCTAATTAGATTTTGGAATCGATAGATACATTACTTAAAAGGTATCTCAAAAAAATTTTTTTGAAAATTTTATTTTTGTGATTTTCCAAAATGTAACGAGCCGAATTTATTTAAATTTACATGAAGTCAAATGAAACCAGTAACTTCCCGATTTTTTTAAATCATTGATTTTCATAGCGAGAAGTTAAAATTTGCTCTATATCTTTTAAGATGCATGTTATTTTGTATGGTTTTGCACTCCTCAATTTATATTTTGCCCCAACCTCGACAATAGACTCTTCTGGGGTAGATTACTACATTCAAAACATTTTGCAACCACATAGAAATAAAAGAAAGTCAGTGCCCTACAATCTATTTACATGATGTCATGTCAATCATAAGCTTTCCGTTCCGCAGTAGACAGCTTTAAGACATATGTATGTAAATTTCGTTAGAAGGTATAGCCGCAATTCTGACGATTCGACTGTGTCACATATTCTCTGAAGTTACATGCAATGCGACATGTAACTACATATACATTTAATTTGAAACAAAAATAATGATTTTAATGAGTTCCTAGCTACAATTTCCTTTTCTTTATCAATTAATAACGTTCCCTTTACATAAACTTGATAATAAATTTGTGCTTGTAAATTATAAATTCAATAGGTTTCAATGTGTTTTTACGTAACGATTTCTTATATATACGCGAACACTACAAATTAAATGAATCTAATTTTTACGGATTTTATCGCGTTTAATTTAACTTTTTAATTCCCGACGTAACAACGTACGGGCAGAACCTACAACTAATAACTTAAAACTACTGATGATTTAATAAATAAATAATCCGAAAAATTAAGCCATCTATGTTTTATTGGTTACCAAAAATACACAAACAAAACGCTCCACTCTGTCTTATAATAAGCCACATCGATTCACCAACTTATAAGTTGGCACAACACTTGCCAAAAAAACTGTAACCACTGAAAGCACACACAAAGGATTCGTACCACTTTTTTATATAGGATAGGGTGACAAACTAGCACAAAGTCCACCCGATGGTAAGTGGTTGCTATGGCCCATAGAGATCTACACCTATCCTCGATTACTAATCAGAATTCAGATGCGTTGTCACCCGTGAGGACTAAGATGAAATGCCTCGTTTTCAGTAAAAGGGCTCTCCGGTTAGTAAATAAAATACCTACATATATCTCGCTTACAATGAAACCACGATCAGTTTTGATGTTCAGACTATTGGAGACTGCATCTCAATTGTAACTAGGAAGCTAGAAGATAACAACATGCCTGCAGAATATGCAGCATTATTCAAACACTGCCTCACATCTGAGCATCTGGGTATCCATTGTGGAGCAAATAGACGGTGTGACGATGGGCTCACCTATATCTAACGTAGTCGCCGACATATTCATGGAGGGCTTTGGGGAGAAAACCCTTCTTACTGTTCCTGTAAAACCAAGATTCTGCAGGCTTTACGTAGACGACACTTTCACAAATTTTTCCATCTGACAAAGTAACTGCACTTTCTGACCACCTCAACTCCATAAACTCTAAAATACAATTCACAATGGAATTTGAGGTAAATAGCTCTTCAGCTTTTCTAGATGTTTTAGTCATCCGAAATCCTGATAAAACTATTGGTCACACTGTGTACTCGTATAGGAAAATACCCATACCAAACAATATTTAAAAGGTGAATCTCACGACCATCCTTCACAGTTAGCTACCGTGGGAAAATCTTTGTTTCAGAGAGCACAAGAGATCTGTGACAGAAAACATCTGACCGCTTCTTGATAGCTGCAGCACGTCAAGCAAGTATTGTAAGACAACAAGCTTCGTGTCCCGCGCCTAGTGACCGAGTGAAGCCGGCCACAGTCGAGTGTGTTTTTTTTATAGAAGAGGGGGCAAACGAGCATGCGGCTCACCTGATGTTAAGTGACTACCGCCGCCCATGATCAACCGCAACACCAGGGGAATTGCAGGTGCGTTGCCGGCCCTTTAGAAAGGAGTATGCTCTTTTTTTGAAGCTCCCCAGGTCGTATCGGTCCGGAAAAATTGCCGGTGGTAAACTATTCCACAGAGAGGTCGTACGCGGAAGAAGACTCCTTTTGAAACGTACAGTGGTTGACCGCCAAGCATCCAGATGGTGTGGATGGTATCGGGGATTAATCCGAACAATTCCTCAAAGCACTCCCCATAGTATATGCGAAAGAAAATGCAAAGAGATGCAACATCTCTTCGCAGCGCCAGTGAATCGAGCCGATCGGAAAGTTCTCGGTCGTCAACGATTCGAACCGCTCTGCGCTGGATGCGATCCAGTGGAAGGAGCTGGTACTGGGGAGCCCCAGCCCAGAGATGGGAACAGTATTCCATGTGCGGCCGAACCTGCGCCTTGTAAAGATGCAGGTGGTGTGCCGGCATGAAATACTGTCCCGCTCTGCTGAGCACGCCAAGCTTTTTAAAGGCCAATTTGGCATTCTCTTCCAAGTGACCACGAAACTGCACGTCACTCGATATGTCGACGCCGAGGATTCCGATACTGGCTGAGGCAACAAGGGGGGTACCTTGAAACTGAGGAGATAAGACAAAGGGGTTCTTTTTGGTGGTTAACGCGCAAACTTGTGTCTTCTGGGGGTTAAACTGGACTAGATTTAGTCGCCCCCAATCCGAGACTATGTTCAGCAGAGACTCGACTTCAGACACAAGTTTGTCCCGGTACTCGGAGACGTTTTCCCGAGAAATATTGGCACGGCCGGTGTACATAGCATCACCAGTGCTGTCATCTGCATAGCAATGAATGTTACGGGTTTGCAACATATCATTGATATGCAGAAGAAACATCGTTGGCGATAGCACGCAGCCTTGTGGAACACCAGCATTGATAGGCTTGTAATCGGAGCTTGCACCGTCTACAACGACCGTGATGCTCCTATCTGCATAAAAATGTGCCTGCTGTACTATCATACGTCAGATTAGTCACTGACAAAATCGGCTATATCTTAAAGCGAGCTTCCAATGAAACTTACTAAGAGCCGCCGAAGATAATTAGTCAATTTTTACCATCCGTCAAGGGCAGGATTGTGAATGTGATCTCTCGTACATAGGACAAACAAAAAAAATCTATAAGAGCCCGCGTAAAAGAACGCATAGCTGACGTGAAGCACCGACGCGACGTTCTGCGAAGTCTGCAGTCTGTGAACATGTTTAAGATCGACCTCACATCGATAGACCACAAATCGTCGCAAAAGGACACCGATTCCTACATAGGATGATTCGCGAGGCTATTGAAATTAAAAAACATCCTAATTTCAATAGACAAAATAGATGGGTACTACCATCTGCTTGGAATCCTATAATTAATAAAATTAAGTCCAAACCCAAGTATACCACTCCAAGACTTCAAGATACTGTAAGCTCATTCTGCGTAGATCGGACCAAACATTTATATTCAGGGCTATCTGTCGTAGTAATCATATATAGGGATGTTAAACACCGCAGTAACCCCCCCCCCCCCCCTCTAGTGACCATGGGTGTTGTAAAGCACCCGAAATGTTGGTAATTGAAAAGTTAAACATTATAAAATCCTTAAAAATTGGTTTTATTTAATATTTTTTACGTGGTGGAGCCATACCGCAGCTATATTATTGTTATAGTTATAGCACAAATGAGTCGGTTCGACCGGGGCGGGACCACGCTCTCACAGAATACCAAGGTAAAATAGCAACTTAACGCTACTGTGTTTCGTATGGTAAGTGTAGAGAACCGGAGATCCTTTTTACCGGAAACGAGACATTCCATCTTAGTCCACGCGGGTGACAACGCATCTACATCTTGATTCGTAATCGATGATAGATGTAGATGTCTATGGACCACAGCAACCATTTAAAATCCTGTGGAATGTATGCTTGTTTCTAATCTTTATCGTATAAAAAATACAAAACAACAAAGAAATGCTAAAGAGTTTATCCAGTTTAAAAACAGTCGTTTGTCGGAGACTAAATAAATACATAACATGTCATGCGAATAGCATGAAATTTATGTCCGTGAATGAAGTATAAAAAAGACGAACGTCAAATATGTTATAGATTTTATTACAAATCTGTTTAAAATTTTATTTTTAACATTTTTTTTATTATTTTTTTTTATTAAGGACAACAAACAGTTGTATAATAAAAATTACAATTAAAATCCTATGTAAATATATAAACTAATTACACAACCAACACCGTTATCCACAAAATTACCGTACTAATTAAAGTTATAAGGCACAGAGAATACAAATATAAAATAAAATAACTAAAAAAAAACTAAAAACTAGAGACAACAATGCATACTTAGCCGTTATCAGCAAAATCGTGAATATTACACATTTATTACAAAAAATAAAACAATTCAGATTAACGTTATAAAATTATAAGAAAATAGTAATAAATATAAATAAAAAAAAATTACAAATCATTTATTATAAGTTTTATAGCTTTTCTAAATTGAGGTAGGGGCATGGTAACATTTGAGATTATATATTTTGAAATTTTAAACAAGCTGCAGTAAAATATTGTTATTACAAAAAATTTGTTTTTCTCAAGGCTTTCTAAGAACACCAAAACACATGGTTTTAATTTCGTCGTAACGTTTCCGCGCGTGTATCTATCTATCGGAGTGTGTAACGAAGTCTTTTAATGTAATTTTCACTAACTTGTAGACAGCCGATTGACTTGAAAATTGACTATGACCTAGCATTCTCACTAGGGCCATCACAGCTCATAAATAAATGGATCATCACACACATAAATGCGTGTTGCTTAAGTTATCATAAACTCTAATAATATTTACTGCCTCAGTAAAACCCAGAACACAAATACAGACATCGAGATCAATAGCAGATTTATATATGTGATTATAATGATAACAAATTACGAGTTACTTCACTTCTTCTTCTCCCCTTAGATTGCCAAAAATGCATGTCATAGTTTCAAATAAACAAAGAAAGAAAGACTGAAAAGAAAGACACTGTGTACATTCCAAGTGACGCTAAACCAATCCAAAATCTTGTTCAACATACTGCACACTCACACATATGCAAATTAAATCGTTTTGGTACAAATTTGTAAGTCTAGCAGTGATTTTTACAGGCTGATTTTTGAAGTGAAAACTTCTTTAGCGGCGTTGTTCACATTTTTTGTAATGAGTATGCGTCAGGATACGTGACCAGATCGAAAATTTGTAAGACGGATGGAGAGTAGACAGCCGGCGCGGCGTAGGAGAAGATAAAATTTTAATGTAATATTATTGTCATGTTTGTGTACGATAGCACAATAAATAAATATTGTATTCTACCACATAAATGATAGTACTTTTATACTGATAATTAAAGTAATTCGTGCAAAATTATTCCCTAACCATTCCAAAATATCAAAAATGCGCAACGTTAATATTCCCCTTTATTTTTCTTTGTAGATCCGTGATCCTCACGCCAACGCAACCATTTACTTCGTGTATGCCTTAACAACAAGAGCCGTGGTAGCTCAGAAGAGCCGTGGTAGCTCAGATGGTTAACGCTCGCTGTAAATATAACAGAAACCCGGGTTCGATCCCTGCTGGCACCAATGAAATTGTTAATTGCAATTTTAAGTGCTTATTTGCCACGTGCTAGGCGGTGAAAGAAAACATCGCCAGGAAACCTGCATGTCTGAGAAATAAGAAAAAAAATATTTCGAAGATATGTGAAAATCGCCAACAAGCATTGGGGCAGCGCGGCGGACACTTGCTTGCCCTAAAACCCTCTCAGCCTCATTTCTGAGGAGGCCTGTGCCCAGCAGTAGGACTATAGGCTGTAACTTTTATGCCTTAACATGATATTATAGTCATGGGATCATTCTACGCTCTACTCAGATACAACATTTGGTGACTCAAGATTTTTGATATCTTTTCTCACTGATTGTTGGATCTGCAAGCTAGCTAAGTAGCTCATTGGTAATTCAGCTAACTAATTTGTTAGTCCCTGTCGATTACCGTCAATCTTATGAGCGGCTCAGCTAAGTTGGAATTGATCGGATGGGCCGAATAAAAATAGTTCAGGTATTATTATTAAATAATTTTATAACAGACAAAAGATACGACAGATAGAGAGGTGGAAAAATATGCCTATGAATTATCTTAAAAAAATACAACCATTGTAGTGACCCAATACCAAGTTATAACTAATAAAATAAATATACACCTGGTGATGGGGCTGGTTTTCTACAAGAATTAAATTCTTATTAAAAATTCAAGCTGTGAAAAATTTCAAGATTTCTCGTGCAAGGATGTTCACCATACAGTCGATAATTAACGATATTTTTTTATTAAGTTTATTTGCTCAGTTTTTCGTCGACCGATAGAGAATGCAGGGCCGAATCTACTTTAGGGCTTTTTGAGCAGCTATCCAGAGCCCCGTGGATACCAAGAAAATAAAAAATGTCTGAAATAAAAAAATCTGATCATAAGGTTGGCAGCCCCGCGATCAATCAACCTGTATGCGTATCTATCGAAAGGAACAGGGAATTTCCTTAGTTTTTTAAGCAAGCTATTATTTTTACTCTAAGGGAATTCCCAAACTCTTTTTTTTTTTGATCGGTGTATAATATAGTTGGGCTGAAAAGTTCGTGTCGTTTTACAGAAAAATGCATTTTTTGGGCAAAATTCGTTCTTCAAAAACATTTTTGTAGTACGATTTGTGTTTAGCCTCAAAAGAGGCCTCTGTTTCGGAGCTTATTTCCTCATCGGCTTTAAATTTCTTTTCAGCGAGCATTCTCTTGAGATCTGAGAACAGGAAAAAGTCGCTGGGGGACAAATCTGGAGAATACGGTGGATGCAGAAGCAATTCGAAGCCCAATGCACGCAATTTTGCCATCGTTTTTATCGATTTGTGACACGGTACATTGTCTTGATAGAACAACACTTTATTTTTCTTCAAATGGGACCGTTTTTTAGCGAATTCATCCTTCAAACGCTCCAGTAACACTGTATAATAGTCGCTGTTGATGATTTTCCTTTTTCAAGATAGTCGATTAATATTACTTCATGTGCATCCCAAAATACGGATGCCATAACCTTACCGGCCGACAATTGAGTTTTTCCACGGTTTTGATTCGGTTCATCGCGTGCAGTCTACTCAGATGACTACCGACTAGACTCCGGAGTGTAGTGGTGGATCCATGTTTCATCGATTGTCACATATCTATGCAAACATTTACTTCTATTGCGGTTGAACAGCTTCAAACATTGCTCTAAAGCATCGACCCGTTCTTGTTTTGGTCGATTGTGAGCTCGCGCGGCACCCACTTTGCACATAGCTATCGCATACACAAATATGAACGATATGCCCTACACGTTCCTTTGATATCTTTAGAGTGTCAGCCATACAAATTAACCTTAATTTACGATCTTCTGAAATCATTTTGTGGATTTTTTGATGTTTTCGTCCTTAACAGCCTCTTTTGGACGTCCAATGCGTTCGTCGTCTTCGGTGCTCATATGGCCTGTACCAAATTTAGCAAACCACTTACGAATGGTTGCTTGGCCCGGCGCAGAGTCCGGATAACACTCATCAAGCCACTTTCTGGTAACAGCTGCACTTTTATTCTTCAAAATATAGTGTTTCATTAACACAAGAAATTTCTTTTTATCCATTTTTTCAAAATAACAAAAGTTGCTTCACTTAAAATGCTGTATTTCACAAACTAAAAATCAGACAGCTCACTCATATTTATACACGTTTCTTTTGAGAGTTGGTACTAACTAAAAATGATATGGATTTAATTCTAGTGGCGCCATCTCATAGAAATGATACGAACTTTTCAGCCCACCTAATATTGTTTTCAGTCGGTGGCTAGGATGGAATGCCTCATTCCAGTAAAACGGGTCTCCGGTTCTCTACACTCACAGTAAGAAACACAACTGCATTACGCTGGTATTCTGTGAGAGCGTGCTTTTCCCCGGTCGAGCCGACCAATTCATGCTACAACCACAATATATCTGCAGCGTGGCTCCGCCACGTAATAAACATAAGGCAACAATATTGTGAACAACATAAGGCAACAATTAGATCAGAAGCTAAATGAACACGAAAAGAAAGCAAAAAATTAAGTACTGGTATGGAAACAGACTACAGTGACACGTTGGAGATACATTACATCTAAATTTTCAGATAAGTCTACAGATAAAATCTCAGTACACGGCGCAGAAATTGTTTAAAGAAACACGATAAAATTTGCGTTGGGTAAGCTGATTGGATTTAAATAAAAGAAGCCAAGTGTATATAAGACATGTGGCAATAAATTAAAAATTTTATTGCATTTTCAAGACAAAAATGCGGGACACATAGATCTGGAAAGTGTAATATTATGTAATATTAATAGTATAATACTATCCAGATGGCGTAAAAGAATATATATTTAGCGTATGAGTGCTTTCTGTTAAAATCTTATTTACTACAGTCTAAGCCAGTCTTACACCACTTGCAATTCAACTTTATGCCGATTGTTTACGCCCGATAGTCTCGATCGGAGTGAGGTAACAGTTAGTGTCGCACGGGAGAGGAGGCTAGCTGCGTCGTGCGCGCAGCTCATGCGAGACAGTCGGCCGAAAGCCTTGATCGGTGAAACCGCGCCCGTTGAACGTAGAGCGTTACGTAATCTCCCGGGTTGATTTAGAGGTCGCGAGTTTTGATATAATTTCGGCATCACTTAGCGGTGTGCACGGTAGCTGAGACGGCGTCCTCGGACGCCTCGCTTCGGTCATTCCAGAAAGGTTTTGTCAATCGAGAAACATGACAAACAGTGACAGCGAGGACGAATTTATAAAGTTAGCGGCAGCTGCTTTATGTCGTCCTCCAAAAAATAGGGGACCCAAACACTCCTTGTCCATGATATTAATGTAAAACGACTCGAGTATGATGAATTTCATACATTGTATACAGACGTACAAAAAGATGATAAACGTTAAAAAGTGTACTTATGAATGTAATAATTTGTACTTATAAATATAGGCACTCGTGGCCATGAACACATTCAATAAATTTTCATTACACATCATGTCGCGAGCGCAGTTGGTTCGCTTGTGACACTCGAAACGTCCGCGGACGCGCCTAACATCCAGCCGGCCAGATTCTGTTCGGACGTCCGAACGCTCAAGAACGACGCAAGGTCATGTCCGCGTCTTACGGCTGATAGTTTGCACAGTGTAGTATTAAATGTACTGGATAGATCTCAATAAGCCGTGGCTGTCAGCCGCGTCCGTCAGCCGCGTCCGATAATTTTTTCTCAGCTTATAGACGGCCTCGATGGTGTTGTTTTGGTCGTTAATATACGTGACAACGAGGCTTATTCTTGAGTTTATTTGCGCGAAGCCCGGGTCGATTATACGTTGCGAGCCTATTACAGTCTGATCTCAATTTGTTTCATTGTTGATCAGGACTTTTATCAGTATCATCATTCACTAAATAATCACCATCCTCAGAACTAGAAGTTGAATTCAATAACTTTCCAAGGGTTTTTTCTTTGGCTCCTTTCGAAGTTGTTTTTGAGTTCAAATTTCTTCTTTGTCGTTGTATATTTCTTTAGTCTCTCTTCTAATTTTTTTTGGTCTAGATTTTTTTTCTGTATTCACTCTTTTGTTGTTTTCTTTTTTTCTTTACTGATTCTGCTTCTTTTCGTTTTATTGATGTTTTCAAATGAAGTTTATATGATTATAAGTCAAAAAATATTTAAATAGATATATAATAGATATTATAAAATAGATATTTTCTTGCTCTGTTACTGAATTTTCTGAAATCTTTAAACGTGGTACAGGAAACTTACGAAGGGAAGGAAAGCTTACGTGGTAGAGCCATGCTGCAATTATATTAGTAGTATAGTTGTAGCACGAATGGGTCGGCTCGACCGGGGAAGGACCACGCTCTCACAGAATACCAGCGTGAAATAGTAGCTTAATGCTGCTGTATTTCGTATGGTGAGTGTAGAGAACCGGAGACCCTTTTTACTGGAAATGAGGCATTCCATCTCAGTCCTCACGGGTGACAACGCATCTGCATTTTGATTTGTAATGGAAGATAGATGTAGATGTCTATGGGCCGCAGCAACCACTTACCATCAGGTGGACTGTGTGCTCGTTTGTCACCCTATTCTATAAAAAAAAGGAAACAATTGTGCATGATCCACCATTTCGTTGCAATGTAAATCGGACCATCATCATACTCTGTAATACATCAATAGATATCTCTTTCACAACTTATTTTTGACAATATTATACACAGGGAACGCGTATTCGACACTTGCATTGAAAATTGGAGTCGTGACAAATGCCAGTTCAAATTTCGAAATATTTTCGAAACGTTTACAGCCAGCTCCATCACAATCATTATAGACTGCAAAACAAAAAATCAGCTGAAGTAGAAATGTTTTTCCACGTTTTATTGCACAATTGTTGCCACTCAGACTCGATACCATTTTTGTTGCCATAGATATAAGTTCGCTTACTTACTTACTTACTTATCTTCAAGCACAATCCCTAACGGGGTCGCCAGAGAGAACAGATCGCCAAGTGTCACGATCCTTACATACCTCTTTCGCTACCTTCAAGTTCATTATCTTCTTCATACATACACGTCTAGGTATCCGAGTACTCTTGACCTTCCCCTAATCGGCAAGTGTTTTAACATTGATAAATTAATTTGGAAGCCTTTCTTGGATCTGCTCTGTTAGATCCCAGAAATTTATATTATTACTCCAGGCGGTAATTTTTTATACCTTCATTTTTCTTAATAAAAAAAAGAAAAAACTTAAGAAGTCAAGAAATCCCTAAAAATACCCCTAAAATATAACACCCCTAAAAATCCCACCTCACTTATTTACCCCCTAAATTTGGGGTGAAGCCCCCTAAATTGGGAACCCTGCTACAATTCAATGACGAGACGCCGCAAACAGTGTTTTGTTAAAAACCTGCCGAAAACTGCCAAAGTATGTAGTGAAAAATGCCTAAATACTGCCAAGTTTAATTACCATTGTATTAAAATAAGAAAAGTACACATTAAAAATGCTATATTTTTATTAAATTAATTAAGCATTGCAGTCAGCATTATATTCTTAATTTTTTTTAATCTTTATAAATGGATTTATTACCATGGACCATAAACTCGTGTTATGAATACTTGTTTTAAGATTATCAACTTTAATTACAAACTCTTATAGTTTTTTATGGAATGTGATACAAATATAATACGAGAAGTACGGGGAAATCCCCCACATGCTGGTGAAGTATCTAGGGTTGTCATAGTGAAACCTATTTTCAATACTCAATACTGCCAAATACTGTCAGGTTTTGTAAAAAGCCAACCGATCTTGCCAAAGGCTAATATAAGTGGCTAATCCTGCCAAAATGGCAGGAACCTGCCACATATGGTCGGTTACACTAGCCGCGAAGGAAGGTTATCGATTGCAGCTAACTTCGATTTGATAGCAGCGCCATCTTGCAGAATATTATTATGCGAGTACCTAGTCCATATTTAGGGAACTTTCTCTACCTTTCCACTTATTGAAATGAAAATTGGGTACTACTCAGGTAGTTTCCGGCAAAAAGTTCTCACTAAGAGAAATCCTAGTGTCCTGGGCCCCACACTACATTTGGTCTATATAAATGGACTATGCAAGCTAAGAAGGGGTGATGGAAAAATTTTCTGCTATGCAGATGACACCGCTGTTGTTTTTATGGACACTCATGGGAATCTGTACAAATAGATGTAGAATTGGGGCTATCAGAAACGGCAAGTTGACTGAATTCAAATCTCCTCTTTTTGAATACAACTAAAACAAATTTTGTATATTTCAATGAACAGTGATATTTAGTAGTAAGTAGATGGCGCTGTTTTTAGATTAAAACTATGAAAAAAAATATAAATGTAAGTTGAGATGCGACCGCGGTGGCCAAATCGCACAGCAAAGCCTGATTCTGCTAAAAAAATCTGTTTCTGTTGAAAAGGGGGTCATTGTAGAAGCGTGCTCGTCGCGACCCCTGCCAGCCCTTTTCAGGACTGCAATTCTACACAGCTGCGCACCCATGCAAACGAGGGTTAGAGCGTCCCCCCAAGGCGACGCACACCAGCTCGTCCCCGTTGGTGTGGAATGCAGCGCGCAAAGCGGCGATGGGGACCGCCACCCGTCACGCACAGCCCGACACGGCGGAAGGTGGAGGACGGAGTGCAGAGTTGGCACGTGGAATGTTAGAGGGGGCATGAGAGATAAGACAAATGAGTTGCTCGAAATAATGAAAGAAAGAGAATTAGATGTCGTGTGTATGTCGGAGACCAAACGGAAAGGCAGTGGTACTGAAGAGCTCCCTGGCGGGACGTTAGCTATATGGTCCGGAGTCCCGGAAAGCGAGAACGCCTGCCAGGGAGTGGGAGTGCTGTTGTCGTCCCGGTTGGTCGATCTTATGACTGAATACAAGGTTGTGAACTCAAGACTTCTCTGGGTTCGCTTCAAAATGGGACTGACGAAGTTATTCCTTTTGGCTGTTTATGCGCCGGTAGCTTCGTCGTCGAGTTTTGGGAGAATGTAAGAGAAGTTCTAGATTTGGTTAAGGGAAACGAAAGAACTGTTGTATGTGGTGATTTGAATGAATGGGTAGGTATCGCTCGACCAGGATACGAGTCGGTGCTTGGAAAGTTTGGCGATAAAAGGGTTAATGATGCTCGCAAGCTTATACTGGCTGTATGCAAGGAAAAGGGTCTTCTTGTGACAAACACTGTGTTTAATCACAGGAAAATCCATATGTACACTAGAGAGAGAAAGAATGAGAGAAGTATGATTGATTTGTTCCTGGTGGATGACCGACTGCGAAAACAGGTGATGGATACACGAGTGTTCAGGGGTGCTGACCTGGGAACGGATCATTATCTAGTAATTACTAGATTTAGGGGTTTGTTCGCGGGTTGGCGCTACCGGACGGCAGTAACAGAACCACAGTCGGTCTGTCGCATCCGAAGCTAGAAGCTTCAGGAAGCGGATACTAGGGACAAATATCAGACGAGGGTAGCCGAAAAGCTTGACACCATCGATGGCAGGAAAGAATGTGTTGAGAGAACATGGCAGAACCTTAGGGATGGAATGGTAAGTGCAGCGGAAGAAGTATGTGGAACGACAAAAAGAGGTAGTAGTAAAAGAAGAGATGCATGGTGGAATGATGAAGTGAGAGAAGCTGTAAAAAAGAAGAAAAAAGCATGGTTAGACTACTTAGCCTCTAGTAACGATGAGCATATGAGAGAGAAGATGAAAGAAAGATATAAGCTGCAGAAAGTTCATGCGAAAACATTGATTGAGGAAGTACGTGAAAGGTGTAGAATAGAAGCGGACGAGAGGTTGTCGCGCAACTTTAAGGAAAACTCCAAACTCTTCTGGAAAGAGGTTGGAAGGTCACGGAGTGGTGCGACAGCCTTAAGAATGAACAAAGTGCTTTCGAGAACCAATGACGTCCTCTCAGAAAAATCGGACGTCATGCAGCGATGGAGTGAATTTTATAGAGAAATGTATGCGTGTCATGATCTTAGTGAAGGATCCGGGGGTGACGGCGTGACTGGCACGCCAGACACGGACCTCGATGACACTGAGGTCATCAGCATGAAAGAGATTGAACGTGCGATTCGAAGTTTGAAATGTGGTAAGTCTGCGGGACTAGACAGAGTTACTGCTGAAATGGTCAAATACGGTGGGCCTCGCGTCTGGGAAAGCTTTCATCTGCTGTGCAATTTGTGCTGGCGGACGGGAGATGTCCCGGATGATTAGCGATCCGCAGTCATTGTGCCTTTATATAAAGGTAAAGGTTCACATTTTGACTGCGGGTGCTATCGGGCGATCAGCTTGACCAGTTTAGCAAGTAAAGTTTACTCGAAGGTTTTGACACGTAGGATGCAAGAGAAATCGGAAAGATTCTTATGGGAGGCACAATGCGGATTTAGACCCGGAAGAGGATGCACGGATCAAATGTTTTCTCTCCGCATGATCACGGAGAAGCTTCTGAGTGTTAACCAGAGGATTTTCTGTACTTTTGTGGATCTGGAGAAAGCATTTGATAAGGTTATAAGTAAGAAAATGTGGAAACTGTTGCCGGGATATGGTGTGGATGGTCGATTGTTAAGGGCTGTGCAGTCACTTTACTATGACTGTAAAGCCTGTGTGCGGGTAGGGCATGACCTGTCACCCATGTTTAGCGTCCAAGCGGGCGTAAAACAGGGTTGTGTCATGTCTTCCTGGCTCTTCATACTGTATCTCGACAGCTGTTTACAGAAGCTGAAAGATAGCTGTTTGGGTGTGAAATTGGGTGACATAAAAGTTAATTGTCTGCTGTATGCTGATGATGCAGTGCTTATTGCACCATCAGAAGCAGAACCGCAGGCATTAGTCACGTGTATGAAAGAGGAATGTGAAATTAAAGGTCTCCGTTTGAATGCTAATAAAACTAAAGTTCTGGTATTTGAAAAGGACGAAGAGAGAACGAAATGTGAAATATGGGTAAATCAGGAATGTCTAGAATAGGTAAATGAAATTGTATACTTGGGGAGTGCTTTCAGCCGGGATGGAAGATGTGATTTGGATGTGGATAGGCGTGTCGCTGCCGGAAACAAAGTCAATGGTGCCCTGAATGCATTAGTAAAAAGGCAAGGCGTGGTGAAGAGTGCACGCCTTGCAATACATAACGCAGTGTTGGTACCGACTTTGTTATATGGCAGCGAAACCTGGGTATGCCAGAAGTAGCATAATAGCAAGTTGAATGCAGTGGAGATGCGATCTCTTCGTAAAATGTGTGGCGTTAGCATAGCCGACCGAAAGCGAAACGAAGAGATTCGCAATATGGCAGGATTGAAAGATGACCTTATCACAAAAATTGATAGGGGCGTACTCCAATGGTTTGGGCACGTTGAACGAATGAGTGAAGACCGAATCGTGAAGAAAATATATAGAGCGAAAGTTAATATTAAAAGATGTCGAAGTAGACCGAGACTAACTTTCGAAGACCATGTGAGCAAATTGCTCGAAGAGGGGAGGGTCAAGAGTACTCGGATACCTAGACGTGCATGTATGAAGAAGTTAATGAACCTGAAAGAAGCGAAAGAGGTATGTAAGGATCGTGACACTTGGCGATCTGTTCTCTCTGGCTACCCCGTTAGGGATTGTGCGTGAAGATAAGTAAGTAAGTAAGTTCTGTTGAAAATGCATCATCAGCACTGCTAGCGGTCAATAATGAAGTTATTTTACGATATGAACATATCATGAAATTGCAATATTTTGTTTAGCTATTGATATCGTCAAACAATCTCAATTCATAGATTTGGTCAAGCCATATCGTGACATAGGCAACAAATAGTGTTAAATTTTATGAAATGCCATCATTTTATGAAATGATCGACTACTTTAAGATATTATTAACTCTTCGATCTGTTCACAACACACCTATAACAAATTCCCTTTAATTTCTTATATTTAGAGAATAAGTAACGATTTCAGCTGTCCAGCTGTCGGCAAAGGACACAAATGCTACGAGTACATTTAAGTTTAGTCCCCAACTTAGTTATTATCATTACACACTATAATAACTTTTAGATGCCATTTTCTTCAATTTTACCCCGTATTATTGAGAAAACTTGTAAAGGTTCACTAACCTGTAGAACTAATAAATATTATCATTGAGTATTTATTGATATGGAAACCAGGTCAATAATGTAAAACGGAAAAGGGCATTATCATACGGTTTTGAATGTGTGGTGAGGTAGTGTGAGATCAGCTCGCCCATCCTCTTTAACCTATATGTGAATGAGCTAAAAGACGAACTCAGCAGCATCAGAGACGGTACAAGACGATGTCAGCGTCAATACTATCAGTTACGTGAATGACATGGTGCTGTTGTGTGCTACTGTTTTTTAGGGTTCCGTAGTCAACTAGGAACCCTTATAGTTTCGCCATGTCTGTCTGTCCGTCTGTCCGTCCTCGCTTAATCTCTGTGACCGTTAGCACTAGAAAGCTGAAATTTAGTACCAATATGTGTATCAATCACGCCGACAAAGTGGTAAAATAAAAATTGGAAAAAAATGTTTTATTAGGGTAGCCCCCCTATAATATGTAAAGTGGGAAGTGATTTTTTTTTAATTTCAACCCTAACGTGTGATATATTGTTGGAAAGGTATTTAAAAATGAATAGGGGTTTACTAAAATCATTTTTGATAATGTCAATAATTTCGGAAATAATCGCTCCAAAAGTAAAAACAGTATCCCCCCCCCCCCTCTAACTTTTGAACCATAAGTTTATAAAATATGAAAAAAATCTGAAAAGTAGAACTTTATAAGGGCTTTCTAGGAAAATCATTTTGAACTTGGATGAAAACAACAGTACCCACTACCAGGAGCAGTTGCAGGAGCGCGGAGCGCTGCTGGAGCGCGAACATTATGGGTACCCACCCTTAAACTCACAAATGGGAACACTTATTGTAACGGAAGGGAAACTACGGAACCCTACACTGAGCGTGGCCCGACACGCTCTTGGCCGGTTTTTACGAATCATGGTGCTAAAATACAAAAAATACTTAGAAAATATAATAAATATAAACAAGTAATAAATATTTATTTCATTTCCAATTACACATGTTTACATACAGGAATAAATATGATTACAATTAAATAAAGTAACAATAAGTCTAACAAAAATAACATACTATGATAAAATTAAAACTATGTGTAGCTTAATAATGTAGAATATACAAAAGAAAAATAATAAAGTCAAGTTTATAATATTAGCTACCAGCCTGAACTAGGTTGAGTACCTGTGTTTCAGACATCACTTACACAATGGGTTTAATAATGTAGGTCACTAGATATTTAAATAATTAAACTATATTATATAATAAATAAAATAACTAAATAACAATTAATTGTTACCTACAATTAATACAAACTATTTTAGAATTTCTAACAACTTCTCTGTGTCTTCGTAATTTAATTTATTTAGAAATTCCCTTACACTTATATTACAGTTCTTATAACTTAGACTATATACCTTTAGTGACTTGTTGAGCTTGTTATATAGAAAGGGTCCTAAAAATATGTAAAATTTGTTCACAAATGCGTGTTTGGTTTGAGGGTTTACACAAACTAAGTCCATTCTTCTCCTGTCTATGGATTTTAAGTTAAATGGAAGTTCGGTATGCTGTTTTAATATGATATTCAGGATAAACAACTGACGGACAGTTAGTACACTACATGCCAAGTAAAGTTGATGTATAGGAAACATGAAAGGACGGAAAGTGGCTACCTTTAAAACTGCTCTCTGAGCACGTTCTAATGGGAGCAATATTGTTTTAGAAGCTCCACCCCAGGAAGTAATGCCATAAGTGAGTATGGATTGACACAAAGCTAAATAGACCTGTCTTATCAATTTGAAGTCAGCGATGTTACGAAGATATTTAAAAATATATATTAATTTACGAACTCTAGCACAAAGTAAATCGATGTGCTTGCGGAAATTTAAATTTGTGTCAAGCGTGATACCTAGATATTTTATTTTGTCTGTTTTAGTTAATGCGGAACATGCACATGCAGTGTCATTATACGAGTTACAATTATGAGCGTAAATATTTAGGTGAGTAGGTATGTTATTATTTCTCATTAAAAATAACATATATTGTGTTTTATCAGCGTTTAAACGTAGGAGATTATTAAGAAGCCAATTAGATACTATGTTAAAGCCTTGCTGAGCGTATTTATAAACCTCATCTCGTGATTTAGCTGAGAATAACAGGGCTGTGTCGTCTGCATACGACGTAATGACACCATTTTGAAGTTGAAGATTGCATAAGTCATTTATATAAATTAGGAACAATGTAGGCCCCAGGATACTGCCCTGTGGGATTCCATAAGAGCTGTTTTGTAATTCAGTACTTGTATACTCACCGATTTTTACACATTGAAAGCGATCACTGAGGTAATCAGAAAAAATTTGTAGTTGAGTTCCCCTTATGCCAAGTGTTTCAAGCTTTTGCAATAGTATAGGGCAAGAAATAGTATCAAATGCTTTGGCAAGGCCTAAAAAGATCCCAATTGAGTGCATACCGTTGTCAGGATTACTTGTGACGTAATCTGTCAATTGGTGCAAGGCATCATTGCATGATCTCTTAGGCCTAAAACCAAATTGTCTGTCTGACAGCAAGTTGTTAGTTTCCAGGTATTTTATTAACCTGGTATTTATGATCTTTTCTAAAATTTTAGATAAGCCAGATAAGACTGAAATCAGCCTATAGTTACTAAGTTTTTATCACCAGCTTTGTAAATAGGAGAAACCACTGCTTTTTTAAGCACTTTCGGGAAAATACCGTTTGATAGGCATAATTGAAAGATATGTGTTAACGGGACGGCCAGTAAATGTTTAAATCTTTTGAGTATGCGATTAGGTATATTGTCCCATCCAACTGCACAATCTTCTTTTAAGCCAGATATTATAGTTAAAATCTCATCAATATCGGTATTTAACAATACAAAAGAATTTAACTTAGAAAAGGATGTGGGCATAAAAATTGGATTACGAGTGTTGCTTATTTTTAAAGTTGTCTCTGCTATTTTTTTGCCAACATTTATAAAATAATTATTTACTTTATTAGTTGCTTCGTTTGGGCTTTTGTCTAATGACAGTAGATCAAGTGGGGTTCCAAGATTTTTTGAACTGAAGGTATTATTTTTAACGAACTTCCATACGAGTTTACTGTTTTTACCGGCCTATTGTAAAACATTTTTATCATATTGTATTTTGAGGTTTTTTAATAGTTTATTGCAAAAATTCCTATATCTTTTATAAGTAGCAGAAAGTATTAAATTATCAGGAGAAAGTTTAGATTTTAAATGAAGTTTGTCTCTATTTCTTATACAGCGGACGACACCAGGTGTTATCCAAGGTTTAATATTATAATACTTACGTGAGAGTTTTATTGTTGATGTATTATTCATTATTGCGTATTGTAAAGAATTTATAAAGTAACTCAAGGACGTATTTGCATCGTCAGAGCAATAAACAAAGTCAAAATTAATGCTACGAATGTCATTTTCAAGGTTCGTCATATGGACTTTAGTGTGGTTGCGTATGCAGTTTTTCCTAGGTAAGGCTAATTGTAATGTTAGTAAAATTGCTTGATGATCAGTAAGCGAGGAATTAGTAACTAATGTTAAAGAAGGGTTATTTGATTTAATCACAAAATGGTCTAAACAAGAGCCGCTTTAATGTGTAGGGTGGTAATGTGTTGGTAATAGCCCATGAAAAGAGCAAATATTTAGGTAGTTATGTGCATGGTTATCTGTTTTCCCAGGGGTAATGTTAATATTTATGTCACCGGTTAGGATTATATTTTTATATGTGCTAAATTTGCTTCAGGTAATATCAAGGGACTCTAGAAATCTATCAATATTTTGTGAAGGAGGTTTGTAAACTGCGATAACAATCGTCTCGGAATTAATTCGAATGATTAAGCAATTACTATCCTGGAATGTAGGTTCTGTGACAGTTACTTTTAAATTATTTTTAACATAGATTACTAAACCGTCATTTTGATTAATGTTTTTCTCGGTTTTGTGTAAAGAATAGCCATTTAGAATCGGTAGGTGGGATGGGAGGTTTGACAGCCAACATTCTGTAAGCATAATAATATCACATTTTATATCCAGTCTATGCAACAAAACTTCAAACCCGGTTATATTCCGATTTATGCTTCTAATATTTTCTGTAAGTAAGATTAACTTATTTTCAGGACGTGGAAGGAAGTGTTTACAGTCATCAACATTACATGTTTTGGCGTCAGACACAGAAAAGTTGTCTAGGTCATTGAGTAATTGATTCGCCATACTTAAGCTTAAAGATAAACTAAAACTAGTGTTTAAGAGCTAAGTAAATAATATAATAAGTGGCGCTCTTAGGCGCCCTCATAGTCTATGGAGTTGATATATTTGTACTCTGCGAATTTATGTGCTGGACAGCTTTCATCACCAGTTTTGTAGTCGCATTTTCTTTTAAAACGTTTACACGTCGCGCAAACGGGGGCATGCGCTTTGTTATTACATTCCTTAAAGGAATGCCCGAGCTCTCCACAGTAGTTACATGTAGGGCTACTTTCCCGAAAAAATTTGGCTGAATGACCAAACTGCTGGCAGTTGAAGCATCTTGTTACTATTGTAAAGTCTCTGACTGGGCATGAGGTCCAATTAATATAAATTCGTCCTTGATTGATAAGGGCCTTCCTGATGCTAGGTGACACTTCTACAACGTAATTACAGGTAGGAAGGTTTTTCTTACCCGATTTATGGCTCAGTTTGACTGTTGCCAGGAAGGACTCACGCGTGGCATTGGGAAATTTATCGGCATGATTTTGTTCGAAAATGCACCCGAACACTTCTTTATCCGTGAGGGCTACAGGGACACCAACAATTGCAATCCTTGGACGTCGTTTAGTCGGTTCTTCCATGGTAAGGCCAGAAGATACAAGCTTCTCGGAGTTCTTTAATTTGTCGATATCTCCTTTTGTCTCAGCGCTAATTATAACTCCCCCATTTTTGACCTTCCTCATGCCTCGGACATGTAGTTTGAGTTCTTCTGGGGATATTGTTTTTTGTAAGAGGCACTTCGTGTCATCACTGGATTTGGACTTGTCCCTCGGATAAATTGCTAGGGTACTAAGGTTGTTTGGGCGAATGAGGGTTTGGCCACCTTTTTTGACCATGTCCGCAAAAGTGGTTCCAGATTCCGGTTTTGATGACTCTTCGATACTATTCTTGAGTTCCTGCAGCTTTTGGGACAGGTCAAGTTGGTTCTGCAGAGATACGATGGAGGTCTGGGCTTTAGTGGCATCCATTTTGAGGGACATGTACTGGACTACCAATTGTGATGTACCGTGGCTTACTTTTCGACAAAGCGAGCTAATGCGCATTTTTTGATCAGAGTTAAGTTTTCCCTCTGTAGCGATGGAGCACACCTCGTTAAGGCACAGGTCAATGCTTGTCATCCAATGCTGCAACTCAGGAGTTGGAAGTGTTTTAATTGGTTCGCTTGAAGTGGGTGTCTGCATGGGCGGGGTTGATGGAGGCGGGATGCGAGTGGTCCTGGCACTCCGGTTGAAGGGACTGTTCTCCATTTTAGTACCTATTCTAGATAAAGCTAAAACATTTCAACAAAATCACTAACACAAATATAACTAAAGTATGTCACAGTTGCTTCCGGATTTGTTATAACGAGGTCACGACTAAGCACATACTTATTTAATTATTTTAATTACTATATGACACGTGTGTACACAATAACGTGCACTTACGAACTTACGAACTTATAAAAGAACTTATAGAAAAACCCAAAAAGTAGATGAAGCGTGTATGTAAACTATGACATCATCATCATCATTACAGCCCTTCACAAGTCCACAGCTGAACATAGGCCTCCCCACAAATGCCACAAAGCACGGTCCTGAGCCACCTGCATTCATAGACTTCCTGCATGTCTTACCAGGTCGTCACTCTATCTAGTGGGAGGGTCGCCCGACACTACGCCTACCGGTACGAGGCTGCCACTCGAGAACCTTTCTTCCCCATCGGTTATCGGTTCTTCGAGCTATATGGCCGACCCATTGCCACTTCAGCTTACTAATCCGTTAGGCTATGTCGATCACTCTGGTTTTACTGCGGATATCCTCATTTCTGAGTCTATCACGCAGAGAAATTCCGAGCATAGCCCTCTCCATAGCTCGCTGAGCGACCTTGAGCGTCCTCATACGGCCAGCAGTAAAGGACCACGTCTCAGATCCGTAAGTCATCACTGGCAACACGCACTGGTTGCACACTTTAGTTTTAAGAGATTGAGGTATACCTAACGAGAAGATGTGTCGTAATTTCCCGAACGCTGCGCAGCCGAGTTGAATCCGTCGATTGAACTCTCGGTCGAAGTTGGGCTTAACTAGTCGGACTTTTTGTCCCAGGTAAACGTACTCGTCAACAACTTCGAGCATAGTGCTCCCAACAACTACCAGCATAGGTGTGACATGGACATTAAACATGATCTTTGTTTTGTCCATGTTCATCTTAAGACCTATCCGTTGGGAGACTCCATTGAGGTCATTGAGCATAGTGCTAAGGTCCTCCAGCGATTCTGCCATAGGGACTATATCGTCGGCAAAACGAAGGTAAGTGATGTACTCGCCAATGTTAATACCGTATCCTTTCCAGTCCAGTAGCCTGAAAACGTCTTCCAACGCAGCGGTGAAGAGTTTCGGGGATATAACGTCACCCTGTCTTACACCTCTCTGCAATTGGATAGGTTTCGAACTTTGGTTCTGTACTCGGATAGCCACCGTAGCCCTACTGTACAAACACTTCAGCACTTCGATATACCGACAGTCAACTTGGCACCGCTGAAGGGACTGTAGCACCGCCAAAATTTCGACGGAGTCAAAGGTTTTCTCATAGTCCACATACGCCAGGCAAAGTGGCAGATTGTACTCTTCGGTCTTCTGTACAATCTGCCGCATGGTATGTATGTGGTCTATGGTAATGAAGCCTTTTCGGAAACCGGCTTGTTCGGGAGGCTGGAAGTCGTCGAGTCTGCGTGCGAGACGATTCGTAATGACTCTCGAAAACAGCACGTAGACGCGGCTCAGAAGGGAAATCGGTCTGTAGTTCTTCAAGAGAGCGTTGTCGCCTTTCTTGAAGAACAAAACCACCGCACTTCTGCTTCTGCCACGCCTACGGAGTAGTGCCACCATGGAGGACGGAATTGAAGAGCTTCTGAAGGACTTCAAGTACCAGTGTTCCACCCGCTTTCAGAAGCTCCGCTGTAATTCCATCCTCGCCTGGGGCCCTGCCGTTTTTAAGGTGCTGGAGAGCCATTCTAATCTCGCTCAGACTGACGTCCGGGATATCATCGGAATAGTATGGGACAATACTTGCTCTTGGATCGTTACTCAAACTTGCGTGTGGCTCCAACGATGATGTGTACAGCTGCCCACAGAACCTCTCAATCTCACTCAAAATCTCGGGTGTCCCGGAAACGATGCTGCCACATTCAGTCTTCAGCTTTGACAGTTGGCTCTTTCTGGCAGACAGATCTCTGGCAAAGACTTTGGAGCCCTGGTTCCGCTCGATCGCGCCTCAAATACAAGCAGTATTGAAGTTGCGCAAGTCTCGCCGCATGCATTTGGAGATCTGTCTGTTCAGTTGCCTGTATTCTATCAAATCTTTTGACGATTGCAGCCTCATCTCCCGTGTAACAGCCATGAGATTAAGAGTGTGATCTGAGAGATTTTGTGTACTTCAGCGGCGGGTCTTGCAGAACTTAGCTCCGACCGCATGGACAGTTTCCACGAGCTTGTCATTCATATCGTCCGCTGAATTGCAATCTTCTAGGCACTGAAAGCGGTTACGTAACTTGAGCTGAAAAGTTTCGGGATTCTGGATCAGAGCACGAGGGGGACGGGGCGTTGACTTCATTAGACGAGACCTCTCCAACTTCACGTTTAGGTTCAGTGTGCCTCTAACCATTCGGTGATCGCTGCCAGTTTTCACCCTTGCGATCACTGAGACATCACTGAATAGTTGGCGTCTGGTCGTCATATTGAAGTCAATCTCATTTTTTGTCGAACCGTCGGGCCTCGACCAGGTCCGCTTCCTGTGGGGCCCCTTCTGGAAGAAAGAGTTCATCATAAAGAGTCCCTCTTTCTCCATAAAGGCGCCCAGGCCAGCCGTTTAGCTAACTTCAGCTCACCGTTTTCTCTTGTACCTAGTTTTGCGTTGAAGTCTCCCATCAACACCGTGTAGTGGGTTATGGAGGAATGCATGGCTCTGGAAATATCCTCATACATTTCCTCCACCTCCTCATCGGGATGTGCCGAGGTTGGTGTGTAAACCTGTATGACCTTCAGCGAATACCGTTTAGTGATTCTGAGTATCAGGTGGTACGCGACCCTCGTCAACACACTCCCAATCTTTACAACGTTATTGACGAGAGACTTGTGGACGATACATCCGATACCTCCTTGGGACAGATGGTCGCCCTCCCGGTGATAGAACAAGTTGCCGGACTCGAGGATACCGTGTTCTCCCCCTCTCTTCGGACCTCGGATAATCCAATTGTGGCCGTGGAAGGAAAAGGGGAGATCTCCCGCCGGGCAAGGTGTTCTGCCCGGGGAGCGGTCGACACTCCGTGTGATAGTTCGGAGATGTTCTCTATATACTGTTTATGATTCGGAACTTTTGTAGCGTGATTTAGGCTTCGGTGAGTTTCGCTTGTGGCGCGATGATAACGCCGCTACATCACCCCTCTGCTCAGACCGGAGGTCGATAGTGTAGTCTCGTCGACGAATGTGCAAGTGCCAGGAGATTTACCTTGTAGTCTGCGGTGAGTCGAGAAGAAGGCAAGTAATCTGCGAGAGTGCCGTGAAGCAGAGGCGAGCAGTAATGCTCAGGGCCGTGCCGAATACTGTATAGCGCAGAGTGTAGCTTGAAGGAACAGGAAGCATTATTATTTCAGTGCTGCGATGAACCTTGTGAAGCTAGGTGGCTTGCAGGATATGAAGACTGCAGTTGATATCTGCCCGGGAGCGAATGGGTGGATATTCTATGACGATGATGAAGCTTGAAGTTTCCGAAGGTAGTTTCGGTTTCGTGTTCAGATCAGGTCGGATGGTCACCACTGTGGTGGTGGAAGAAAAATGGGTGATCTCCAGCCGGGCAAGGTGTTCTGCCCGGGGAGCGGCCGACACTCCATGTGATAGTTCGGAGATGTTCTATATATACTGTTTATGATTCGGAATTTTATAGCGTGATTTAGGCTTCGGTGTGTTTCGCTTGTGGCGCGACGACAGCGCCGCTACACCAATAATATGCCAGCGCAACTTGTCTACCTCTTCTTTCAGCTCCAGTATCTTCTCGTTAGTCCTCAGGGTGACGAGAAGATACTGGAAGAGGGGGCAAACGAGCATGCGGCTCACCTGATGTTAAGTGACTACCATCGCCCATGATCAACCGCAACACCAGGGGAATTGCAGGTGCGTTGCCGGCCCTTGAAGGGAAGATGCTGCTGTCCATCTCCTGCCTGTCTCCCTCTGTTGCCTCTTACGACACCCGCGGGAAGACATGGGGCAGTGGATATTCTAAACCGCCACTACACGGCAACAACATCAATATATAGAAAAATATGACATCAAAACAACAACGTTGCAGCTTCGATTTCAGTTTTTTTTTTCTATATACATTTAGTTACAAAAGTGTATATCTTTTATATACACTTTTGTAACTAAATGTTATAAAATACATTACGGGCTCATAACATTTCAAATATGAAAGCTAGCTTACGAATATGCTAAAGGTTAAACATAACGTATTCTGCAACATGGGAAATAAGTAAAGACTGGCTTAAAGTTGATGCGAAAATACCAAGAACGTAACTTGAATCTCAGTTTTCGAAAACTAGAGAATACAAGCGCTACCCGGCCTTTCGCTTTCAGCAGTCGCAGTTTTACAATAATTTGAGAAACGTTTTGCAGCGACATATTAAATAGATTAGATTTAGATTTACAGTCACAGTTTATAGATAACAGAATTTTCAGTTTTGACAAGTCTTCACTGTTTTGGATAGATTCTTAAATCACAAAAACAAATCGGGCAGATTGTCTCAGCCGAAACAGGCGAGCTTGTAACTCTTGGTGCCATTGTTTCAGCGTGCAGCCACGCGTGCATTAAAAAAATCATTTAAAATTCAGACCATACTCCTGAAATGATTCTATTTCTGCTGTTCGGGACACGCAGGGATCTAAAACTTTAAGACAATTGAAACTCAGAAACGTCAATAATTTAGTTAACAAGCAAATATTTCTAAAACACCAGAAATAATGACCATATGTAGTCGGCGTAACTTACAACCTTACTCATCGCTTATAACGCTCATTTCTTTGTTGATCTAAGGCCACAAACTGTTTCACCGAATTTCATATCATAAAGAACTTAATACTCAATCCTACATAAGATAACTTGATAGCAAAAGAAATTGACGTAATTAAAGCTAAGGTACAGTGCTGGTAGATAATGAACATAATTTAACTAAAGGGTTTCTGCCTTTATGATATCATTATGCACTACCAATAACCAATTGCAATACATATCACAATAACATTATTACACAAAATAATATTATATCACAAATACTATAGTTGGCCAAAAGTGCGAGATATCTGTCATTGCCTTCGACAATC